>JAYKAV010003210.1:0-104094 GCA_035582835.1 Phoebastria nigripes
ATTTCTTTACTGAAAGAGTGGTTAAACATTGGAACAGGCTGCCCAGGGAAGTGGTGGAGTCACCATCCCTGGAAGTATTTAAAAGACGTGTAGATGAGGCACTTAGGGACATGGTTTAGTGGGGCTTGGTGGTGTTGGGTTGACGGTTGGACTTGATGATCTTAGAGGTCTTTTCCAACCTTAATGATTCTATGATTCTATGATTCTATATTTAAGAAGGGGGAAAAAACTGCGCAACAGCAACTGCATCCAAAGAAAGGAGTGAGAATATGTGAGAGAAACAACTCTGCAGACACCAAGGTCAGTGAAGAAGRAGGGGGAGGAGGTGCTCCAGGCACCGGAGCAGAGATTCCCCTGCAGCCTGTGGTGAGGTCCTTGGTGAGGCAGGCTGTCCCCTGCAGCCCATGGAGGTTAACAGTGGAGCAGATATCCACCTGCAGCCCGTGGAGGACCCCACGCCGGAGCAGGTGGATGCCCAAAGGAGGCTGTGACCCCGTGGGAAGCCCACGCTGGAGCAGGCTCCTGGCAGGACCTGTGGACCCGTGGAGAGAGGAGCCCACTCTGGAGCAGGTTTGCTGGCAGGACTTGTGACCCTGTGGGGGACCCATGCTGGAGCAGTCCATGAAGAACTGCAGCCCGTGGGAAGGACTCACATTGGAGAAGTTCACGGAGAACTGTCTCCCGTGGGAGGGACCCCACGCTGGAACGCAGGAAGAGTGTGAGGAGTCCTCCCCCTGAGGAGGAAGGAGTGGCAGAGACAACGTGTGATGAACTGACGGCAACCCCCATTCCCCGTCCCCCTGTGCCGCTGAGGGGGAGGAGGTAGAGAACTCAGGAGTAAAGTTAAGCCCATGAAGTGCAGAAGGGAGGGGTAGGGGGAAAGTGTTTATTTTTTATTTTCTCATTATCCTGCTCTGATTTTGATTGGTAATAAATTAAACTAATTTCCCCAAGTCGAGTCTGGTTTGCCTGTGACGGTAATTGCTGAGTGATCTCTCCCTATCCTTATCTYGACCCATGAGCYCTTCGTTATGTTTTCTCTCCCCTATCCAGCTGAGGAGGGGAGTGATAGAGTGGCTTTGGTGGGCACCAACCAACCCACCACAGTGCTCTAGGTGGCCCTGCTTGAGCAGGGGGGTTGGACAAGATGACCTCCAGAAGTCCCTTCCAACCTCAATCATTCTGCGATTCTGTGATCTCCATCATCTCCACTGGGCTTACAGTCCATAAAAAGCATCTCTTGCTCTTTGAATGAAGTCCTAATAGACCAGTCAATAAAGAGTTTATCCTCTGCCCCCTGCTTTGATACTCTTGCCTAAAAAGCAGGAGCTATCCTCTGCAAAGCTGCACTCAAAACTGTGTCTTATCATTGCAAAAAATAATTCTCTTATTGAGTCTGAAGGACTAATCACAATTCAGACTACTGTGGTCCTTTGGGAGTTTTTGGTGATGATGGTGATGACAACACAATAGCATTCAGAATTTTATACTTCCAAATGCAAACTCCTTTCCCATTTAGAAGGAAAAGGAGTCTGTGTTTGGCACTCTGGTGGTCACACCTAATGCAGAAACAGTGAGAGACAGCTGCCCTTATGAAACTTAATTTGCATTCCTGCATTTGTTAGATGGCAGGTTGATCTTTCTCCTAGTATTTTTTGTCCTAGGTTATTGCACATCTCTGCCTGTTTGACACTGCTGTCTTAAATTACCTCCCAAGTTGTATCTCCGCAGGCTTGTTCTGTTTGCAGTTCTGCATTGATTCAGACGCAGCAGCTTTCAGTGTTTTGCACATGTCAAAATATGAAACAAAACACTGGTTTGAGCACTCTGCGTTAATCCATTACCCTGTTTAAGGCTGACAGCATGTTCAAAGGAAATAATTTCCCCCACTGTATGAAAGATGGAATCTTTTCAAACTTTATTTTATGTCTGTCACTAAGTTCAGCAATACTTTTTTGATAGGTGTATGAACTACAAGTGGTAAAGCTGGTAAAAGCCATGCCAGCACTGAGAAGAAAAATCAGATGTAGGGGTAGAGATTTGAAGATGCCATCTAGAAATATAGCCAGGCGATTTGACCCTTGCATTTTTGCATATGGAACTTATCTTTTTATGCTTTAACTCTGCAGAGGTATGCTGGAGAGAGAGGGAAGCTGATGGTCATGACAGATGACCCCTATAGCTCTGACTGATGAGGTTTTTTAAAGGGAGAACAGATTTTTCCAAGTGCTTTCCCGAGATAAGCTTTTAATGACAGTGCTGGGAACTGTCTGGTACGAAGACCACACAAATCTTTCTTAGAAACTGTTGTTTGCCAGATTTTTATGGCTGGTTATGTACCTTTGCCAAAGGATTGCTTAAGATCTGGGAGTGTATAAAGCAGATGCCAGGATACACATTGTATAATTTAGGAATGCTACGTTGCCATTTGCATATTTATTGATACCGCTAAGAAATTTTAACATCTACAGAGAATGAGTTGATTATTTTACAAAACTTCATTTTATGAATTTATTGCAATCATGAGATATTATTCAGGATTCCTACAAGGTGAATGCAGGAATACTCATTTTATACTTTTTGTATATAAAGGTGAATTCTTGGTTTGAATAAAAACAGCTGCAAAACTGACACCAACACATACATACCTATTTCACCTATCTACCGTGCCAAATTGTTTATATTATTTTTTTGTGAAGACCTATAACCTTGTCTGTCAGCTCGGCACAGGCAGCAAGCAGGTCTCACTGCCAGCACACCTGTACCCTGTGTCTTGTTTACTCTCCCTAGTATCCCATTTTTTTCCTCACTCTCTCCTGATGTGTTTTCAGTAGCTCCTTTAATACGTACTTTGGCAAAGCTTCCTCATCCTCCCCTTGGTTTTCTTGGGAAGTTCACATAAATTGTTTTTTTCACTTGTTTCCCTCCTCAGCTTCTTCTATATGTATGATCTTGCTCTGGAAAGTCTTTTTCAAATTCTGAGCTGATATATCTCACATACAGCCTTCAGTTTCCATCCACACATCTAAAATACATTTGTTTCTTACAATTTCATATCCTCAGTTCTGCAGTATTCTTCCCTCTGACCTAAACGCATGAAATTTTTCCCAGTTGATATTAAACCTGACCTCCAAAGTTTGTCTCCAAGCCTGTCACTCGGACCATTTCATTCTATTTTACATATTTMCTCTGCGAGCTTATTTCCTCATGTCAAACATAAGCCCTTGTCTCAAGTACCATCACTCTTCTTTGAATCTGTCCTTCATTACTAAAAGATTGACTGCCACTGGCAATACACTGTGAAGCCCTATTAAATTTTCAAATACTTCATGCTTGCTTTCATCCTGTTACTTATTCCAAAGAGAATATGTATATATTGCGCTTGTTATATCACCACAGTTCACTGTATGTTTATAAAGTTCATAGTATATGTATATAATATGTGCTTGTTATATCAGCACAGTTCATGTATGGTACAATAGCATCACATATATGGTTGAGAAATGCTTTCTTCATAAGAGCTGCCTAAGATCTTTTTAACATACATGTAATGACTGGCAACATTTGAAGATTTTTCTGCAGATTAAGAGTAGAAAACTCTGGAGACTGCCATGGACATCTATGGGGGCAATCTCCCCTGATTATTATTAGTTTTGGACTAAAATTTGTTTCTTGTGAGGTCATGTTTGAGATCATTCACTTTCTTCCCTGAATTGTTGGCTGCTTTTAATATTATGGCAATCACAGACCACTAGAGGACTCTGTTTTCCACCATATTAAGTAATACTCTGTAATCAGTTTTTGCTGTTCTGTATTTTTTAGGCATATATTTTTACAAAGTGTATAAATATACTTTTTTACACAGTAACCAGGTAGGCATTGGTCATTCAGCAATCAGAAGTGCAGTCTGAATGATGATGAAGTCCCTACGGAAAATGTGGTCTGAGGTCTGCTTCCTTTTAAACAAAAACAGTGTATGGGCAAATCGGTCCATCTCTCTGTATGAATATTTGATGTAATATTTGGATCCTGTCTTCAGTTCTGGCCTGCACAATTACTTGTTTGGTTGTGGGCTTTCAAAATACCCAACTGATATACAAGAAAGTTTGAGAAGGTTTCAAGTTTTAATGATTTTTAAAACCTTTCCCCCATCTTTTCCCATTGGACTCTTACAGAAAACCTTCCCATCTTGAATGGTGCATTGGATTTGGATCCTTTCCAAAGAGATCCTAATCACTTTTCAAGATTAGGGATCCTTGCTCTAATTTTGAAGGAAAGGAGCAAAAATAAAGCCGATTGTATCTCTGTGTTGTCTTCGGGCAGACAACAGAAATAATTGCRATTCAGAGCCATTATTTGCTTTTTTCCAAAATGTTTTTTACAAGAATAATAGAGATTCTTATGTCAATCACCGTTACAGTGTACCCAGCAGCTGGTTGGCTACTGCCCACCCAGCAATGAAAAATGTCTATCTCATTGCAGTCAAATGAAAACTGCCAGAGGATATCTGTTTGCTTTTCAGTTGCAATGCAGCCCATCAGAGACAGCCAAAGCAACTTAGGCATTCATGTAGGATTTGCAGTTCATCAGTGCAAAAGAATGAAGATAACTGGATGGAAAATAACCAAAGCGCCCCACGGGTTCATGAGTCTAACAGGGAGTGCTCGGAATTTGCTCAAGTGAGCACAAGAAGAAAGCCCACACAAAACCTCTTGCTAATGGGTGGTTTTATTTTATAATCAAATGACACATTGGTATGTAGTACTCCCATGACCTTACTTTTTTTTTTAAAAGCAGATACTTTGCATTTTAAGAACATTTCAGCATTGTCTACTTAATGTAAGTAGAGAGCGTCTTCAAACAAAAAAAAGAGAATAGGATRGCAATAGCCGCTGCTCTTAGGAGGAACATATGAAGCGTGTAGAGAAACTGTTCTTTAGTGGCTTTCATTACACGTGGTGCACTACTGTTTGCTTGCTTGCTTGTTTGGGGTTTGCTTAGTCTTCTACCTATAGCCTACAATTTTGGAAAGCAATTTAAAAATTATTTCAGTAGGAACAATTTTGATAGCTATTGATGCAGTGTTTTGATGTTTTTCATAAAATCAGTCAGTTCTGAAGTCTGTGAAAAAGGAAAAATTGTGAACTTCTGAAACATTTTTCTTAGATTTTTATGATTAGTAGTTTTTATAAGCTTTTCCTGAACTTACTGGAATTCTGTGATTAGCTGTGGTTTTGTACAGAAGAATGGCACAAGAAAAAAAAAACAACCAAACAAAACAAAAAAAAAAACCCCAGATTCAATTCTGAGTATTGAAAGCACTGAATTGGATGCTTTCTTTGGTTTTAGAGATAGAGTACAGGTATTATAGCCCATGCTGCATCATTTTCTATTGACATTTCTTGATGATAACTTGTGCTTATCCAATTTCTTCCATTTGAGAAAGAAAATTTATATTTTTCTGGACATTGCATCTTCTGCCTTTGAAGTCTGTAGTGAAATAGAAAATAATCTTTTCTTTTCTTACATTTCTGATCCCTGCTCTATTTAGCACAATATAAAGAATGCATAAAGGAACCCAGCGAAAATATTTATATACAGCTTGCATAGATGTGCCAGTTAAGTTCAGAATCAAAGCTCCAGGGAAGTGCTGAAAAACCCCTTAGTTGGGGCTTTGTGACCATAAGCAGTGACTGATTTATGCACCACCTGCTACTAGAAAGATGTCTGGGGAAGAGTCGAAATAAAGAATGTGACTGTGGCTAAAATCTGACACCACAAGTGACTTCACTTGGTGTGGGTGCAGAGCACAGGCAAAGACTGTCCCTCACTGATGAATTTGCACTTTGAAAAATAGATTTTGGAGAACGCATTTTGCTTATGTTAAATAAAAGGCACAATGTGGGTTAGAAGGATCATATTAACTGTGTAGTTATGAGGCTTCTCCACTAAAGTCAGGTTTGTTTGTGACTGCTGTGAATACATAGTGAGAGATGAATAGAGGATAAAATATATACAGCCATGTAAAMTTTTATGTATGGCGGAGTTTAGTTAATTAAAGTGATGCTCCAGTGAGGAGGAGTTCATGCTAGTTGTGGAGTCTTTGAAGATCTCTAACGGAGGCCAGAGGCTGCTGCAGGAGAGCAGCTTTTCATATCGAAGGATCTATCCCTGTACAAAATCCACCTTCGCAACAGCAGGTTTTGGAAGTTCTCTTCTTATTGCAAAAAAAGCAAAAGGCTTGTCTTGTATTGGGAATATATTTAGAAAGTTTAAACATGATTTTGCTGCAAGTAGGCCTGACCATAGAGAATTACTCAAGTAGATTCACGTGGTGTGAATCAAAACTGTCRGTGTTCCTAACATGAGTTTATGGTAAGAATTTTAGCAGCTGCTGATGGTGAGCATCAAACTTCACCATTTCCTCAGCGTGTAACATATCTCCAGATACCCATATCTACATTTGTATGTGTCTCTCTTTATAGAGTAGTGCTATCTCATGCTATTCTGCTGTGGTGGTCACCCTTTCACAGGGATTCAAAGAGGGCGGGAACTTTTTTCAAGAAAGAAATTACAGCACTTAGTATTTCTAGAAACTTCCAAGGAAAAAAAAAAAAAAATTGATGAATTTCAGGGATTTCATGCTGAGCTTTAAAAATGAAAATTTCTTGACACAGGCAGTGCAACTTTGTGTCAAAGCAGCCAGCATCATTTTGAAAAGATCTACTCATCCGAAAACCTAAACATTGGTTTCTACATGCCCGTCCTCTTGTACAAGGTATAGAATTTAAATTGGAACGGTGTCTGTTTTAATCATTCCAGTTAAAAAATTCTTTTTTCTCCATTCTCCATTTGAACTGTAGGACTGTAATTTGACATAACCCATCTGTAAATATAGCATTTGGAGCTCACATTTGGACTGCATGTCTCCGACGACGTTGGCATGGCCAGAGCACGCCAAGGCAGCTTTCAGATCAAAATCAGTCCTAAGGGATGTGGACATATGTGAGAAGTTTACATTACAATATATATCGTGTGAAGCAAAGGCCCTCAAATCAGGAAAACAATTGACCATGTGCTTAGATGTAAGAACATTTTGAAACCAGCTGAGAGCAGGATTCCTGGGGCAAGGCCAACGTGCCTAATGCTTTGAAACTATTATAAGCACCTTAGTCCTGTGCAGGAAAAAAGTGCAATGACTGCTGTTAAATCTGTGGATTCCTGACATGCTATTTCTATATAGTCCTCTGTGAGGGGGAAATTAGATCACCTGGCTGACAAACACGTTTTGCCATCTTCTTTCTCCTGCCTCAGCAGCCCCCGGTGACTACCCTTCGCACTTCTCCACCCGGCTGTTTGCACCTCCCCAGTGGAGTTCAGATCTGTGATGCCAACTTCAAAAGAACACATTTAAGTGCATTCCTGAATCAGAGTCAATATTTGTGAGTAGATCAGTGTAATAAGGATTTATGGAAGATGTGAAAACTACTCAGTGATCCATGATACTTGGCTGCCTGTCTTTGATATCATAGTTGGCAGGAGAAATAACAATTCTGTTTTGCAACAACTTTCATGATTTCCAGATTTATTTTTATTTCAGACTAAAATAAAAACAAGGCTATTCTTTTCTAAATAGTGACATGAAACTATCTGGGTTTCTTTGAATCAAAAGTATCAAGTCTACTCTATCTAGAAGGGAGTTTGGCCTGAACCCATCAAAATGTTAACATCTATAGCCCCTGTAAAATCTCTCAGCTTTCATGAAACAGTGTTTCACTGAAACACACTGATAAAGTGATTCCAGTCATCTCATGCTGATAAAGGTTTTTTCATACACTTTACTGGGGTTTAATATTACGCTAAAGTGAAGCATGTGGTTAATTATGGTCTAAACAGGCTTATTTTATAAAAGGCCACTTCTTGACATCCTCGGAGTCTTGGTCTGCCGCCCATCGTTTTGCCTTTGTSTCTGCTTGTTTTGTAACTTCCTTGGCGAGTGGAACTTATTTGTTTAGTGGTTTATCATGTGCACACTACAGCACGGTAAAATCGCTGTGAAAGCTACTCGCACGTGCTGCAAATGTGACTGACAGCATATTATTTGATCGCCTAATAAATTGGCCAGCACTACAGCAGAAGGGCTCGTTTTAATTTACACACATCACTCCTTCAGGTGGGAAATTAAAAAATGCTCTGTGTTGTATATGGGAATGATGCGCTGTGTATTTGCCAGCTTCCTCGTTGTGGCTGTTTATATTACTGGAGATGACAGCAAGTGCTGGCCCAGGTTTAAATGGGAAGACTCATGATTCATGCCTACCATCAGATGCTCATTCGACAAGCCACTGTGTCGGCACACGGACAACCGTAACTGCTTATGTAGCCATGGATTAGTGCCATTCTGACACTGCAAAAACTACTCTTTGCTGAAACCCGTTTGAGCCGCCGTACTTGCACAGAGATGGAGCAGTAGTTGACTTTACTGGGATTGTATTTTTGCACAGGAGGAAAGTTGTCCAGCCCTTGCTGGCCCCTAATGATACAATGGGATATCTAGAGAATAATTTCTGAAACAATTTCATAAAAAGATGGGGGAAATGAGCCACAGAGCTACTGTTGGATTGTACTAGGGGAATCTGAGATGCATAACTTGCCACCCATGAGTTACGGACTGTGCTATGAGCTCACTCTTTGCCCTAAATGAAGCAGTTCTGAGGTGCCTGCAAGCAGCTGCCTTGTGTTACCACTTGAAATCAACTGCACCACTGGTTGCAGAGAAAATGTTTTCTGCATCATTACATAGTCCCCATTTTGTAGTATTATGTTAACAGCCAGGAAATATGGCTTTAGAAGTCTGCTGTCAAAGTGAGTGGGAGGAGGAACTTAGCCAAAGAAGAGTGCAGACTTTAATAGGAGTCACGCAGTTAATCCAAGCTGACCACCTTCACAAATTTACACTTGATGTCTAAACGTTAAATACTTTCTTATGCATTACAGCGGATATGTTGTCCTTCTCATTTTCAAACAGGGTTGGAAAGTGCTTTACAATACTGAATGTTTTRCTCTTTTGAGTGTTAGTATGATTTCAGCGGGGTTCATCAGCTTGGACACGGCGTCATGCTTCAATGTGGGGGCTTGTGTATGTCAATGCTGTGCTCCTTTGCTGTGGTTCTGCGGTTACTGTAAGTGGAGAAAAGGACTCTTTGTGCCTGTCTTCATCCACTGATAGAGACATTACTATTATTAATCTCCCATCATCTTGCGTAGAGATGGAAAGAGCTTCTTGGGTTATCGACTTCATTCCCTGCCTTTGCAGGCGCCACATGGTGGGAGCCATTTATGTGTCATTCAGACTCCACTGCTGTTCCAGTTTTACTTTCCTGACCATTATATAACTTTTGTTCCTAGTCCCAGTACAGCACTCAGCCTTTTGATCACTTCCCCAGTGCTGCTAGTTTGAGATGCACACATTTGGTTGGCGGTATTTCCAGAATCAGAAGACAGTTGTTTTCTTAAAAATTACAGTATCTGTGGCCTTGCCATCAGTACTGAGTGAAACTGAGCTCCTCATACCCCACTGAATCAAGCTGACACTAAGATAATTATATTTGCGTTATACTTTCAGTGTCTCTATATGTCAGTGTTGTAGACTGAAATGAAATAAAAAATCATAGGGCAGTTCAAAGCAATTAAAGTGTAAKGACTCTGGCTCAGCTTTCAAAACATACCTATATGTTTATCTTCCCCCCAGCATAAATCAGCTCTGGCTTGCAGAGCTGCGCTAGATGAGGAATGTCTCTTAACAAAGACTCTTGCAGTCCCAGCGTGTTTATTTAACACGGCAAAACAAATCTGTAACTTCTTGTATTTTCATGTATAAGAATCTCATCATTCACATGGTTTCCCYATCTTGGCTCAGCAATTCATAAACATTAATAGAGATTTTTCTTCACTGCACTACAGCGATATAAAGAATATTCTGCCTTGAGAGGGCAGGTGAGCAGATTAAGAAACTTGCCCACGTTACGCACGATATCTGTATTTGTGTACAATTCAACAGTGTGCTGCCTTGTACCTTTTCCCCATGGGGATAATCATGAGATTAGGAGGAACCCTTTCCACTTTCTGGGCACATGAAGTTTACTGTCTCTTGCCTTTTCATATTCAACCATCTATTAATCATTCAGCGCAATGCTGCTTCTTCTCTCACACATACCCTTTCCGGCAGCATAGGAGGCAATGGTGGGAAAGAAGGTGAGCTTTATAGCATTGTAAGAAAAAAGATCCGTAAGATCTATTCTTTTCGAATACACCAGTAGGTCAGTTTACTCCCCAATAAATAATCAGCCTTGGCACTGCAGGGAAATCCACAATCCAGAGTTTCAGCCTACTTAGTTAAAGGCTGCTGCTGCTGCCTGCTTTCAATAAATAAAATATTTTTAGATTTCAAGTCTATTTTAAATAACTTGAATGAGGGAGCCTTCAGTTTGTTGAGCTCACTTTTTTGCTTTCAGAAGTGAGGCTTGGAAGTGYGTTGGTTGTAGCTGAAAAAGTACTTAAGGGGAGGCTTAGAGCAGGAATGGGTGCCCAGAGATGTCACTGTATGGAAAAGGTCCTGGGAAAAGCTCTGGAAAAGATAATAGGAAAGTCAGTAGATTCACRTTGCAGGAACTGGAAAAAATAGAGGGCTTTGGACACTGGGACAGCTTAAAAGCTACAAGTGCAATTCAACCATGAACTGTTGCTTTTAACTCCATTTAGCTAAGCCTCGCGCTCTGTGTTCTGACRTACTCTCCTCAGGTCCCATGGCCAGGGTGCATCAAATCATGGCAGTTTACAGACACGGTCCCAAAGCAGACTTAAGTTGAACAAGAATGAAAAATGCTAAGGTCTTGGGTGGAGGATATGATAATGTGGGCAGAACAAGGGAATTGCTGGTTTACATGGACGTTGGCAAGAGCAGATTGAATATGCATTAGATTTCTAAACATTCCAAAAAGGGAGGCTAAATCAGAATAACATGGGCCGGGATGGTAAAATTTACAGCTGACGTAAAGAGGTGGGTGAGTGTCTCCAGGTTCCTTCTAGAAATGTTATCCAGTCAGTGATTTTCCACTTTCCCTGGAGTGTAGGGCAATTTAACAACAACTTTGTATATAGTTTCTTTGAAAACTGTGGGGGAAAAGCTAGTTCATTTCAGACAAGAGCCACAGATGACATTTCAATGAATGTTGGAAAATTCTGAAAGCTTTTTAATAAATTCAGAAATGGGCATGATTCTGTCTCATACACAAACTGTTAATCAATACATTCCAGTGTATTTATTCCTTATTTGTTCCCTTTGAGGCTTGATCTTTATCAGTGTCCTGGTTTCGGCTGGGATAGAGTTAATTTTCTTCCTAGTGCTGTGTTTTGGATTTAGTATGAAAAGAATGTTGATAAGACACTGATGTTTTTAGTTGTTGCTAAGTAGTCTGCTAGTCAAGGACTTTTCAGTTTCCCATGCTCTGCCAGGTGCACAAGAAGCTGGGAGGGAGCATAGCCGGGACAGCTAGCCCAACTGGCCAACGGGGTATTCCATACCATGTGACGTCATGCTCAATATATAAATAGGAGGCGTGGTCCAGGAAGTAGCGATCGCTGCTTGGGTATTGCTCAGCGGGTGGTGAGCAATTGCATTGTGCATCACTCATTCTGTATATTCTATCATTATTATTATTATTATTATTATTATTATCATTATTTTCCCTTCCTTTTCTGTTTTATTAAACTGTCCTTATCTCAATCCACAAATTTTACTTTTTTTTTCCCGATTCTCTCCCCCATCCCACTGAGGGGAGGGGGGAGTGAGCGAGCGGCTGTGTGGTGTTTGACTGCCTGCCGGGTTAAACCACAACAATCAAGCTCTTCAGGACTAATACAGGCATGAAAATAATTATGGACAAATGAACTAATATATTTTGTTTAGTAGTTTGGGCAAGTTCAGTATGTCAGTGTCAGCTAGTATGTAACTACCTACCTTTCCATATAAACATTTTAGGTAGCTGAAGGATGCAGCTTTCTTGGATTACAGAAGGGGGCAGTGATGTTTCATTTTTTGGAACTAGAATCACCCRCTAACAAAAGCCTCTGTTCTGCTTAATGCAGAAATAGAAATGCCCAAGATTTGCTCTTGCAATCTTGCTTCCTCATGTTACAATCGTGCCTCCTACTTGTTACCTTATTTTCTTCAAGAAAAAAAGTTCCATCTTGGAGGAAGCATTAATGGCAGTGGATTGCACAGAGCGCCTCTGCCACCTGCCTGAGACCTCTCTGGCTCGAAGTGCAAATTCACAGTAATATTTCAAACTATACATAAAAATGCTAACTACCTGTTATCTGTTAGTTTCACCGTGCAGTTTGTTTGGCCTTAGACCTTCTGACATTACAGCTTGTCAATGACATTTTGTGATTCCCATTCATAATGGTCTGCCTTCCTGCTGCAGTTTGGGGAGGATGAAATAAAATGAGGGATCRTTACAAAAAATGAGCATATGTACATACCAGACAGGCTTCTATTCTAAGAACATCTTGCATCGTCAAGGCATCAAATACCAGATTTGATGGATTGTGTGATTTTAAGTTAGCTCACACATGCAAATGAATGACAGAACAGTTTCATTATAAAATTGCACGCTGTACTGTATTTTTATATGGCTCTTGCTGCACACGTACATGGGATGGACAATGCTACTGAGTGGTTTCCCTATAAGAAATTTCTCTTCATTGTTCGCTCTACCTGACTTAAACTAATAACAGCAAATAGGTGTAGCATGAGAGGTGATAATCTTGAAAGCGATGCCAGCATCTCATGTCCAMGCTATGTCTTTTCTCCTCTGGCCTTACCTACTCTTACCCATCCACAAAGCTGCTTCCAGACCTGCATCCCTAACTCATCAATCTGAGCACGTTCCCCATTCTGCATCTCTTCCCTGACTTCTCTTTATCCCTCACATCAACAGAGGCTTTATCACACTGGTTGAAGAGCCGTTTCAGCTCCTCTCTGCATTTCTTACCACCAATGCCCTGCTGAGACCCCAAGATGAAACAYGTTCTGTAGGAGCTAGATAGTTCATTTCAATCATTATTTTATAGTGAGGTTGTCTCCTGCTTTCCTGTTGCTGATGGTGTCGTCTTTATCCCAGGCTTTCCCAATGCTTTTTCATACATAAGGAACTATAGTAAGCCCCTGCCAACTGTACTATATTGTATACTTTAGACTTTTCTTTTTCTTTGATTCCCATTGAAAAATTGGTGGCAGTTAAACACCTTGTGATAGAGATACTCAGTTTCCCTGTGTGCTGATGTGTCAATCTCTATTGGTCATTTTTGTTTTATCCTGTCAGTCATTCTTTGTACGTAATGCAAGGGGATCATGGCCCCTGAGGAAAGTTCTGAAATATTTCTATAATTAAAAAACAATGAAATAGCCCCTGAAAACTGGGCCTTCATGCTTGTTTGATATCTTGCTGAATAGCTCTGCCTTTTTGGGCAGACCTCTATCCTGTCATGTTCAGTCTCTGCTATTGGAGAAGTATAAATATTTGTTAAAAGCCTTATGATTAATTAACCAAGTCCATTTTAGTAAAATGAAAGTAAGGTAATTTCTGTGATAAGTTTACTTCTAAGCAAGTATTAAAATCTTCAGTTCCAAAGTCAATTAGATTTTATATATACAGTCCTCAACACATTTCCGAGGTGAAAATGCTTATTTCCAAAAGAATTCCCATGAAAAACATTTTTTAGAACATTTCTCAAATTACAAAAGGACCTTCCATTTGCTACTAAAACACACGGGGAAGAAAAACAATCTCATCCTTAATTTGTTTTGGAATTTAGCACCAAAATCACTGAAACCCACGTCCTTTTCCATATTGAAATATCTTACGTGGTCTCGTTTACCTTTTCTACAGCTATATCAGTGCTTCAGCTCCAGTACTCAGGTGGAATAAAAGGTATAGCTCTGTCATAATCTGGAATTACTTGTGCTATTTTTTAAAAGATTAGATRTATTTTTTGTGAAAAATAATATTATTTAGTATTTCTTCCTTTCATTTTGCTTTATTTGTTGGTACATTTTACAATTGCCCCTTTTCAGGCTGTATTTGAATAGTCAGGACATTACCACCTTTCTGCCATTATATTACAAACATGTGATCTCAACATAGAAATTACAAGGCTCCAATTACCAGGAGAGACTGCATCATTACATATGGACTAATAATGTAATGACCTAGAAACACCCACCAGAGTGTAACAGTGCCAATCTACATGATGTAATTAGCCATAGGTGCACCACAAATGGGAGTTGAAAGCCRTGTGTTCACCTTCCTCTATGATGGAAACTGAATATTTACCGAGGCATAAAAGACCATTTGAGTGCATCAAACACTGAAGCCTGGCTTCAGATAAAGACACAGATTTAAATCCTTTTTCTGCCTCATTGAGACCAAGATAGCGAATCCAGGTTTTTCAGGTCAGAAGCCTTTCAGTCACTCATGAAACATTATTCTGCTACTTCAAGAAGAAAACACTTTTACAAAATGCACATGTTCTGCCTCAATTCAGAAGTAAGAAAGGTGAGCAGAGCTTTGAGCTGCACAAGGCAGGAGAAGTCCTTTCTGATGGCCAGTAGACTACTTACAGGTGGTAGCTATAATGACTGTCCTTTTTGGGAAGCAAACTCTGTTATCCACCACCAAGCCCAGAAGAAACCAATCATCTGCAGTTGGGTCAACTCCTTCCTCTCCATTACCTCCTTACAGCAGTTTCAGATGGGGCAGACTAGTTGGTCTGTAGAAAGCTTTTCCCAGCTTCTTGATTTCTGCTTGCTTTTAGCAAGGTAGCATGGGAGGGGAAAAGAAGGGAAGGGAGAAAGCAAGAAATTTGAGGAGGGAAGCATGAAATGTCCTCACTTGTTGAAGTGGAAAGAGAAGGAGTCATGTGGAAAGCAGCTTTCTCCATCATGGCCTGTAGTATGCCTGCCTTCCTCTGCCATGTGAGGTGAGTACTCATTAACCTACTCCAAGGTGTATAACAATTCTCTATGCTCAACAGCAATCTGTAATCTTTCACTTTCTACTGTGAGATACATCTGGCTTTTTTTTTCTTSTGTGTTGTGCAGTAAGTGTGGTGTTGCTGGGCTCCTGGATCTTCTCCCAAGCAGCATGCTGCAGGATCAGGACCTCTACTGCAAGTACAATTGCTCAAAAATCTTACTTCTTGATGTAGCCCTTTCGGGTTTGGGGGATGTCTTCTTGGTAATAATTTGAATGTGCTGTGACTTCTGGTGTATACTCCCAGCAATATTTCCAGGTTTTCCCATTAAATTTTAGGATAAATTATTTGTTTTAGAACAAACAATTACGTTGTTGGCAGACATAATTGCCATGTTTTTCTCTTTGCAAAAGTKGTGACAAGCATTGGTGTTCTGGTTTGCTAGTGACCTTATTGAGCACATACGGTGCAGTGGTCCAGCTGAAGCCATTTCTCTCTTTCCACTAGAGCCTACTTAGCTTAACCTCTTCCTCCAGTCAGACCTTGGCCCTTCAGTTAAGTTCCTGGAGTTAAGAAAATAGGCCAGACCGTCCTGTGCCAAGGAGCAGCAAGAGGGGTGAGTGGTCAGTGTTGTGGCAATAGTTTCAAAGTTCACTGTAAAAAAAAAAAAAAAATCAATCAATAGTTACTCAAGTGTCCCATGAGTTAGAAATGCTTCTCTGAACTCCAGAAGTTTTTAAGGGAGACATCAAAGCACTTGAGATTAAACACAAAATGATTTTTATGTGTTTAAACATAACAGTATTAAGTCTGTAGACCCAAGCTAGGAAATAATAATAAATATAAACCTTTTAATTCGTAATAGTTAAGAAATGGTGCTGGAAGCTGTTACAGAATTTCAGGTGGTATTGTTGAAAGATTATGTTAATGAAGTTGGTACCTGCTTTTGATAGATCAAGTAGTCACTTTACTTCCCTTATTCAGGGATCAGCAGGGTAGCATTAAGTATTTGTGAATGGTCTGCTTTCCCAAGGTCATTTTAATTAACCAAAATAACAGCAGGTGATAGAATATTTGATCTAAAATACAGATAGCAGTGATGACAAATGAGGAATAATTCTAAATGCATGTGCCAGTGGTATTGGTAACGGTTAAGTAGTATCAGGCTTTATTTTATAGAGAGGTATGTGGAAAGCTGAGTACCATTAAAATAAATTCATCTGTTTAGGCAATCAGCCACTGCTGAACAGTTAGTGTCCTGCAGAAGGCCAAATTGTAATTTGTTGATGGTAGCTTTTTAAATATCTTTACCCTATGTCTTTTGTTTTCTGTTTTTTAAGCTTGATTACCTTGGTCAAATTGACGCTCATTGAATGGGTAAAACAGGCAATGTAGGGTCAAAGAAAAGATACTCATGATCAAGTGCCAACAAAGGCTTTTGTGAAAATGGTAGCATGTCCTTTCTGTCCAAAAATCTTGTCTACACTTTCAGAAGTGCATTGGTGTATTTGTATATTGGGGGAGGGGAAGAGTCTTGATGGGTATAAGTCTATTAAACACACAGACACACACCCTGACTCCAGGGGTTCTCATTAATAAAACATTGAGTTTTGAATCCCTGCAGCACATACAAAGTTCAGGTATCTTGACATGAAAGCATTTGGTTTTTTGAATGTGTTAAAAAGGGTCACATTTGATAATGATTTTTGCATGTTAATTTTATGAACAGTTGAACACTCTGTAACTCCAAATAAAGAACGATTTCAGGTTTTACAACAGTTGTTCTTATCAGTAGGCAGATTAATAACAATAGTATCTGAAAAAGCCCTGCAATTGAACCAAACCATGTCAGGGAAAAACTGAATGCATCTGAGATACTCATAATTCCACTAAATGTCTGCTCTAGCRCTAAATGCATAAGCATGGTATTCCCCATGTGAATTTGACTGGTTTTGGCAATACACACTCTACTTCTCTTCCTCACTTTCGATGCCAAATATTGTAAAATATTCTTTTAATTATCTAACTTCAGCTCTTTGGCCTGCTTTATTTGGAAGGACCTAAACTGTAGCCTTACTTACACTCATGYGACCCTTGTGGTTTGCTGGGGAATACTGATTCAACTGAGAGCACAGCTTCAGCTGGTGTTCTTTAACATTGTATTCGTACACAGACACCTAAGTAACAGTTATGCTTCTGCAGAACGTAACAGCTCTGGAAGCTATAGCATATTAAACAGACTCACTGCAACTCTCTCTGGGACTAATCCTTCCTTTGCTCCTGTGAACCATTGGATTTGGTGCAGATATTTATTTTTCCCTCTGCATTTTAAAACAAAGGCAAAACTTACAGAAATTTCCAAGATAAACAGAGGTACATATGGGGGGTGAGAGGAAAGAGAACAGTAGGGAAGGTGCTGTGGCGGGCAGCATTCCCCTGTCTTACATGAGCATTATTCATTATTGTACCACAGCAAATACTGACTAGTTGAATAGGAGAAATTACAATGAATGTTTTAGTCCACTTACCGGAATGATATGTGCTTAATTACTCCTCATTGTGTAAGCACATCACAACATTTCCCATAATATAGTAGGCTTTTTGTTTAGTACTCATAGAGCATGTGTTACAATCTAGTACTCCCACTGTTAGACTATTCCTGTCTTATTAGAAATGGCTGGGTTAAAGTGCCCACCTCTTCTGGTTATATCTGCACAACCTCTTGCCTTATTTAGGACTGAATATGTCACTAAGGTAACAATTCTTCTTGCATCCCTTCTTCGCATGTTTTCTGAACGACCTATAAGTGGAAGTGGTATGTCTATAGGGAAAGGTCACATAACACTGGGAAGAGGCAGRAGGCTTCTGTCGGTTATTTTGGTTTTGATGCATTGCTAATTAATGAATTATGCCTGCTCAAAAAAGTAACAGTAAATGTTTTCATAATCTGTCAGTGTARTATGTCATTACATAACCTGACAATGTAAAAAATAATGTTGGAAACGATCTAAAGCATTTTGGGATATAATGGTTTATTTAGCATTTATCTTTCTGTAAGACTTGAAGTGATAAGTGACCTGGAGGGCTCCATGGGCACATCCACACTGTTCCAGAAGTGCAGGGCTAGAAGACAGGTAGGTCTCGGCTCATGCAAAGCTGGGTTAGTTGGATTTTGTCCTATTCCCCTCCTAAAGCCACCCTTGCTTCTTGCCTGGAGAGGCTGGAGGAGAGTTGATTACRTACATAGTGCCTTGGGAGGTCACTTGGTGCACGATGGCTGAACACTGCAGGGTTCCCTGGTCCTTGTTGTTATATATTAGAAGTCAGTCTGTTGTAGTTGCAAGCCTAGAATAGGCAAAGCAGGTTACTATCCGCAGAGCAAAAAAGGACAGCGCTCCCATTGCCACCCCCTTGGTGACAGCAGCAAGCTTGTCCTACCTATAGTGAGAAGTTTTGCTTACAGTGAGAAGTCTGAAGTGATGCTATTGTGGCCAAAAATACAATCTGAAATGTAATTTGCTGCTTAGCAGTTGAGTTTTTATAGGTGTTGAAAGGTTATACGTAGAATACAAACAGACAGCGCTTGCTTTTAACATTTAGAGATGTTTGAAGTTGATTTCTGCAGGTGATTGATTAGATCTGTGGGCGAGCGCGCTCCTCTCTTTCTTCATCATTAGCACACAGAAGAAATTACTTTCTTGTTGAACCCAAGTGCCGAACAATTCCTTGGAGCTTGACCTTAGAACTTAACATTGCAGTGGTTTTAAAGAGCAAGAGGATTTGTTAGCGTTACTTTTAAAAGACCATACTTGTTGCTAAACAATCCCCTGACTTTCCCTAGGGGTGCTGTCAGAGGAAAGGGTTCAGTTGCCAGTGCCAAGTATCTGCATTAGAAGAAGAAAATTCTCAGCAGCATGAAGTACTCAGGCCAAGCTCTGCCAGAATGCGTGCTCTTGACTTCAGATGCTCCGCTGGAGTTGTCCTCTTTATGGAGAGGTGACTAGTGAGACAGCAATGCTTTCAATTGACATTGCTCAGGGTGTGCCTTAATAAAATGGTTGCTGATCCCTACCAAGAGCAGTAGTGCTGATTAAAAATGCCTATACTTACTGCAACAAGTTCACTTTCTCTCACTTAAGTGGCCATTTTCTGGGTAAACTAACTTGCTTTGTGGTTTTTAAACCATCATTGCAGYGTGTCCATGCTGCATTTTTGCACATTGTGCTTATACAATAGCAGATAATTTAAAGTTGCTTTTAATTTAGGAATGTTATTTGCCCCTGGTATGTTTAGACCAATTTTTATCCTTGCCTTATGGGTGTTTGTGCTCATGCCTTATCACCATGCCATCAGCTTTGAAAATCTAAGCTTCAGGAGTGAGTCAGACCCTTCATGCTATTCATCTATTTTTTTGCTACTTTAACCATAGCTCTCAAATACATTCTTCAAATGCAGTGGTGGATTTTGGAGGCATTTGATTCCTTATTTTATTATTTAGCACATTAGTGCTTTAGAGCCTCAGTTATAGTGGTTTGGGTCCATATGCCAGACATCATATAAGCACTGGACATAAAGATGTTAGTTTTACACCAGCACAGGTTCCTTGCCTCTTCGCAGTGCATACCCAAGGTTTTGATTTCTGGATGAAATGTTTCATTTGCTTTGAATCTGCTTGATAGATTTTTCTGGATTAGTATCACGGTCACTAGCCATGGGTTTGCTGTATTGTGAATTGTGTGTAAAAGGCTACAGAAAGGCACTTTCATTGCATTACTGTAAAAGGACAAAATTGCTTTTGATATTAAGCTATTGTATCATTTGGATTTTCTGGATGCCTCTGCAAGAACTGGAGGTTTACCAGTATTTCAGTGGTTACTTCAGTAATAAAGTTGGATGAGGAGCTTGCCTTTTTTTGTTGTTTTTTACAGTTCTGGTTTATAAGAGAAAGGTGATTTTTATGGCCAGGGGGAGTTTTAAATTTGTTTTAAGTAGAACTGAAATTTTGCCTTTAATTCCTCTACTGTTCCTCATGTCAGCTCCAACACGTGAGCAAAGGGTATGTTGCTCGATTTATCCCCTTGTTCCCTTGCAGCAAAGGGACAAATGATAGTTTTGCATCAATGTGCAACAAGTTATGTAACAGTTAAAGTATGTGTTAAGAGAAACATTAATCAGCTTCACATACAGTGCAATATTTTGTATATTTGTGATTTATATCTGGATGAGCACTTAAACTAAGTGCATGGATAAGTTAATGATGACTGTAAAATTCAGCAAAAAATACAGAATATGGCTGCAGACAAGGCAACAAACTGTTTAGATCTCTTACAGAGAAGAAGGTAAAAGTCCATATGCAGCAGACTGAATTCACTGCAGGATATTAGTCTGTAAAGCTGCTGAAGGACTTCATTAGACCACTGCAGAAGATAGGAAATGCCACTGAACAGAATGACAGAGAAAAAATCCAGGGGGGAATTTCTGATTTTTCAGCACTAGTTGCAGGAACTTTTCCTAAGGCATTTGGAAAACCTTTTTTCATTCCATGCCTACATCTTTGATGAAGATTACCTGAATCATATCTGAGGTAACTTTTTTAATGTGCTGTTTGTTAAAATATAATCATTCCATAGGCTCATGTTAACTGCAGAAAAAGTTTCTTACACAGAACAGTTTCCTAGAAGGGAAGAAACTCTGTGTGGCATAATTTGAAAACGTAAGTAAAACAAAATCATTCTGTAGATCTTTCAAATAGCTCTGGTTTATGCTTCTTCAGGTCCTCCAGTTCTCCTTTTGTGACTGATTTAATAAATATTCTGGCAAGCGTTTTGATGGCAAAGAAAATCAAGCAAATATCGATCTATTGATATAAAACAAATATTGAGTTGCAATCATGAGTAGTCACACAAGATGTGACTCTCCTACTGCTTCTCCTCTGATTGGAGGACTGGGAAAAAGTGTTTTGTGTATTGTTTTGTTGTTGTTTTTTTTTTTTTTTTAATTGGTTTTAACAAATATTTCTTCAAAGCAGCATTTTGGGATCCGTTACTTTCATCAAACTGTATACAAATAAATTATTCGCAGGGTTTTTTTAGTAAGTAACACTATTAAGTTGCTGAAAACTGAAGCTTCAGGCAAATTAGGAGAGGAGTCACAGACACTGAGAAAATATTCATACTTCAGTTATATAAATTTGATGCAATTCAGGGGATCTAAATTAGGCATAAAAAGTTTTCATATAGTCAAAAGAAAGATACAGGTACCTTTTGGCTCTTACTTCAGAGCTCCTAAGATAGATGCCACTAGTACCTGAAAGAAACTCTGGAAGTTTCTTGCCTACCCCTTCGCCTTTGCAAAAACCACAGTCCAAGGAATTTGCTGGGAAGTAGGTGTGAGTACGCGTGTAAATGGCGAGAGAGGACCATAGCAAAGGGTATAACAAGCTTTGTTTGAATGGAAGTGGCGGGAGGGGAAGAAGAGTTGAAGAGGCTTAGATGCTTTTTTCACTCTCAACAAAAAAGCAGGCCAACTTTTGTGTTAGGGAAGGAGATTTATGTGAAATTGAGGTAATTGCGTCTTTGACCTATGGGCTGGATTTCTTAATCTGGGGTTGTGAATTGCAAAAGTTGAATTCCTTTTGAAACCTACTTAGGAAATCTCTCTTGAGAATAAAATAGTATAAAATAAAGTCCTGGTTTTATTAGAGAAGCTGCTGTAAGGGTGACTTTGTTTCAAGTAATTGCTTGGGGACCTCCGTCTGATCTCTTCACTTAAAGCTAATACTACAGGCTTTAATTGAGTAAGACTCCTCTTGAAGTTGTAATTGTTGTTTACATTGAGAAGTTCACTTCTAGAGCTGAATATTTAGGCCTTTGTCTCAGAGAAAACTGTGTACAGAACTGCTGACACTAGCACTTACTGGTGCCCCTCTAGCCCAGAGTCTCGGCACTTCCAGAATGAGCTCCCCTTTCCAGATGGTTCAAATGCAGTGATAAGCACTTTGTTCCTTTCTAAAATACACCATGTCAAAGGGTGCGTACAGCCCAGACTTCAAATCCAAGGTAATAGGATTGGCAGCCTTTAAAAAAAGTACAATAAAACAGAACTTCCCTTGTTTTCTCTCTTTCCTAGTTGGGGTTGTTTTATGAGCGTATTACAGATTTTTTTTTTTTCTTTTTTTTTTTTTTTTTTTTTTTTTTTTTTTTTTTTTTTCTTTTTGGAACTCGGGATTATCACAGAATGTCTGAAATCCTCCTGGAGCACGGATCAAAATCAATGACAATTCCTTGCTTGAAGTAATGTTTCAACTGGCAGATGGCAATTCCAGGTGTGGCAGACTTTTAGGGAAGAGAGAAATCTGAAGTGGTTTGGGTTGATTTTTAAAAAATATTGAGGATAAACAAGGAATACATGTGGTAAGAGAGCAGGCAGAATAAAGGGCAGACAAGGCAAAATACTGCCTACAAATAGCAACCTGTCTTGTACACAATGTCTTAAAGCCTAGCCTAGTGTGTGAGATCAGGGCAGCATGGGAAAGTGCAGGTTACTCTTACCCATAAATGTTATCAGGCAAGAAATATTTGAGTGATCTGTGCTGAAAAGGAGTCTTGACATGAATGAAATAATTTGTGTAGGTTTAGTAACCGAGAGCCTTTTTGGTCTCTAGTGTCAATCTTCTTTAAGAAGGTGCTGTAAAACCCTGCTGTTGCCAGTTTCGATCTCTGTTGATGCTAAATGTAGCAGTTGGTGATTTGCTGTTGCTAGTAAAAACACCTTTTGCTGAAAGGAAAACCTTTGTATTTATTGATGAGACAACAGGGTTGTTTTTGTTTTTTTTTTTTTAAATTCTTTGAATGTTTCTGTAGCTGGGAAAACAGAACAGTTTGGTTGCAGATGGCAGTGGTCCTCTGCATCCTCGGACTCTGAAGCAGGTTCAGTCATGATTCTGTTCAGTACTCAAAAGCGGGGGCAAGGAAACACAAAAGGTGTTCCTGCAGAAGGAGGAACCCAGTGAGAATGCTTATTTATTTATCTATTTATTTATCTCTTTATCTGCCTCCTATTGCTAGAGGGAAGTAGTTGGTGCTGGTGATAGAGCTTTTCTTAGGGACTGCTTCAGGAAAGTGCACCAAATTCTTGTAGTTCTGGAGAGTCATTGCTGATCTTGGATCTTCCACTCCAATCCTACTTCATGCTTTTTTACCCTGGCTGTTCATACAAACACACAGCCTGATTTTAAATAGAAATGATAAAGAACAAACTGAATATGAAGTGCATGTGTTTGGGGTTGAGGTTTTTTTCTTTCCTCTCCTTTGACTTGCCCTCCTTTGCATGCTCATGTTAAACTTCTGGAAGGTTGTCTAGATAAGCAATTAATAAAGCAGTCTTAGAAAACTTGTTCTCAATATCAGCTAAAATTTGAAACTTCTTAAAAATGTTTCCATCCTATGATAGATTAGCCAGCCTTGCAGTAGCCTGTCAGGATGGAGTCGAAAGAGGCAACTGTTATTCTTGGAAGGCAATGCAGGTAGTGATGGAGCGGTGTCTGCTGCTGCACAGGCATTTCTCTGCCTTTGCTAGATTTTTGGCCTCTTAATGACGTCTGTGGGGACTGTAAGCATCGCATCAAGCTTTGTATGTTTATTCAAATCTCCAGTACTATAGCAACTTTATAGCACAAGGAGGAGTATGCTTAGAAAGGCAGAAAAGCAGTGAGTCAACAGACTTTGCTTGCCATCTTTCTCTGCTGTTCTATGTTAAGCAGCAGAACAAGACAGTCAAAATCCTTGCTGACTTCTGGCCAAATCCTAGAAATCTTCTCCGGTGACAATGTTTTGGTTTTGACAGCTTTCATGGAACAGATAAGTTGTCAGGATAAGGCTAAGGTCTTTGTACGTTTATCAAGGAGTGCCATGCTGCCATTCATCATGTAATTGCTACAAGTTTTGGTGATGTCATGAGCCAGAGTGTTCAGCCAGATTTCTTTAGTGACCTACCTTGGGTTTGATCTGAAAAGATTTTGTCTGCAAGGCATTTACATTCCCTCGGGATTTGTCAGGATGATGACAAAGTATTACTGCATTTCTTTTAATGATATCTGCAGTAAGAAGCTAGACAAATATAAATGCTCTCTGCAAATTTAGATGAAATCCTGTCTGAGAGTTATACGTTGCCTCCTGAGAAAAAATATTTAAGTGGAAAGAACATACAATGAGTATTTTAGCTGATCCCTTTGATCACGTTGACATTCAAGATATCCAGTGTTTCTCCTCCTCTTTGAGAATGTGGTATGCTATTTTCTATACCACAGTATGGTGCACTGGCAGAGAAGAGGCTGCTCTGAGTGCCTGGCACATGCAGGTGCATTTTTGTCAAGGCAGAACTGATTAAAAGTCATTAATGATTAATATATGATTTGCACATTCAGTGTTCATTGTCGGGGCTGAAATCTCTCCTGTTTGACTTCAACCTGATGGAATATTCTCGGAAACATTAAACAAAATTACTTCAGTCCTTTCTCCAGTGAAAGGATTTAAAGCAAGCAAGGTTTTTCCAGCTGCTGAAAAATGCAGACCCCCTACCTTTGATCAGGTTTCTTTAGACTAACAGTGTTTTAGAAGGGGAGGCTGGAGTGTAAAAAGTGAAAATTATCAAGCCCCAATTTAAAGAAAAATAAGTAACTTTAAAAATAATGTTTTCTCCCTTTTTCTCCTTTATAATATATATAATAATTTGTAGCAACCAGATTAAAAATTCGAAACTTAATCAGACAACCCAGCATCACTTTCTAAACCTGAAAAACGAATCATGATCAGAGGACAGAGCTCTTGATTGCATTCAGAAAGCTGAACAAAATTCTCCACACCATCTCTCATACACTTTCAGATTTCATATAGACATCTTGCAGCTTTGGTGTATGCTTTGATCTGATTCTCTACTCCAAATTGCCCAAACTCGCAGTCCTGAGCAGTAAGGGAAAGAAGGTGCACCCATAGCAGTGCAAAAGGGGCAAAATAGCATCCTTGCTTCTGTTCACAAAACAAGCAAAAATCAAATCAAGTCTGCTTGTACTACTTGATCGTAACTGTTATAGCTCATATCAGTATGTCTTTTGGCCCCGAGTTGTCTATGTTGATTTCAAGTCTTGATTTACATGGCATAAAAAGAAAAAAGGAGTCGGTATCAGTCTGTATAACGTCTCTATCCTTGTACATTGTTTGTATGTTTTATGTGTCACCCATCCAACAGGCAAAAGGAAAAACATATGGCAGTTTAATTGTGTATAATATCCTAAAATTGCTTCCGGTGCTATTCTTCCTTCRTTCGTGATGAGACTCCCTCTTTAACGTACTGTTTGCAGAATCAGTGCTTCACTGAACTGCTAAATAAAGATTTAAAGTTTACTCTGTCCAATTTGACTCTTTCAGCAGCCGTAGGTGTTTTATAGGTATTTATGCTATATGGGATAGCTCAGGCCATCCACAGCAGGTTCAAAAGAAGTTGTGTTGTTCTGAGCTCAAGCCACTGTATTACCCAGGCTTCCCAGGTCCATCCTGGCTACGTATTACAGAGGTGGATTGGAGAAGGTGAAGGGGAATGTCCCCTCTACATGGCAATTCAGGTATTTTGGTGACAGTATAGGAAACGGAACTGTAAGAGATAGAAACTGCTAGTATGGCTGCCTTTGTCTCAGGCTGGATTTTTAAGTCTGGAGTACTGACCTGCTTTCTGCAGCATCCTTGGGCTATGTCCATCCAAATAAAGGCGGGGGGAGAAATATTTGTAAGTTCATCCTAGCAAATTTAGAAATTATATTTCAGTAGGCATTTGAAATATTTAATTTCAATTGTTACGTTTCTTTTCCTCAATGCATGCTTTTTTCTTTTCCCCCTTTAAACTACTGATGAATACTATTCATTCAAAAATATTTCTTCAGTGATGATTTCTTTCAGGAGCACTTCTGTTTGCAGCCTATATAAATAATTTTATCTTCTTGCTGTTATGGCAGTGACAGATGATTTTTTTTTTTTTTCTTCTTCTTTTTATTTAGACACCTTATCTTACCCAGCTCTCTGAGGTAAAAAAGACCCTTCTTCACATGTTGAAGCTTCAAAGCCCTTGATGTGCTCCGAAAAGATACTACATTATTTATTGTCATTTCCCCCTCATTTTTTATCATTACAACTATATTCACTTTTTGCATAAGGTTATTTCTGAAAGCTATAAAAGGAAGAAAAAATAGTCTGTTTTGGTTGAGACCGGAGAGGCTGTTTTCTAATGAATGTTTGTATTGAAACTACTGTGGATTGCTTCTGCATTATGAGACAGCTGAGCTGTATGTATATCAGAAAGGACCAACAATGCACATTTTAAATGATATCCTGATACTGCTGAAGAAGATGGGGCCGTCTTATCAGAAGGACTTGCAGAACATGAGCCAAAGAGAGCTTGTCAATATGGTAGCAAGGGGTCTGAGTTTTTTTTTCTCTCTGCCCGCCCCCCCCCCCCCCCCAAGTTACTTGTTGAAAATTGCCCAAATTTCTTACATATCTGAATTTGTTGATTACTGAATTTTGGCTCTGCTGCCTTCTAAGCTGCTGCCCTCAGTCACGTTGCCTTGTTTTGGAAAGGATGGACTTCAAGGTGAGTGGGCTCTACTCYCCACTGCTGTGAGCATGACAAAAACAGACAAGCTATCTTGTCTTCCCAAGCCATATCAACTAGTTAGGTTTTGCTGTCAAATCCCTGGGAAATGTGTTTTCCCTGTAAAACAGTACCTATTACAAATTGGTGGCTTTTCTTCAGGTTCACTGAAGAAAACACAAAGAATTTCTCCTTTCTTATCAGTTTGAATGTTTTCATTTTTCTTCGCCATCAGAAGTCCCTCACAAGTCTTTCTAGTCCCATGTAATTTCCTCTAACAAAATTGGCTTGATTGTAATGGTTGCAGCTAAACCTTCTTGAAACCTTTTCATAAATACTGTTAATAGGAAAGAAGGCCCCCTGGCATGAGGCTGACCAAAACAAAGAAGTTGCAACTTGGAGAATCTCATACATACCTATTCTTTTTCTGTGAAGATGCCTGGGTTTTGGCTTGCAGGCATTATTTGACAATGCAGAATGGGAAAGGAGGGGAAAAAACAAACAAACAAAAAAGTAATTGTATCTTATCTCCAGTACTGTAAATATTATTTAAAGGAGAGACTCTTTATTTTTCACTCTGGCTTCAAAGTCAGTCCCTCGCTGCCCGTGTCTTGAGCAGTTAAATAGTAAATCAGCTGTACTGGGATTTTTTTTTTTTTTTAGGCTTTTGCGAGTTTAGTCGGAAGATAAGCTGCACCACCAGAAGTTGTGTGTGCTGGCAAGGGCCGAGCTGAATTTATTTAGCCTGTGTTTCCACTTTATTTCTATACATCTCACCAGTGACCTTATCAGCAGGAGAAGCAAATGAGAACTGAGAAACAGCAGAAAGGGGCTACAGGGGAAGCCTTGACGGAAACAGCTCTTTCCCTCCCAGTCCTTTGTTTCAGTGTAATCAGTTTTTCTTTAAAGATGTTATATATATGAATTTATATATATATAAAAACACACACAGTGTGGCTCAGGCCATATATGTGTGTGTGTGTATATATATATATATATATATATAAAAATAAATGCAATACTCCTCTGCTACCACAAAGTAAGACAATATGTGTTTACTGCTTTGAAGGACAGATTTTCAGCGCTGCCGGGCAGCGTTTTGCCCATTCTGGCGAGGCTGAGGGGCTGGGCTGTGCCCTGGGGTGGGGCTGCTGGAACCAGCTGGAACCATCCAGAACCGGCTGGAACCGGCAGTGCCCGGCAGGGGGCAGCCCCCACCTCTCCTCACAGCGCAGCCGAYGCCCGGGCACTCACACCCAGTACAGTTACCTGCTGCTTGTCAAAACACTTGTGACAGTTTGTACTGCAAATATTTTAGGAATTGAGCTTGGTCCTCAGACCATGAGGCTTCTTCCACGGCTTTCCAAGTGCTCTGGTGCCTGGACTACATTTGATTCCCTCAGAGTCACAAGGAAAACATCTTGCCTGCGAATCTGTTGGTGAGCGATGGTAAACATCTCCTGGACTGTGGTGTCAGGTGAGTTTGGTCTGTTTATAGCCTTTCCGCTGTCAAATTGACATGGGTATTTGATACCATGCATTTGTTTTTGTTGTCCTAATAGTTAGCATGTTAATATTTATTCATTATTAATCACGTAAGCACACCTAGTGGATAGGCTGAGAGCGCATGTCCATGCCTCTGAGGGGTTTTGTGGTCAAAACAAACAAACAAAACCCCAAAACCACAAACAAACAAACCAAACCAAACAAACAAAAAAAAACCAYCAACCCAAAACCCCATGAATGCCTGCCTTGCCATGGAGCGTGATCACCTGCAACATCCACAAAGGGAATGTTTTATGAAGTTGACTATGTAACACTTTAAAAATCCAGTTTCTTGGCTACAGTTGTGAAGAAGGTAAATCCGCAGGAAACGGGAGGTCGTTAGTTTGGCTGTAGGGAGAACAGCATGCATGATGGAGACTGCTAAAGACAACCCAGGAAGCGAAAATAATGTGTGATAGTTATTACAAGGTGCATAACGCTTTGGACAAATGAAGATAATTAAGTTCACGGTGGGAAATAATTTCTAGGCTTTGGGGATCTTAAAAGTGGTTTTCTCTTAATTCATAATTAGACTAGTTTTTGTAGTTTTTGCCCAAACAAAATCTGACTACTTTAATATGGCACACTGTTACCTGTACAAGGTTTTTGGTGATACATGAAGCAGATGCATAATTACCCATTGCACATTGTATGATGGAGTAAGGCTGTAGCTGGTTTTCCTGTTTTCTTATAGTGGACTGGCGGAGTTGCAGCTCATAATCTGAACGTCTTTCCTATGCTGTGGGTGTGATTTGCATACTTAGAGGAGCACTAGTACATATGGAGTAATTCTAGACAAATTTGTGTTTAGCAAATCTAGAAGTATTGTATAGAAAAAGCTAATGTGTCTTTCATATCCTTTTCCCTAACTCAAATCTCAACTTGTTTTTCCACCACTGTCCTTTTGTAACTTCTTTCCCCTTCCTCCCCAGCTTTCTTTCCTTAAGTTATTGTTCATTATCACCCAGATCATGATGTTCATACAGTCCTTTGGCATATGGTTGGGTAGATTGTGCTGATGATGCACTTACACGTGTGAACTTTCAGTATCAACATTTTTGGTAAAGATTCTCCAGGGAAGAACAGCACTTTTGCGAGGCTGTTGAGGCTCCCAGGGCCTCAGCTCTGCAGCCCCAGCAGAGTTTTTCCCATAGCGGTTTTGTGTCCTGGCCAGGACCCCCTTCCTTGTACACTCCTGTTTGCTCCTGGGTTTTATCCATTCCTGCTGTGGGTGGCCTGTTGCTGGAAGCTGTGGAGTCCCATGCTGAGTTGGGCTGCTGGTACGTTCTGTGTCTTTGGCTGGGATTGAGCTGAGCTTTCTGAAATTCATGCTCTTTTGAGAGTATGTGAGGCAGGACAGAGCTGAGGAAGCTCATTTGGGTGCCAGGAGCGGTATAGCCACATTAGCACATGGCTATAATTGAGGCTGTAGGCAGCGTAGCTGTGTTTTATGCTCCTGAGCAGGCTGAATTAGTCTGCAGGGAACTATCAGGGTGCCTTTGGTTKAGGGAATGATGCAGACTGATGCTGCACCGTAGTATTTATTTCACTGGTGCATCTCTGACCTATATCAGTGAGTGAGCATGAAATCTTTAACTTTTCTAGGCAGAACTGTTGTGTTGATCCATTCCCAAAGCTTTCCTCTTTTCCTGGGTCTGGGGGCGTACGTATCGCCTCTGATATCTGGTTGTTTTCGTTCTCCCGGATGCTACAAAGCAGCGAGGGTTTATTGGTATTAGTGTTTTAGATGCTTATTTAAACTTGTCATGCCTTGTGGCTAACATTAGTGCTATTTCTAAACAGCTATATAACTTTCAATCTGAATGAACCTTCTTTTATTTAAGAGAAAGAAAAAAAAAATAATCGGTGTATTTTAGTTTCCCCTACACATTTGGGAGGGAAAAAATAATCGCTGTGTCCCTGATTTGTTACAGAACTGCCTGAAGGTATTGCCACTAGTGCTTTCTACTTTACCCACTGAAGTTCTTTCTTTCATACACATTCGGGGTAGAGCACTGGATTTTAGGGGGAATAGGATTCTTCTCCAACATGTTTTGTTTTCATGATACCGTGTGGCATAGTGATATTGATAAAACCTTGTTTTATTCTTTTACAATGCTCTTGACTTAAGGTAACCTTGACATTCACTTCTGGGACTTGATTCACTTTCTAAAGTTAAATGGCTATGTTACTTAACCAAGAATTTAGGCTTCTTTACCAAATTCAGCAAAATCGGCCTTTTTGCTGTTGGAAGATCTAAAATGAGTGACCCAATTGCTGTTTTCCTGAACTAATTTAGAAAGGGAACTTGAAGTGCTGTAGGGCAAACTTTGGTTTATTGCAGTATTTTATGTATTCCACTAACTTTTTCAGTTGTCTTAGCAATGAAGAGGCAAAATGATGGCTAGCCTTGGATTAATGTCCAAGTTTTAAACAAAGTAAATGAAATCTTTAGGAAGGTAAGTATGGTTGATACTTAGCACAAGCCTAACTCTGATATGCTTCAGGGATTCCTTTGAATTCCTGTTCCTAAAAATGAAAGAATCATTCTGTGTGGCAGATGCAGAGGGAATTTCCTGTGTGGAAAGAAAAAAAMCACTCACCTTAATTAAACTTCCTGCCGAAAAGAAATCTGTAGGGAGTCAGAGGAGCTTCTCCGCAATTGCCAGCTGTGGAATTTGAATTTTGGGTACTTACTCATAGAAGTCATTGGGGTTTTGTGGAGTTTTTGTGTGTTCTTCCCCCCCGCCCTTAATTAGTGTCATAAATACGATCCTCTATGGTTTTAAAGTGGTGTAATTCCACCCTGAATTAAGTGTCGCAATGGCTTCCCACCTGCATGTGTTGTTCAAGGAGTGCCATAATGGACCGGGACAGAAAATGAGCAGTTGGAGGTTTAGGGTCAGTCAGTAAAATAACAAGTCTGGGATGGCTTGTTACTCTTTTTCTAAAGATAGAGTTAGATTTTTTTTTTTTTTTTATTTTGGGGGGAGGGGGAGGAGGAAGTATCAAAAAATCAGGTGAGGGAGGTCTATGAGATAGTATCATTAACATTTTTGCCTTTTATTGTAGGAATTATTGAAAGTTAATCACCTGCTTTGTGTAGTAGTTATTGGCACAGGCTGGCATTTAATGACAAACAGTCAAATTAAACTGTTTTCCCATGTCGAAGGATTGCCTTAAAAAGGAAAAAAGGTGGGGGGTTGGGGGGTGAATCAGCTGTAGACCTCTTGCTTGCTTTCCTCCCTCCCTCCCTCTTTCCATTTCTCTCTCTCCCCTTTGCCTCCAGCCATACATACTGCAGCTACTTACTTTGTGTCTGCTCCACAGGTATTATATTCAGACAAGCTCTCTCAAACTACTTGACCTCCTTTCACTGAAGGCCCTTTGCAAATAAGTAACATGTGGGCGACGTTTTGGGTACAGTTCACATTCAGAGTTTAGATACAAGTGTGATTACTGTGGCTCGGATGCTCATGCTTGGTTTTGTGYGTAGCTGTCTAATTTCATTAATGCAGTGCTCCCAGAATTTCCATCTGCAGTTCAGGTAGTGGTGTTTATGAATTCATCAGTCTGTATAATGCACATGTGGACATGACAAACCTATTCTTTTCACCCCTGATAATATGCTAAATGTTGTCAATCTTTATTCATAAGCAGCATTACATCCACTTAGTTACTGGTGTATGTGCTGTGAAGGTGGCCAGTTGTATAAGAAAATGGTCCAGCCGTTGACGACATGCAGTGAATTCCTCCTGTTACTTCCTTGTTTCTTTGGTCCTTTTCTGTTTTTATTTYTCTGCTACAAATCATTTTTCCAAATTATACTTTTGAAGTGCACTCCAGGCAGCTTTTTATGTTTCCCATAGTTTTCAATTTAGTAATTTACCAAGTCTTGAAACCTCATGCTGAAATTTGTCCTTTCAGCCTGAAGCCCCTAATATTCTGTAACTGTTTGGTTGAACTCAGTAATTACAGAAAATAACCTCTGTAATTTTACAATATCTTCCTCTCCCAGTGATTTCCCAATGTACTTGTCACATATGCAGTTTTACTATGAAGTTGCTATGTAAATAAACCTAAATGGACATCTGTCCAATTTATAGTTACTATTGCCTGGTGCTAGCAAAAAGAGGAATAATTAGCTTGTGTAGGGCAGGTGGGGATTTTTTCAAATTTGATAAGCTGGTGGAGATATAAAGTGGAATTCTGGTTACCCTGAGTCAACAGTAAATCTCTTATTAATCTTAAAGCAGTGTTTGACCCAAATTTATTAAATAATTTTTTCAAACCCATGGAAGTAAATGAGATTTTGGGATCAGCCTGTACTGATGATTATTTGATTTCATGGGAAATAAAAATCCTGAGACTTAGCAAATGTTTGGATTTTTTTTTTTCCTAGTGAAATAATGAATGTTAAGTCGAGAAATGTGAATTGTTTGTAATTCCCTGCTGAAAAGTTTCAGACATCTAACCACAAGATGGAAAGAAATGCATCGTGTTAATCAGGCAGAACAAGAAATAACAAAATAGGAGAATTGATGAAAACATTTTACTAATCTCAGCTATGTGGTAAGTGCTTGTGAATATTGCATACATTTGTAGCTAATTAGCTTGCTTCCTGAATTACTATGAATTGTATTATTGTAGCCACTATGAGACCAGGACTGGAGTTTCAAGGTGTTACCAGGGAACACAAAAGAAGGTTTCTTGGAGGAGGCTGGCAAATTAAACAAGAAAGAAAGCCCAAGGCTCATCTCTAAGCCTGACTGAAAAGGCAGGCGTGACAAACAGATGATAAGACAGTGGACAGTGCTGGATGATGTCCAGCGTTTATGTCAGCTGAGGAAATGCTGGACAGAGGCTTTTGCACTCCAGCAGCATCGACAGCGTTAATTTTTGAAGGTATTTTCATAGAGTGCTAAGGTGGTATTTGAAGGGAAAATCAATACAGTATTTATCTAAGACTACGAACCCTTTCCTCTCCCCAGGAAAAAAAAAAATCCTTGTTAATATAAGGAGAAGGGGGGACAATCCCAGAAGTCTTTGTGGATCAATATTATGTTGGGGTAAAGGAAACAAGAGGTGTGATGTTCCTAGGGGTACAAGTTGTATAAACTGATGTGCAAAGAAAAGAATCTACTCAGCAAGGAACACTTTAAGCACTACCATGCATTCACAGCTGCATTTGCAGTTAAGTTACAGATCAAGTAAAGCATCTTCTAACCAGTGTCTTTCGCTTTATGGTTTTCCAAAGAACTCTGTGATAAGGTTGGCATTGGAGCAGGATTATACTTTTCCCCCTTAGAGTTTTGGATGCTGCTGCATTTTTATTACTGAAGGGCAATTCCTTGAAGTGTGTTACTTGAACTGTGTTGCGCAGGCATTGGTATACCACCACCAGTGACAGAAACATTAGGAGGGATGTTTTAAATCATCCCCTGAGGGTTTTCAGCATGTGACCTTTCTGAACTTGGTCAGATAAGTAGAAGATAATGCTAGGTAAAATGTCAGTGCTGTACCTAAACTAGTCCATCCCTGGTTGTGCTGGCTGGTGGGCTGCCTTGTTACAAGCGCCTGATGTCAAAGATCAAGCAAAGACAGCAGCAACCCTGCAAGTTAGTCTGTACCTCATCTGGGACAAAGCTTGCGTACCTCGATTCATCCTGATGTATGGCAGGGAACAGTGGGTGGGGATACTCAGTGCATACAGGGAAATCTTGATTTGAAGTGACTTCAGTTCCATAGCCTTCTATAAAAAAGAATAGGAAAAATAAGTTTAAACCACCCAAAACATGAGTGACGATGACTAAGAAAATGTCTCTGGATGAATAAAGTGTTATTGTAAAATACAACCTGACAACAGAAGTCGACAGTTAAAATTACTTAAATTTGCACAGCTGTAGTAAAGTTCCAAGTGTCAAATTAACATTTCTGTTTTGTTTTCCAATTTCAATTCCTGTACTTTACATTATAACTGCATGAAAGTGCTATTAAGAAGAGCAGAGCCCAGATGTTGCTGATGATTGTTTTTGTTTATTGTTGTGCAGAAGGAAAATAATACCTAATTTCTGTTAGAAAACACCGTGGAGATAAATGCAAGCATCAGAATTGGATTTAAATGATGTTGCTACAAGTATGATGCATTTTCCCTTTCCCTAACCCCCCTATTCCCTAAACCCCCCTATAATGCTTCTAGTACAATATTCCACAGTCTCTGTACAATACAACTTTCCTGAAGTCTGAGAGATATTTATAGTTACGTACTGTTACCAGTCAGAACCACTTTAAAATAATCTACCAGCAAGAAAATGAAGATTGCTCAGCCTCAAAGAAAAGCAAATAGAGTCTGAGCACAGTTTCAGGTAGATTCTCAGATACTGCAGATTCCTGGAGATGCCTCTCTGTTCTGGGCCATGTTGTCTCTTAGGATCACAGAATACTTTAAATTTGAAAGATCTCTGGAGGCCTCTAGTCCAACCCTTTGCTTAAATCGGGGCCAGCTTCAAGTTTGGTCAGGTTGCTCACGGCCTTGTCCAGCAGAGCTTAAGGAGATCCCATGACTTCTCTKGGCCCCTGTCCATATTTGACTAGCCTCATGATGAAAAAGCTTTCTCTCTCTAATCAGAATTTCCTGTGCCCCAATCTTGCTTTTAACTTGCTAATAAATAAAGAAAAAAAATTATTCTTCCCCCTCTTTGGTGACTCACAGACATATTTAGGCACAAGATTCTGTACRCTCATCTCTATACATTAACAGACATGTATGATGCAAATGCCTCTGGAATAAATGCAGGTAATTACTGGCTCTTGATGGAGACCAGGTATGATGGCAATCAATTTGGAGTGACTGATTTCCATTTTGTTTGTCCTGATCATATCCTAACAGTCACTTATGATGAATGTGATATGAATATAATACGCTCTTAATTGTAATGCATTTTCAAGTAGTTTTAAAAGTGACCCTGCTGTAAGAATTATTATTTGCTGTTAATATAAAACATCTCTAAAGACAATTTGCTATTACCATGTGGTTATCACAGGTTTTCTGGTTTTTTTATCCTGTTTTCTGACAGGGAGAGCCTCTAGCACAATTGAGCTTTCTCATGTATATAAATGTCTGCTTTATATTGCTGTCCCTGGCACTGTTAATTACAGTGATTAATTCTGCTTGACTAAGGGTGTGCACCTGTAGGCTCTGAAGCTCATTGTACACCCACTTCTCTGATATCCCCTTAGAAAAAAAATCCTCCTGGAAAGCCGTAAATCCTTTTTCCTCATTTTCGCTGATTGGAATTGGCATTCCGAACATGCAAATTTGTGTGTGGTGTTTAAAGGCTGTTAATGTGCATGCGAGGACACGGCCTGCGTCTTGACACGCGTGGCTTGCTCTGTGTAGCCATGAGATAAAAGAGTCACTTTGGGTTTGTCAGTCATTGACTGGCTGTAATTAATGTGCATGTGCATATTCAAAACATAACGTGGAGAACGTCAGAGGGACAAGATGACACTCTTGTATTGCTCCGGCAGCGTTTCCCATGAAATTGTTGGTGGCGACACAATCTCTGCGAGTTACTTTTCCTATTGGAAAAGTGACAAAACGGCCAGTAACAAATCAGTATGCTTTGTCTCTAACTGCCACTTGATAGCATCTCACTGAACTCTGCTTGGCAGAGTGCCCAGAAGACCTAGGGATAACGTGGTGCAGGGGGGCCGAGGGGGAGGAAAAATTCAGTATGTCCCAAACCTGTGCACCCATTGCACACTRGGTGATGTATATCACCCCGAGAGGGAAACCAGGATATTTTACTCTGTTAAACGCAACCAAGCGTTTCAATTAAGTTTAATACTAAATTACACTTTCTGCTTAGCTCACGGGTTCATGTGAAGTGTTGGTCAGTTCCTTCTTTTCTCCTGTTATTTCAGTTACCTGAGGATGTTATATTGTTCTACACAGTGCAGGCTTCCTTTGGACAATGTGGGTGCATGAGCTGTAGTGGGAAATACAGGACTGTGAAGGCATTTTGAGATTTATTGGAGCTTGCAGCTTGTCCCAATGGACTTGGCTTAAAAATATATTAAAAAAAAAAAAAAAAAAAAAAAAGGTTTTTCCCATTCCATGAACCACATGAGACTTGTATTTGTTCCTGTTTTGCTTTGGGCCAAAAATTATGTTTGCTTTGGTTTTTTTCCTAAAAAAAAAAAAAACCTGAAGAAAGAGCCTGCACTAAGCAATAGTGTTATGGCGAGAGAAAGATTTAGCTTCAAGTCTCTAGTGTATAACTTAAGATCACCTCAAGACCCAGATTTGACTTTAATGATTAGTGGTCACTTGGTTACTTTGGGTGTAAATCTTTTTGTTTTCATCTTGAAATTCCATTTGATACCTAAAGGCTTAGTTGAAAAAAGTAGCAGTATGCTGGTAGAAAAAGCTCTGGATTTAAGTAACTGCTGCCTTTTTTTTTTTTTCTTTTTTTCTTTTGATAAAAATAGCAGAGGAATTGGGGGGGTAGGGAAACCCTAATGGGTATAATATCTCACTGGGGAAAATAAGGGCTATAAGTCCCCACACAAACTTCCAGCAGAAGGTATATCCAAGAAGGGAAAAATAGCATTTACATGACTTTGAAAAGTCAATTCTCTTTATGGCAAAATTAAGTGCATTTTGTTCTTCAGAAACTATGAATATTTCAATTTTTCATCTTGATTTGGGATGAAAATAGATACTGAATTATCAAAATTTGCCTCTGGGCAGCAGATCTGAATTTCAATCAATTTTGCTAAGTACCCAGCAATGTAAGGTTTGTTACAGGCTTTATTCAATATTTCTCATTGTGCATGTGCAAGGAAACATGATCTTGAGGCTTGGAGATCGTCAAGTAATTAGTTTGGTTTTTTCCCAGTGAAAACTTCAGAGGAAAATATACTGAGAAGCCCAAAATGTTATGGAAAATAAACTTTTTTTTTGGGGGGGGGGGGGGAGGTGTGCGAAATTAGAACTCTAAACACAGAAAAACTTCTATTAGGTTTTCCATGAGGATCCTGACTATTCTTGATTAAATTTAATCTTTGTTTTTCACAAAGAGTTCAATTTAAAGCTAGAGAAAATCTCATTGAAAATCAGCTTTGACAATTCTTCCGTTTGAGTGGTGCAGGTGGTGGTGTACTTAGTGGCGCTCCTCCTGAGTTACAGCAGTGAAAATGTAAAAGTCGTGATGATTTTCTCAAATAATTTCCTTATAATAATAAAAATAATAATAGGCAGATTACCTGTGTTCTCTTCCATTCTCTTGCAATGGATTTGCTTTGTGATTAAGCCCTTTAGCTGCTCCATGTTTCAGATTATCTGGCTGTGAAAATGGACTGTATTTACCTGCGTCATGGCTGTGTTACAGAACAACTGCATGCAAACTGAAATCTAAAGCTGCTATTGCAAATCTTCACCAGCTGAGAAACATTTTGACGTTGAAAGAGAAATCTTTTGTTCCCCCACAGGCTCAGACCATAGAATGAAGCTGGTTTTGTCAGATCTCTTCTATTCTAGTGAAGCTGTGAATAGGTAACCCCATTTGGACAGCAGACACATGAAATCCTGGAGTCAGAACTTCCTGACTAAATTTTCATGTGAGGATCAGCTTTGATTTGAAATACATATTCTTTATGCAACCCATACCTCCTTTTTTTTATTAGTTCATTTCATTTCTGTATGCTATGTACTGTAGAGATCAACATAACTGCACATTCCCATTGCATCAAATGACTTTCCAGTGGTCTTCCCGCCCCTCAGCCCCAGATAAGTTTCCATTAGGAGATCTGTGATGGTGTGTATGTCCCTGATGCTTCCTCTTGCCCACACCATCTTGTAAGGGAGACTTTGGACAGGCTGCTGACGTTTTGGTGATGGAGATAAGATCAATGTAACTGAACTTACACCCATTAGAGTCAGGAGATGGGTCGAGCTGGCAGAACTCAATGCTCAAGTCTCTGAAGCATCACAGCTATGTTATCTCTGTTCAGTACCTGAGTCTTATAGGAGTAAATCCTGACTTCGTGTTTTCAAAAATTAGTGGTTTGTTTCTGTGTTTTATTTGTGGAGAATTGTGACGTTTTGGATAGAAAAGAAATTGAGAGATGGAGTTTGGTTGTCTCCAGTTACCAAGCCCTACAACACACTGTGGTTTTCCTCCCTTGTGAGCTGCTACAATGCCGTTCTGGAGAAAAGTCCAGAGAGAGAGAGTGCCAGATGTGTGGTGAAGTGGGACAATGAACAGCTTCCACAAAGAAATGCAGCAAGTCCTATAGAAACAAATCCTCTCTTTCTACCAAGAAAAGGTGTCATCTTAAATCCTTTTCCCAGAGAAATGTTAAATTGAAATCTTAATTTTTCTATTACTGGAACTTTCTCCATCCTGTCTGTGGAACAGTGGGAGTAGTTGTCATGGTTTAATCCCAGTCGGCAACCAAGCACCACACAGCTGCTCGCTCACCCTCCCCGCCGCAGTGGGATCGGGGAGAGAATCGGAAGAGCGAAAGTAAGAAAACTTGTGGTTTGAGATAAGAGCAGTTTAATAATTGAAATAAAATAATAATAATAAAAAATTGTAATGAAAAGGAAAACAACAAAAGAGAGAGGGAGGAACAAAACCCAGGAAAAACAAGCGATGCAGCTGCTCACCACCCGCTGACCGATGCCTAGCCAGTCCCTGAACAGCAATCACTGCCCCCCAAGCCAACTCCCCCCAGCTTATATACAGAGCATGATGTTATATGGTATGGAATATCCTTTTGGCCAGTTTGGGTCAGCTGTCCTGGCTATGCTCCCTCCCAGCTTCTTGTGCACCTCCTTACTTGCAGACTATGGGAAGTTGAGGAGTCCTTGACTCATTATAAATCCTGCTTAGCAACAACTAAAACATCAGTGTTACCACATTATTCTCATGCTAAATCCAACACACAGCACTATACCAGCTGCTAGGAAGAAAATTAACTCTATCCCAGCTGAAACCAGGACAGTAGCGATGAACCACCTTCTTCCCACACTGATACGTGAGAGCTCTGAAATGTTACTTTCAGGGAGATGGGAGAGGGGGGTTAAAGGCAGCACCGCTTATCCAAGTTCTTCTGAACTAAGGAGTCACTGTGTAAATAAGTGTCTGGTTTCAAACTCTGATTTTTATCAGCCTGAGAAAATTTCCTTCTCTCATTCATTCTTTGTTCTTGTAGGATAAGTGTTTGTAGTTTATGTAGGTGTTTCTATTTAGACATGGTTTAGTCAACTAGGAGCTGTTATTTTGCTGTAGTGGTAAAATATGAGTGAGAAAATGCCTCCTCTTTTTCTGGTTCCTGTGCCCTGCTGTGTTAACTGTATGCTGTGCAATGTTTTGGTGCCTCCACAATGCCTTCAAACTAACACCTAGTTGGCTGCTTTTATTTCTAATTCTCTGTTGTCTCACAGCATCTCTGATTTTTTTTTTCCTTTTTTCTTTTCTTTCTTGAACTATATTAGAGTCTTTAAGCATTTATGTTGCTGCTTTCTTTAATGTGCAGCTTATAGATTGTGTATTATGCAACTGGTGAAAAGCAATAGTAATTTCAAATGCATTGGGATTTTTTTTTTTGTATGTTGCAATATTGTATGCAGCTAACAGGGCTTTCCTACTATAGTTATTCTGAGTGAAGTGTGGTGGGGGCTGGGAAGCTTCCATTGAAGCTCAGCAGAGATGGAAACAAGTCTCCAATTTCCAGAAAAAAATATGACCTAGAAGAAATCATTCTAGATTCCCAAAGTAACCATCTAAATTCACATTGTGGATGTCTTCAACATATTCTGTCAAGTCCCCAAAAATCTATCTGCAACCATGAAAAGGCAGCGGAGATAAAAAACGTAGAGGAGAAAAACGGGGAGGCGGGAGGGGAAAAGCACCAGAAAAAGTGTAAAAACTAAATATGTGCGTTGGAAGTGATTGTGAAAACGTTGCTCTTCGCACTCAGTCCTATATATAATTACTGTCTAGCACTTAAGTCCAACTATGTGAGTGCGTTAGAAATATCCAAAATAAGCAGAGCTGAAAAGAGATGACGCAATTGCTACCTTGATAAAGTAGACTTACTTGTACTCACTGAAAATTCACTATTTAAAATGTCTTAACACCTCAACCAGATTTATAGTGTGGTTTCCTATACCTGCCTCCTGGTGTTCTGCCAAGAGATTATCTTGAGTCCTGACATATCAAATCCCATTATTACTGCTCTTATTAGAAAAGAACATCTTAAACTCGGTTGCTAAAATGGCTATTCTCCAAGACACTGATGCTAGTATAGGATATATTTGTTTTGAATAAAAGATATTTAGAAAAATGCATGAACTGCTTCACATATTGAATGAAAGATAAAGCAATATATGAAGCTCTCCCTCTATCTAGATGGGTAGGTATAAAGCAAGAAGTATGTAAATGCAGATGAATTTGTACGCACGCACACATTCCGTTTTATCTTTCAGAAGGTAAAATGTTGTGTGTACTTTTCTAAATACATTTCCATGTGCACATCTTTATATGTGTCCGTGTTAATAGGTACTTGGCTAATTTAAATCAAAGAAGATGCATGCTAAAAATGAGATGTAGTGGTTTTGACTTGTTTGGGACATCCAAGGTCACTGTGATCAGGGAGCTAATCCCAGTGATGGGCTGCCTTCTCCATCAGAGGAGAATTTTTCAACTGAGACATCCTTTTGGCACACTTAAGCCCTTTCCTTGCGTGTTTCTGACTTGCCAGGAAGATACCAAGTGCTTGTCAACCCTTTGCGTTACGGTTTGCTTCAGAAATCAGTTGTGAGGGTTACCGAGGACACCTATCAAAAACTCAGCACTCTGATTTTGGAGTTGCAGGGCGGGTATATGTCCTCCTCATGCTCCAGACCTTCCTGTCTGTGCTCTACTCCAGGAAGGAGAAAATGCTCATACTGCCTGCTGTTGTCGTGTATTTTGGTTGTTGGTAACGTTTACTAGGAACTCAGAAGGGATTCCCTCCCCTGTGTCTGTGTTACCCATACCAAAGCCTACACAGTTTATACTTGGGTCAGCCTTGTATTCTGTAAGATTTAGCCSAAATGATGGGGGCGTCTCAGTGGTTGTGAGAGAAACAGCTATTGTGCAGATATCCTAACCAGTAAATCTAAGCACACCTTTGCTGGGACTGGGGAAGCAACAAAGGAAAGAATTTCTGAAAGGAAAGAAAAAAATACAGGGCCGAGCAAACACTTTAGGGAAAAAAGAAAGAAAAACCAGCATAGTGTCGTGGATGTCTTCTGGGTACTTCTTTCATTATTATTGTACAGTGCTGCTGACAATGTAACTGTCTTTTTGCACATTTTCAATATGTTACCATAGATTTTGAGCCAAAGAGCATCATCTGTAAATATACTCAAGATGCAATTTTCGAGGTCAGAATTTTTCCTAGGTAGCAATTGGAGACCTTAGCATAGTGTAAGATGCTGATTTTGTAGTGGTCTTATATCCAGGCAAAATCTGTCTAAAATCAGAGGGAACGCACTACCCAGACAGGGCTGACGTTCAACTCTTGGCATTCTGCAAGAACAGTCTCAAACATTATCAGGAGTTGTATCTTTTGGGGTAGCATCTGTTGGAGTAAACATTGTACTCACTGAGGTACTTGCAGTTTTAGCAGATAGGAACATCTTTACGGAAGAGGGGATGTGTATGGCAATAAAACTAAACTGTTACTGTCATCAGCCCTGCTCTTAGGGTTGCTATTGGTAGATACAGAATGGAAAAGAAAAATAAATGAGGGATGAATTGCACCTTTTTTCCTTTCAGATGGAAAACCAGATAATGAAGTGTACACAATAAGACTTTTGAGTTTTCTTCATTTTATTTGAACATTCAATATCACTTTGGTAGAAATTCCTCATTGTTGGTTTTTAAAATTTATTTAGTATAGTCACAAATTGTATATAGTAATCACTTTCGTAGATCCACATAGTCCTTTCCCAGCCAGTGAAGGATTAAAAGCAAAAGTCATTCCTGGGAGGTGAAATGAGAGTATTTGTGCCGTTGTTATCCTTTCATGTTTTGCCTTTTTTCATCTTTTACTATTTTTCTATCTTTAATCTCCTTCTCCTTAATTCACTCTTTGAGGGAGTGGGAATGGTTTATAAAAGGATGATCAAAGCATGAAGGGAATAATTGTCTCTCTTGGTTTCAAAGTCTCACCTCAGTATTGCAAATGGGCTATGAACCATTTTTGGTTAAGGCCTAAGTGCCTCTGTAGAATTTCTTGGTTTGGCAGTGGTGTGTGAGATTGTGCAAGTCAAGCCACCTGTACTCCCATAAGCCCTGTTACGCTCTGTTATGCTTCCCTGACATCCGCTCCACAGACATTAAATTGAGTTTAAATAGATATAACTTACTGGAAGAATATTGGACTCCAAATTTACACCTTCCCCTTGCCACCTTCCTTAGAATTCCTATCAAAGACTGAGATGAGTACAGTAAGAAGTCTACCCACATCCCGCAGCCTCTGTTACTTGTAAGCTGTCTAATTTACCTTCTTTCTTACACCACCACATTTAGCTCAGTGATGAAAAGACCAAATGAAAATTTCAAAATCATGACAAACGTTGTTTTCTCAAAAAATCATCTGATAAATGTACCATTCACTGTATCCAGCTGTCCCAGGACAAGGGGAATGCAGAGGTTGTTTGCTATGACTATGGGGCAAGGAAGGAATAAGCAGAAGTTGTGTTCATATGTACCAGGGAAACAGTGAAATACTCATAAATTCTGTGTGTTGGTGGCAGGGGGAGGGGTTCCATAACCTGTCTGTTTCCAGAATTTATGACCAGCATCTGAAGCTTGAGAAATTGTCGTCCCCAGTGGCTATCTGACAGGGAAGTGGCTGAAAGTAGCACAGGAAGAAGGTGGGGATTCCAGAGGTTTTCTTTCATAGCATTGATCAAAGGCTTTTAAGGGATAAGGATCATAAAGAGATGTGAAGTGAGATATGGAAGAGTACTATTTATAAAAACCTACCAAGCGATACTTATCAGCTATATTTGGATTAGACTCCATTTGGATTAGTCTGAGACCATCAAGGATTACTTTCCTAAGGCAGGAACTCAGAAGAAAAAACTCTTGCAATGATATTGAAAGATTTGGGGTTTTACCCCATGTTTAAATGCTTTTTTTGTCGTCATCTCAGAATGGGAGAAATTGTCCACTTGACTCTGCTGGTGACAAGCTCTTGATGGGTGTAGTTCCTTTTAATCTGTGATGCAACGTTGGCATGAAGAAGGGATTAAGGCCAATTTAGTAATTTATTTTATGAATATAAAATCCATGTCACTACAATGCTAGGTAACAGCAACTGTCGATAAGCACTTGCAGCAGTGCCGCTGTTTAGGTGTGATATATAATCATTTTGCTTGTGATACAAACTGAATAAAGCTGTCAAATGTACCTTCTGCTATCCCGAAGGTAATTTTGTGCCCCACATTCCCTACGGGTGCCAAGGAAGTGGACCCTCAGATACTCCCAGGTGTGTGTATTGTCTAGTTCTAACACGAGCACGCAGTAGATGGAAAATACTGTCCTGAACAGGAAGCATTCAAGGGCACAGGTTGTCCTCTTGTCCTGTAGAAGTCTTTGCTGAGAGCCAGAGTCAGGCCTCAGCGCTTTGTCCTGGCGTTGGAAGTTATGTTGCTCTCAATTATATTAATGCCTTAAGTCAATGCTTTATGGTGCTGTTTAATGTTCAAGTAACCGTGACTAGTTTGCAGTCTCACTTCCTATCATCCTGCATCCCAGACAAGAATAAGTGCTTGATTCACAGCAGGATCTTGCCTCCTCCTTGGAGTCATAGAGGATTTGCTTTGTTGCTGGGTTATTAAACATCCTCAGTAGTTTTTGTCTCTCAACTGTTACCCCAGTGATTGCTGCTATGTTCGGTGAAGGAAACCTCCATCCCATGAGAGGGAATAGTTCAATCTCTGGGATTCTCATTTCTGGGATCATGTCACTGGTGCAAAATCCGTAACGTCCAAACTGACGTCTCACCTCTGCAAGCAGCAGCTGCACGCAGCGCTGATCTGGGAATCGGATCTGGGAATATGATTAATTCCTCTTCCTTCTAGAAAAAACTGTTAGCTTTTGCATGCTTCCATTTAAAATTGTTGCTGTTCTCAGACTTAAGTTCGAGTCTTGTAAGGAGAAATGAATAACTGGCTATCACCATGCTTCTCATCAGCAGATCTCTGACCACTTTAAGAAAGATGATTATAATATTATTCCCACTTTGCACATGTGAAAATAGAGGCAAAGCAAGATGATGAGGCTTGCTTTATCTTACAAACCTAGCCAATGGAAAAATGTTTCAGTGAGCTTGGTAAAACACTGAACAGGGGCCCAGAGCAGCTGTGAAATCTCTATCCTTGGATGTATTGAAAACTCAGCTAGACCAGCCCTCAGCAACCTGCTCTAACTTTGAAGGTAACCCTGCTTTTGGCCCACGATTAGACCAGATAAGCTGCAACCAGTATCATGCTATGCTTTTAATTTCAGAGACAGGAATGACACTGAGGTTTCCAGAATCCCAGTGCTTTGTTTGGTCTCTACTATGTCATGCAAGGTAAAGGTATATTTTTCCTTTAGAGAGGGAAAAATTAATCTTTTTTGCCGCATTTTATTTTGCCTGGAACAATATGGGAGACGACTTGAGAACAGTCACAACTGCAGCCAGCTCAGTGTCAGTTCATTTCTTGATAGTCAGTGCAAAGCTGGTGTAATAGGTGAAGTCGGTATGAAAGCAGTGTGACCACTGAGCAGAGCAAAAGAGTATTTATTGAAGAGTCTACACGCAGACAGAGCAAACACAAACTGCATCCTGCATCTGTGAAATCCAATTGCATCACGTTTTATAGACACACAGCTAACATAATTGAGTAATTCTGTTTATACAGAAATCATTCCTGCAGCTAGTTTGCTCAGTCAGGGATCTAATGTCACTGGTAACCATGGCACCATGCTCTTTGCATTTATCAGGCTCCTCACACTTTATTTTGTGCTGGCCTATAAAAATAAAAACAAAATCAGATCCTTATCTTCATCTTTCCGATGGTTGTGGCGTACRTGTAGCAATCTGGACTTTTGTTTTTACATCAAGAAGTATTTGTGATGGAGACAGAGGCTGTTTCGTAATCAGGTCAAGTGCCATCCAACACAGAACTGCCCGCTGTGCTTGCATGCTCTTTTCTGGTATTTTGGGTTTTCTCGAGGCACTGAGCGGCTGCTGAAAGCTGGGGGAGCTCCCACAGGCCCCATGTGCGTGCTGTACCATCTGGCAGGAAACATTGACTTTTCAGTGCCATCTCCAAGGACTAGTTTATTTTATCCAGCAATGGCTTTCTATAAAAGACACATAAATTCTCCTCCTAGGAGAATGTCCTAATCACTAGGTTAGTGAGTTTTACACACATAATGCTCTGCTCTTCATATGTTTTGAGGATGGTTGGTTTGTTTGTTTGTTTTTACAGGGCAGAGTGGATTTCTCAGCTCTGAGTCTCCTCTTTCCCTTTCCTCATGCAGATACCATTCAGGCATCTTCCTTAGTGATGAAAAAATAGAGTTGAAACCTCTTAAACTGGGTAGGGAGTTGCAAAATCTTTCATTTCTTCATGTTAGCTTCATGGTAGCTTTATCGCAGAGCTGTCACATAAAACAGAGGTGGTGGTAGCTATGTTTTGAAAGAAATGCTTGGTTTCAAAACAGAAAAAAAAAAAGGGGGGKGGGGGGGTGGGGAGGAAGGCTTTGACAGACTCAGCTGTAATAGTGTGGAAGAGAAGACGTCTCTGCCCAGTCCCAAGCAAGGTGCTAACGGCTAAATAAAGATAGCGTTTCAGACACTTCCTTGTTTTTTCCCGTGCAGGTTAGTTCACAGGGCCCCTGCTCTGCTTGGCCTTGGGTGATAACCTGTGCATCACATGGATCATCTCGGAGCCATCCTGGCACAGTGCAAAATTCTCCTTTTGCTTTTTTGGGGGATGCTGGTGCTTTGGTGAGAGCTATGGTTTTGGCTGTGCTGTCCACACACCTGAAAATAGAGTACAGCATGAAAACGAGGGTAATTTTACTATTACTGAAAAAAAGAAAGTTTGGCGGGGGAATGTGGCAGTAACCAATTATAGGTTCAGATGCAAGTTTTCTTCTGTATTTCTCAGTGGAGAGTTTTAATGAAGATTTAGTTGTAAATTTTGCTTTTCCTGTAGAGATATTCTCTTCCCGACTTAAATTAGGTTGTTTGTCAGGAATAAACATTGCCCACGTTTTTCATAGGTGACTGAAGAAGGCCTTGTTTAAGGCTGAAGCTCGATAGGTTTTTCACTGAAAACTTTAGAAGCTTTCAAGTGAGCAGAGGCCAGTGGGTTTAGCAAAGCCAAAGAAAATGTCTAGCACATAGGAGGAGCCCTTAGAGGAATTGTATTGAGACAAGAAGGTACTCAATCTTACTCTCTGTTTCTTTTTACCTAAGTTTAGTTCATGCCTCGATTCATTGCCTGGCTACATCCCTACTTGCATTTCTACCAAATATAGATTGCTAAAGCAAAGTAGGATATAAAGCTACAGTCTAATGCTTGCAAAATGCCCTAATTTTTGTTAAAGAGCAGCTGTTTTCTTTGAGCCTGTGTGCCTGCCATGGGCTTACAGAAATCACATCTTCCCTGAGAATTTCCTTAATTAAGTTGAACACTTCATTTAACAAGAGAGAAATAACTATATTGGTGGATGGTATTATATTGAAAAAATTGAGCTTTTACTCATTTAATAATAAAAATAATATTTCCTTAGGCTTTGCCTTAAACTCAAACCAGATGCGTATAGATTAGAAAGCTCTGGAAGACAAGACATTCGTATGTAATGGGACAAATTTTTTGAAGCCTTTAGCCATGTTAGGCTGAACACTGAAGTGCAGTGTGTTTCTGATGGAATTACACACATTGCTCCTGTATAAATACCAAGTGTCTTTATGGTGATTACTGCCTTTCAGTGGGTAAGAAGTGTATTAATACTGCATTAAGCTGCATTACAGAAGTAGAACATTTTCACAGGATTGGAAGCTGCTTTGCCAACAACGCTGTGCTGGGTACTGGGAACTGTTTCAAGCTACTTAACATTAATGAATGAGAATTATTAAGTATAAACTTTTTTTTTTTTAAAGAGGATGGTTCTGCCAGTCTTGCTGATCTTGAGCTATAACAAGATATGTATTAGCAATTTTGATGTTAATTATATAACATCACATTTGTCACTTGTTCTGTTTCTCCCCCACCCACCCACCCCCCCTTATTTTTTTTTAACATTTTACCCACTTTAAGCTAATGAGTTGTGGAATTCCACAGAGATTGATGTCTGTTGAGGCTCATAATTCAGCATGTCTACCATGTGAGATCACTTGGTATGAGGCAAAGGAGAATTGTGCTTGTTCTTAGATGGTACGAAGAATGCAGAAAGGTTTATGTAACATTTTCCAGTGACAGTAATAAATAATTTCCATATCTCTGTTTATATATAACATTTTCTTGGCTTGCACTGTAAAACCTGGCTACCAAAAGCATTTATTCATGGACTTTACCTAAAAACTGATATAACAGAGGTAAGTTTATTTTTTTAAACATAACTAAATCCTACAATAAGGAGTTACCACTAGAATATTTACTGCTGTTATATTAGAAAAATATTCTGCATTTTACTCACTGCACATGGTTATGAGAGACTAGCAATAAGAGATTTTCTAGAAGAGCCCTGAAATAGAAGAATATAGACATCCAAACTGTGTTTCTTCTCTTTTAAATACCCTGCATTTTAAGGACATCCATGTAGCACTGAGAAAACTAGAAAGAACAATATACTTTCAGGACTAACATGTAATACTAACAATTATATAAATTGAAAATAGTCCCAGAGGAGCCAGAGAACCTGGAAATAATCAGAAGGGAAGTCTGAACATATAGATTGAGTGAGTTAGACGTGCTGGCAAGGGGACATCATTGTGCCAGTGAGGCTTAAGTCATAGATGAAAATTTGCAGATTAGAAAGCCAGCATGAATCAGACGGTGCAGTTGGGCAGTTCCCCACTTGAGTCAGCCTTGGGCACGCTGGCAGCATTTTCTAGGAGCAAAAGCGTGGGGCTGGAGCCATTGTCTCCGAAATAGCGTGCAAGCCTGAGAAAGGGCTGTGGGAAGCTCACACTGGTCTACAACTGAGACACGGATCAATAAAATAAGTTACACTTACAATATCAGCAGATGCTTCCTTAGCAGAGGTGGAAGACTTAAATCAGATTAAAACACTAATATCATTAATATCTGATTTTCCACTGGCAAACTATTCTAGTATCCCAAATAGCAGGTAGCTTCTGAACTTTGTTTTCCCTAAACTGTCAGAAGTGAAAGGAATCACACTTACTATGGGACTTTGCAATTTGCTGGAGGCTGACACCCAAACAGCAATGTTCCTGCATTACAGAGCTTTCCTGGGACAACGGCTGGTTTACATCAATTTCTGTGCCTGCTGTAACCATCTTCATATTTTCTATCAGTTAGTTTTGAGTAAGAAAAATGAAACTTCACACAAAACCTCATAGTTCATTCAGTTGACCTGAAGTCATTCAGTGGCTTGAAAACCAGCTTTAGGTTAAAACAAATATATTTTCTGTTAACAGCCTGGATTGGCAGCAAAAGCATTAAACTGCTAGGAGACAACTGRCAGGATGTAAAATTTCCCAGACTCTCGTGGTTCCCAGAACTTTTCAGACCAACTTCACAAAACAAAAATTTCCACGTGATGTGGTTTGACATGTTTGCTAGAGGGTGTGTGGGCAGCCTGAACTTTGATTTTCTTGTGTTGCCTGCGAGGGTTACCCTCAGTAATGCCCTTCTCACTCTCCCAGGTACTTCAATGTTTTCATTTTCCTTTCTGTACCATGGTACCCTTACCGGGGAGCATGCCAACATTGACTAGCAAATTTCCATCTTGATTTCTGTGCAGTATTTCTGGTCTTCATTGCCCAAAATAAACCATGTCAAATTTTCCTTTAACTCTGCCACTGGAAAGAAAAAGTGGAACAAGGTAAAGAAGTGAGATGGATTTCTCCCTCCTTTTACTCTGTTCAGTGTTGTCTGTGATTACCATGTACCACCTCTTGCTTTTCTGTAGCAAGGTATAGAATGAAATCTTCTCCTTTGATTAAACGCCAACAAATCCACAGGATGACAGAGCACAAAAATAGCAGCTGACAGTCCTTTTATATTCCTGTACATACACACAAATAGAGGCATGAATCTTCATGAGAATGGCTGCAAGATTTTCACAAGATAAATCATTTGAGAACAGAACCAAACCTATGCTACTTAGGTTTAATTAATTATATTAAAAATAATAATTTAATTTTCAACTAAAATTAATGAGTGGAACAAGCTACTGAAATTATTTTCAGGGAGGCTTAGGCATTTTTTAAAATGCTGATAAGAAGTTTGAGCATGGTATTTTCTGTGCGTTACGAGCCCCCAGTGTTGCATTACTGACCTATAGCCTAACTCGCAGAAAGGACTGAAAGCTGCATAGTTTGCAGTTTGGTACTGAACATCGTTGGCTGCACAGAAGCCACCGTACTCTGAGTGAAGATCCTCAGTTGCTGCTGAGCTCTCATTTTCGCCATGGTGAGGCTCTGTATTCTGCTGGCTCTTTGAGTCTGTTTTCTCATTACTCTCAGTTTTCTTCGGTGTTGAGGTTAGTAAAAGCAGTAGCGGAAGGGATGTTAGGCTTTTGTTGTATGCAGTCACAGCTAGAGAGGAGCGATGGCTTGGTGTGCCAGATTTGTGTTCGTTCCTCCTGTAATTAATTAGTTAGTTTGCACTGGTGAAAATCAAAATGCAGATGTTTTGGTAAAATTGGTATCAGATTTGAAAATCAAATGATTCCAATTTGGCTATAAAGGCACTTTCTAAAACATCTTGATGCTTTCAAATGACTTCACTGATTCCCTAAAGCTGCTGTCATGTTTAGGGAAAGTTAAAGTTTGAATTTCTGTATGGATGTTGTGAAAAAGTCGTCACACAGGAGGTAAAGAAGCAGCAAGTAGGAAAGAAATTAAATGAAAAAGGTGCAAGAAGAAAATGAAAACGTTGCATAAAGAGCACATGCCTATATTTGGGATGGCATTTAATACACAGGCAACAGCTGTGCTGCGTCCTTTTCTGATGGACTGCTTGTGTCCCATGGAGAAGATCCAGCACTGTCACCACTAGAGGGTACCCTCGCATTACTTCCATCACAGCCCGTTTGAAACGAGTGCTAGCTACTAGGGAGGCCAGAGAGAGAGATTTTCAAAAGAGACTGAAAACACTCAGGGTGTGTTTTTAAAAGTGGATTAGTACTTAAAGATGAAGCTATTTGTTAAGGGCAATTTCAAAACCTCTTGGTGCCTCAAATAAATGAAATCTCCCCCATCCTAATCCAGGCAGTTGTTTTTATTTTATTTTATTTTTTTCCTCAAAGTAGTGATCGCTAATCTGAAAGGTTTCTTGTTTTCTCAGGGTTTACACAAGTAAGATGTTTGGAAATCATTCCGGATCTAGTTACAGTTGCTTTAAGGATACTGAAGAAATTTCAGGGAGGTTTTTAAAACATTCAGCATTGGTCTCATTCTGCAGCTGAAGTCATCTTCTGGAGGAGCATAGTTGGGCATCACTAATTGCAAAATCATCCTCTTTCTCCCTCCTCCCCTGGTGCTGAAGCAAGAACGATTCCAAGTCAGTGCTAGCATTTATGCAAAATAAAAATAGACTGAATGTTAATGCATGGTTACAGGGTATGTATTACTATAGCCTATAATTTGTAGGAAGGAAAATGTAAAGGTTTACAGAGTGCACCAGGCAGCAATAAATATGACTCAATCAGATCTTGCCTGCGTGACAAAATATTAGTCAAAGAGAGGAATAAAAATTCTTAAGTTAGGAAAGATGGGGGTGTAGTGGAAACCAGGTGAGGAAGACACAAGCGCACAGCTGGGGAGGAAGGCTCTAGCGCCATGGTAAAAGGACTTGGTGGGAATTGTCAGTGGGTCTGCAGCTCCTAAAGGCCAGAGCTATTAACAGATCGGAGAGAGAGTCTTAACAGAAAGGTTGGCTGAAATACGGTAGGAATTGCCAAAGTGGGAAATTAAGTGTTCTGTGAAAGGAGTTCAGGGGATAATTGGATGCTGTCGAGTGAACAAAGGGATGGGCAAATTATGTCTGTGTAAATATACAGCTTGATGAAGTAACAGTTTATAAAAACTAACTCTCCAAAATGTTTATTCCTGAGAAATAAAAATTTGCAGGATATATTTATATAAGAGGTATCATATCAAGGATGATATTGCTTATGGTCACTACTCGGGTTCCCATATGATATTGAATAAGAGAAATATCATTGCCTTGATGGAGTACATGGCAGATTTCCAGTGGACTTCACTGGGCTAGGGATCTTGTGTATATTTTTAAGGAGTAGAACAATGTAATGCATGTTTGTGGTTCATGAGATGATGTGTCTGAAGAAAGCATCAAGTCTTGAATCAGAGGTTGCCTCTGGAGAAGAAATCCAGTCTTCCCCTTGATAGTTAATCACCTTCCACAGACAAAAATGTGTGTTGGATATCTTCTATTTTGGGGTCTTGGGATTAACTATCTAAATCTAAAGACTCTAGTTCTTAGAACAAGTAGATACAGATTTTTTGGGGGGAGCGGGAAACAACAACAACAACAAAAAGTTTAGGACAGTATATATCAGCATTTAAACAGATCAGACTGTAGCATAAACTTTTTAATAAATAAAAATATAGCAAATCAATTACTCAGTCTTCCAACCTTGAGGAGCATTGGTGAGAAGATACCAACACATTGTGGGTTTTTAGCTCATGATCATCTGCTCGTGTTACTGGTGCATAAAGTATCCACGCAGATCTTTGCTTATGTGCATCACGTATAGGATGGATCTTTTAACACATCATTTGTTTTTAAACATATGTAAAACATACATTGGGTCAGTTCTTTGGTTACCTGCACCTATTATAATTTGGGTATTGGCTGTTTAGAATGGTTGATAACTCATCCTCTAGTAAGTGAAGAGTTCTGCTTATTTCTTACAATATTTTGACTATTTTGTCTTAATTGCTTTCCCTGAAAAAAAGTCAGTTTTAATTTAGACAAGGCTGAAGAAAATGTGATACAGCCTGTACAGGCTGCTTTTTCTTAGCTAAATGGAAATCTCCATCTGTAGGTACCTTTAGAAGTAAAGTTGATGAGCTGCAACTCTCCTCTCACTCACTAAGGAGGCCAAAGTTCAGTACAGAGCCACAATTTCCCTTCTGCCTGTCTTTACCTTCTGACTTTTTGTGCCTTAACCTGCTAGTTTGAAACCCTCATGTGTTTTTCCAGCAAGCACGATGATGCAGATGCATTCAGGATCCTGCCCATGTGTTTAGATTAACTGCAAAATAGGATGTATCATCTTTAATGTCAGGCACTAACTTCTTTTAAGCATACCTTCTTTGGGATGAGAAAACCCTTAAGATCATGATTGCTTTGGAAATGGTGGTTCTTCATGTCCCTCTTGAAGTCCCAGAAGCTGTTTTTGATCCCTATAGCTCCAGAGGAAACCATATTATTGATTCTAATATTTTCATCAGTGCCAGTCAAGATTTTTGTCACCCAAATGTGTATTCTCGTCCAATTTTCTGCTGATATTTGATATTTTTACCCCAGAAAAACAGAGCATGGTGTTTCTTGCCTAGTTCTGTCTCTGCTCTTAGTTTGAAGTTGCTGATGGAGGACCATTTGGCCCTCAAGACAGTTGAAAATCCTGTCTCTGTACTGTCTTGTCCTACATGCAGGTTCATTGCTCATTGTAGTACATACATGTCTGCTTCCCCCCAGCCCGTAACCTCTGGAGGCATATTACTTGGTAGTTCGCTTGCAGAGAGCCTGGTAACAACTGATCACTTCTGGCCAGCTTTCTTGCCTTTTGGTGCTCTCTTCACATTGGTTACAAAGGTTATGTCCATGAAGCACAATTGAGTTCCGTGTCAAGCTATATGAGCCACTTTAAAGTAGACCTGGTGGCACTCCCCTTACAGAAATACAGGACCAACTTGTCCAGGTACAAGCTAACTAAAAAAACCCCAACGTTTTTCCTAGGATCTGAGTATCTTTAGGTATTTTTACATGACAGTGTGTTGCATTGTGTCAGCATACCAAGCGCAGTGCAGTGTTGTGTTTCTTGTTGTATGGATTTTCATGTTCCCAGATCCCTGAGTGACTGAGCTTTCTTAGGGTGAAAAATTGTGAACCGCTCATTTTTGCAGACCAACTGTCTGTCACTGAGAAAACCCATGAATAATGCTGAGTGAGAAACAGACCTGAGGACTTTGCAGTCTGCTCACAAGCAGAAGAAGTTTCTCTGAATAAGTAATTGGTTGGGAATCAGCCAGCCCACTCAACTTGTTACCAAATCCTTCTCAAAAGAAAAGTTTGGCCTTATGGGAAACTACTCACAGGTACAAGTTTTTGGAACACACTGCAGGTAGGATATTTAAATTTAAAGTCAATGAAAACAAAATATTACTATGTATTGAGTAGTGAACAAGAGAAAGAACAAAATGCAGACATTTAGTGACAGACCGTTAAAATGTACTGTTGTGCTATCAAAGCAGGGACGTTAACAGAGGAAGACTGAATGCAAATACACCTCTGGTGGCACTATTATTTGTACTGTTTCAGAGGTATAAGAAACTGCTACTGGCAGGAGTGCCTGGCATTGCTCTATTGGCTGCTGTCCCACCACTGTGTCTAGGTTATGGCATGCCCAGGAAGGAGAATAGTGGGCTTGAAGTACCTTTGCACTGCAGAAATTTATAGCTGATGGATCAGTCTCAGCTTTCCTCCAGCTTATAAAAAGAGCGAAGCCATTCCCCAAGGCTGCTCCAACAGAAGTAGAAGACAGAAGCAGAAAAGTGGCAAGATGTCATTTTTGCCTTGCATCCTGAGTTTCACCAACTCTTTTTGTGTCAGGCAAACAAGAATACCACAAACTACAGAAGGGCCTAAGTGTGTTTTGCCTCTGATGTTAGAGGGATTAGTCCTTTGCCGCTGCTCAAAGCCCTCGTAAACAGATGGGAGATTTTTATCCTGGYGTCCAACAGGAGTGTGCTCAAAGGGAAAAAGCATGATGTATGGGCACAGAGAAATGGGGCCATGCCATGGTCCTGTACCACAAGACATCTCAGGAGCAAAACTGAACAGGGATTCTTTAAAACATGATAATATGAAGGAAGCAATGTTGTGTATAATAAACTCGTCACTGAGTCCCAAACATGAGTAAGACAGCAGTGATTTTCCCAGGAATGCCCCTGGGGAAGCTGCCTGCTGCCTGTGGGACAGGGCTTAAATAGAGCACAGGAGATAATACCAAACCCACACAAATGAACAGAAAGGATGAAATACACATTTTGCAGCTTCTGCTTAGGTGAGCCCTCTCTATTCCCCTGAAAAGGGCAGAGTCTTGGGCAAAGAGTGTGGCCTCTGGGGTTGCTCAGGCCTCAACATTTAAACAGTTCACCAGGAATACGTTTCCCAAGTGGAAACTTGTTGTGCAGAGGCTAAGACGTGGAACTGGCCCTCTGCAGTAGGTGTGAGCGGGCTGCTTTGCCAGCAGCAGACTCGGAGCAAGGATCAACACAGAGCCTGAATTCTTTGCTGGAAAAGCCCTTCTCCCTCTGCAGACGGCCAGGCATGCTCTTCAGGTGAAGGATGTCCAAGGACACCAGTCTCCTCAGGCCTAAGTTCAACTTTGTGGCTATCCAGCTTAGTCTAAGATGCTGCAGTTTTGTTGCTATCAATGGTATAACAGCTAGAAGTATCACAGCTTTGCTTTCAGGTGTCAGACTGAGTTTGCAGAGCTGACAGTTAGAGAAGTCACCTTTTCTTTCCAAGGCACAGACAGAAAAATACTTTTGTTGTTTGTGTTACTTTTCAGAGAAAAAATTGTACTACAAAAGCCCTGTTCTCAATGGTGAAAACTGGGGTAAGTTCTCTGCCTCCTGTGAAATCTCACAAGCTGACACCAGTTTGGGCTGTGGCACAGTGTCACTGTCAAGCACCCTTGTCTGGTGAGATCACCCCGTTTACAAGTTTGGGCACTTCGTACTTCCATGGCAGATGGAGGAACTGAGGACAAATAGGGAAAGCAACATCAGGTCCCAATACAAGTTTCTTTTGCTTTGTGGCTACCTTATTTCAAATACTACCGAAGGGAGTTTTGGTAGATGTATGTAAATGTGTTGGACTTCCACAAGGTACTCTGAGCTGCAGTGCTTTGGCAGAGATGTGGTGCCACAAATTTTTGGAGTTTTAACTTCATCCCTGATTTTTTTCCAGGCATTCCTGGGGGGAAAACAAAGTAACGTGCTGAGTGCACCCTGTAGTAGCTTTGTGCATGTGGATGAACCCTGTGCACCTTTGCTCCCCACAATACTGGCTCAGCTGAGCAGTCAGAGTGCTGACAAGCAGCCTGCAGTGCTCCCAGCCAGGTGTGTTTAAGTCATTCTTTTCMCTTTAAATCTGTGTTCATGAGCAGGTCTGGCCACAGGCTAATGGCTCTAGCTTTGCCTACCAAATTACATCCTATTAATCTTCATTTCTAAAAGTAAAGGTGCTGCCTGCAGCCCAGGAAGACTGGGCATCATCGACAAGCCCAGTACAAATCATAACCAGTGCTTCATGCAAGATTTCAGCAACTGAAGTTTCTCCACTGATCTAAACGACAGGTCTTAAAAAAAAAAAAAAAAAAAAAAGTTTTGTTATACTAAGAAAGCAGATAGTAAAGTGATTTATGCTTCCTGTTAGCTGCTCGATGATACGATCAGTTAAATGGGTTTCAGTATTTAATTATTACAGAGAACTCATTCATTTGGATCATTTGTCTTGAAAGACACCCACGAGATAAGAAAAGAAAACAACATACCATAAATAGTCTTTAGGTCCTTTCATCTGCTGTTGGACACAGCTCCTCAACAGTTGCTGCCCAGAGTCTAAGCCAACAACCCAATTTTCTGTCCTTGCTTATGCCTCCTCCTCTGCACCACACTGCTTGCTGCAGGTGCAGTCACCTGCCTGCTCCCAGATGGGGCCAAGGAGATAATTCAGCAAGCTGAAAGCAAGCTCTATTCTGCTGTTGCATTTTATGTGTGAGGAAAACTTGTCAAGCAACACCTGCTGGAACAATATGCAGTAACTGTATCTCCTGTGTCGGAGTGATGAATACGGACTGCCAAAGATTTCCCAAACATAAATAATTCAGCTCAATCCTTTCTAGGTGCAGGGGAATGAATTGCTGAAGGCCCAGCTCTTGAAGGAAGTTCAGGGCGTTAACCCAGCTGCACTTGGTCTCTCCCTGTGAAATTATGGCAGAAGTTGCTCCTCAGATGGCTTTATATTTGCATTTTTATTAAATATTTATTGTTCCTTCTCCTGCAAAGAACCATTATGTGGTAGACATCCTATATATTTTTCTATTCCCATTTTCTCCTAGTTTACATGTACTACAGCCTGAAATAAACATACTCAATCATAAAAAAATCATAATTTCCAAGGTTATTTGAGCATTTTCTTTCCTGAGGTTTCATCCAATTAGCATTTGTTTTTCTAAAATACGATAATTTCCCTGAAAATGGGGGAGAAGTAAAGAGAGAGAAGAAGCAGGGCAGGTATTTATGAGCGAGTGCAAAAACATGCTATTAATAGTAATGCTGTGCACTTAGGGTGCCTTTCCTCTGAGTACCTTAAAATGCAGGACATAAATTGATTATAAATGCACCATCCCCAATCTCTCTGAAGTAGGTACTGCTAATTGAACTTCATAGAAAAAGCAGCCAAATGGCAAAGGTATGTATTTCAAAACTCTAGTAAGTCCTTTAATGCATTTATTAGCTGTATCAGCAAGCACAATTTAATACAAGAACTTTCAAGTGCAGTCTTAAGAGGGGCCCATTGGTGCCATGCTTGAAGGGATCTGAAAGAAAACCACTTGTTCACAGAAATGTTTGTGGTCAATTCTGAACATGATTTTTCAAGCTATTGCACAGAGAAAACAAGCCCTGAGCCACCACTCATCTCCCGCATAGCCCTGAAGCGTGAGCATGCCGCTGGGTGACTGCAGTGGCAGTGCATTGCTACTCTTCGTGGAAGGAGCCACAAGACAAACATCTTTCGTATCAGATAAAACCAGGAGTGCAAAATCAAGCCTGTGCCCCCACTGACGACTCTCACCTTAAACAGTGCAATCTCAAATGCTCTCTCTGATGAAGTGAAGCAATCACGGATGGTTCTTGGGAGAGTCATCGAGGAGTCTTCCAGCGCAAGAGGCCATTAGGTGCTTAAAGCCCAACTATCGCTCACGCTGAGTTGCAGTCAGTGGAGCTGTGCAGAGAACGGGATCCGATCCATGTAGAAGGGGCAGCAACTGGCTCTAAATGGATAATAACAGCAGCCAGCCCTAAGACCCTGTGGGTTGCAGTTTAACTATGAAGACATTTGTCTGACATTACTACATCATCTTTTCATGCTGCTCCATCTATTCGCTTTCCTTGAGTGATTTATCTGCACAGATAAGGAAGAATTTGTCACTGTGCTTGTTTGCTCAATTATGTTGCAGAGAAGAGGGCAGGTTTTGCTGTAGCCCCAGCTGCAGGATTAGGCCCAGAAGTAGCCTCCAGGATCAAAAAATGGGGATTGAAGAGACCTCAAAGCATGAACACAAGACAGGAATTGACACAGAGCAATGATTACTGCAGATGGGTTAAAAAGGAAGAACGCAAAAAAAAACCCAAAACAAAAAAACAAACCCAAAAACAAAAGGGGACATAGAGACACTGGTAGGTTTTGCATGGTTGGATTGATGATCAAAGCACATCCTCAATGGGGCAACTACTGTAAATGAATTTGGCAAGCGAGAGGCGGTATCCTGGCTGTTACAAGTGCATGAGCTTCTAGGGGCTTATTTTCAGTAAATGTCCACAATGAGTACAAGTTGATGAAGCGCTGGTGGGTCTTCTGCTTTTGCGTTTGCTAATGCACATCGAAAAACAGGGTTTTGAGGTCCAGTTGGGTTGCAACTTTTATTGCAAATTTAATCACAAATGTAAACTAAGCAAGTATATCTCCTAGCATAATGAACTCTAAACCAGGCACTGTGTTGTCTTACTGGAATATTTCTTGCCCAGATGTATCCCATGTACTCATTAAACTGCTATAAGTGTTCTTTTAGAACCGATATTTTTTTTTTTTTACTGCTCTATTAAATCTAAATTAAATGCTTTTTTGAGGCATTTATAGAGCTACCATTTGCTCGCAGAGAATATGCAAAAGAAGTGTTTTAAAAGAAATCAGGGCATATTCTCAGGAACACTTTAATAAAGGCAGGGAAAAGCCAGTACCACGCTGGGCATCACTGCAGGTGTTCCTGGGCTTTGCTGTTTGATTCTGGTTTTGCTGATTAAAAAGCCTTGCTAAATTTGGATGGGAGCCGTGAGCAGTTCTGTCTTTACAGCGGTACTGACAATTAGGGTTCAAACTGTGGCTGTTTGGGGTATGCCAGGCATGGATCATCTCCCAAACCTGCTCTTGTCAGGTCACTGGGGAAGCTACAAAATGACTCTGCGCCTCTGCCTCTCGCTAGCTTGAGCTGCCTTCCCTAGCGGGGCCACTTGGACCTCGGTGTTAGCTGTTGCTGCCAATTCGGATCTTTCTGCAGTTTAAGAAAGTACCCAAGTCACAAGACTGTTGTGGGAAATTGTGTGAATAATAGAAGCTTAATCACATATCTGGGGCCTCTCTTCTGCATCTTCTCTGTAGGACGTGATCATGTTGAAGGAGGGTAGAGGATGTCATGTCTAATAAATGCCTAATGCTATTGTCACTATATAATTGGGGTTATAGTACTATTAAGACTGCAGTGATGAAGTGAGAAAATGCAGTTAGTTAGCTAATGTGCCGAATGCCCAGATATTGCTATTAAAAGGGATTGCATGGAGGGAGAGGAATTTTGCTGTTCATCTTCACTCATGCTGTTATTACCAGGTGATTTTGAAAGGTTCCTTATTGGATCTGCTGCAATGAATTTAGGATGGTCTCACCTTTGGGATTATAACTGTGGCATGAATGCCTCTCCTACGTTCAGGATACATTTAGGATGGAGGTACAGGAAGCTTGCACTGCTGTAGATGGTTTTTTCAGTGTACTTCTGACTTTATCACGAGAGAAAGTCATGTTAGCAGCTGCTCAGAAAATCTCCACAGATGTAAACTGTGGACCAAATCCTGTCCCTACCGAAATCACTGTGAGATGGACCATTGACGTCAGCGGAGCTAGGATGTCACAGGTGATATCCTTTGCCTTTTGGTCTCTTTGACATAACTGCCTGAATTTTTGTTTGTTTGTTTGTTTGTTTTAAAAAAAAAAAGGCAGCAGCACAGAATGTCACAACCTGCGCATTTTATTGGCAACTGATGCTGAATTGGTCCTTGGACGTATTTGCTTTTACGGCACAGTAGCAAATACCTTGCCCCCGCCCTTGCTATTTCAGTGCTGATGTTTCAATTTAAAACTACTTTTTTTTTTTTTTTTTTTTTGAGTGGATGCAAGCAGTTCTCCCTAGTAATGGCATCAGGGTTACTATGGCTACAGCTTTTCGTTGTTGGGGTTTAGAGTGTGAAAAAGAAAAATTAATCCCAAACTCATAGTTAAATGTTATTAATAAAAACAGACAGTGATGGATATATACATTAGCTCCCTTACACATCTTAGACCACTGTCTGAAATGAATCTGTATTCTTTTAGTCATACGCCTTTTGTTCCTCTATCAACATCTAACCTACTTCACGCAGTTGGGAATCAGAAACATGTGGTGTATTTGAGATTTCTCTTGACTTAGAGCAGAACTCATGGTGTTGCCATTATGATTAATGTGTTAAATTCTTCAACACCTTTTTGCCTTTTCCCTGTCTCTCTTCTGGACTCCATGGAAGATTGAGGTACAGGGAATGTTGAGTATCTTTTGAGTTGGCTGTTTTCTCCTAAGCTGCTAAATTCAGGGTAGTGTGAATTCCTGAAACCAGAGTATGAGGGTTAGGGTTTGGGGTTTTTTTCAGGTATTTAATATTTTTCTGGAAATGAAGGTATTTTTTGCTAGTTGTCTGTTACCATCCTATTTTTTAAAAAAAAAAAAAAAAAAAGGACACAAAACCTCTAAATGAACATCTGTCTCTCACTGATTTCCAATGATACAATGATTCTTCTTGTGCCTTCAAGATATTTGACAAAATAGCTATAATTCTTTCTGAAAGTTCAGAGCATGTGGTTATGTTCMTAGATTTTAGCATGTGTTACGTATTCTTATTTTGCTGGATAAGTGTGGAGGCAGGTTCTTGTGCAAATATTGGTGATTTCAGGTTTGAGAAGAATGTGCCAGCCAGTAAAACATAGATGCTGGGATAGTGAAGGCAAGCTCTGCTTGTCCAAAGTTGATGTAGGAAGATTACTTTTAAACCACAGTGTCTGAGACGTTGCTGGTCTCCTATAATTTCTATAACTGCACAATTCATCTGTATGTGCAGCTTTGAATATTGGTATAAGCCAAAGAAGAGACATTTGCTCCACAGATACATTACAGAGGGGTAAGGGTGCCTTCAACCGTGTTGGAAAATCATTAACTGTTTTCAAAAAMCGAGCATTTGGCAGAATTTAAATTGCCGCACTCCTTTGCGCAGCAGCGATGTTGAAATAGCACATTGTAGCTCTACACACCTGCCTCCTGAGCATGTGCAAAAGGAGCTCTGCCTGCTCGTGTTGTGGAGGTAATTACTGCTCTTGTTTCTTTTGGTACTGCAGGTGTTACACAATGAATCTGTGCTGATACCATGCTACTGATGAAGTGGCACAAGAGGCAGGTTCAAAAAATTTTTTTCATACATTCTAAACACCTTTGCTTGTACAATTTGTTGTAAATGGGATTTCAGCAATCATTATTTAGATGTGGTGGCTTCACAAAAGCTTGTTCCCCTCCATCAATTTAGAATAAGTAATAGAAGGTGAAAAACTTAGTTTTGGTCTTAAAATTCAGATTAGTTTTGCAGGGAAGTTTTAGGATATATCTGATGTGGAAGCGATAAGGAATTTCCACTGAAGAGTGTATGGGTAGAATTGTACAATACTGCAGTTAAGAGCTGTATTTGGTACTGGAGCACTTGTACTTAGATTCCTGAGATGCCTTTAAAACCTGCCCTTTGAATATACCTTATTTTGTGAAAGAAATTGGAGTATTTCTCCATTAGGAAAACTTTTGGTTTGTAGCCTTGATAACAGCTTTGAATGTTTTGGAGTTGCTCAGTCAGTTGAGAAGAGGATGTTAGTGACCACTGCTTGTATCTGTATCGTGTTAAGTTTGAAGTACATAGTGTATCATGCAGGTAATGTTTACCAGAGTGATAAGAGTATATCTGTGATATGAGAAATTCTGGTGTACACAGCTCTATAGATGTAAAAATGTCTTAATTTAATATATCCATCAAAGCAAGATCTTTCATAGGCAAGAAACTTTTCCTGTATACACTTACACATCTTTATTACTTTAAAACTCAATGTGTAACTTTCTTGGGGAAATAGCATAAGCAAATGGCTAATAAATTGTCAAATAATAAGGAAAAATACAAAACATCAAAGATACAGTGCTAGGTGATCAGCAGCTGCAAGCATTAAATTTTAATGACTTTGAGAAAGGCAACCACCTCATCTTTGATTAATAAAGCATTGCATTCAAAATGATCATCTATCTGGCATATATAATAACATAAGAAAGGAAAAACACAATTACTTTGTTTCTAGTAGGTTTATCATGTTTGTGCATTAATTGAGTCATGCAAGAGTGTGTTTGCTTTATAATAGAAAAGGGGGGACATCTGTTCAGATAGAACACACTTTGACATGTACTCGGGAGACATTTTTTCCACTTGGCTTTCATTCCTGGAGTTTCTGGCAAAGGCAGTATTTTAAGCAATGTGTTATAAGAAAAACTATGGCTACAAGGATTTGTTTGCCCTTTTGAGTCTTTTCAGCTCTGGTCTTAAGGGCTGGAATTTTGCACCTACTGTAAGGATTAATTGCATGCTTTTGGTTTGTGGTGTTTTTTTGTTTTTGTTTTTTTCAGATTTGATTTTGGGGAGAGTTTTATTGATTTCCCCCACCCCCCCTTAGAAGTGGACACTTCTATTGGCCTGTTTTAGCTGGCCACCGTTTAGAGAGCAGTGAGAGGTTTATTCACCTGGGGACAGAAGAGAGATGGATAAAATAGGCTGTAACCAAGGATTTAGAGCAAAGTCCTAGAGCCTTTGCGCTCAGAGCAATTTTTATCTAATGTTTTCAGAAGTGGCTGCTTGAACATACTAGGGAGCAAAGAGCAGAACCACTGCATCCCTCTGCTCTCTGTTGAGTACTTGTGCCCTACAGAGTTATATGCCCTCTATAGGCTATAGAGTTGTGTTATATTTTGTGCATGCTCCTTGTGGAATCATAAACCTCATATTCTTTCTTGCATGTTGGCCAAACTTCATTATGAGAGGTGGGAGATACCTTAACCTATGGGGTCAGATCCTACCAGTCTCCTGAGCAGCAGAGATGGAGGTCTAAATCTCCATAGGATCAAAGAGCATAAAAGTGCATAGTTTTCCTAAACCTTGCTCTGACATTTTCATTTTAAAAAGCAAATGCTGGCTTTTGTGAGGGTCCTGTAAGGAGCATGTCTCTAACATCAGGCTTGCTGGGAGGCCAAGGTGAAGGAACACAGAATTCCTGAAGCCTGGTGCGATCTCCCTGAAAGAAAGTGTGACTGTCCAGGCAATTCTGTAAGCACCAGCAAACGCAGAAGAGTAAGTGCTTGACAAGAAGCTGTACTGTTTCAGAAACAGGCACTGGTACATGACTTTTGACTGTTTCATTTACTTCAGCGGTGCTGCCTGTGGTCGCATATTCGCATTTCAAGTAGCTGTTGACCACCTACCTGTCTGCACTTGACTGCACAGAAGAGAATTGCATTGCACTTTATGATGTTGTTGTAATAAATGCTGCAACCGTTTCAATATCATGATGTATTATTTACATATCCAGACTGGACTGATACAGCTATAAACAAAGAAAACTAGTTACTAAATTCACTATTGCTCAAGTGTCAAGTGTTATATGAGATGCGTACAGCAGACTGACAGCAGAAGAAACAGGATCATTTAATCTCTTATATTTACTTCTATAAGAAGGCTTTCATTTTCATTTTGGTTTTGTTTGTTTGCTTTGCTGAAGCTGTTCATCGTGGCTGATGCCAGGACCTTTTTAGTTCCCAGGTCTTAGTTGCCTTTTCTCCCACCTTTCTGCTCCTCCACAGATTCAGTTCTCCAGTAGGAGAGTCGGTGGGATCTGGTGAGATCGTTGCTGCTGTGCAGCCTCACGAAGCACATGCAAACTGACAGGGTCAGGTGCCCCTCAAAAAGGAGTAGACTCCAGCTTTGTTTCCAGATGTTATGTGCCTTCATTGCCAAAAATCAGCCATGGCTAATTTCTCTGAAGTCTTCTCTCTTGAGAGTGCTTTGCTGACTTGGGCACTTGTCTTCTTTCTTCTGTTCTTCTCTCCTGACACCTCCGGTTGCCACCTTCTGCTTTGAAATCTGTGCTTCTCAGCTGTTTGGTCTTGTCAAGCTTTCCCAACACCACCCTGTCAGTCAAGAGCTCTGAGACAGCGTACAGAAAGCTGTCTAATTCAGTTTTGCTGGAGATGGCAATTTCAAGCTCAGTGTCTTAGGGAAYGAAGGTCTGCACAACTGATTTTTCTGTGTCTTGGTGCTTGCCCCCTCACCTTTTCTGCAGATGTTTTGGGCTGATGCACTCTTTCAACCAGATGTGACAGTGGGGTAAAATACTCAGGATAAGAAGTCCATAATTGTAGGGTTACCTTTTCCTCAGAACTGAGGTCTCAGCCTAAATTTGAAAGATTTATGAATCTTAACCACAGCAGCTCTAAGTGTCTCTTTCAATCTATTTTTTTTTTCATAGCACTCCTGGACTCTCACATCTCTTCATATCTTACTCATTTTACTGTACTTCATGCTCTGTAACTGCTCAATTAACCACTCCAACATTACAATACAGTTGTAATGGGATTAGAAAGCAGTAGAGGGATGAATGGATACCACGGGTATTTTCTCTGGGTATTTAAAGTCTTTGGAAGAAGAAGCAGTTAACGTGGTGTATTTAACTACAGCTGACACACAACTATATGGGTCAAAGATTGACTTGTAAGGTTGTGGGGACAGATCGTCAGGTAGTACAGGTATCACAGCTCCGTTGATGTTGAATGAATTCCTTTATGGCAAGGAARGTCCAAAGAGGAGTGGATTTTGGTCTCTGTAGTTGCCTGGAAAGTGGTTCCTTTGTGCTTAGATTTTGTGCCTTATAAATTTAATTAAGTAGTATAAATTTGCATGATTTTATATTTTTTTAAAAAGGGGTTGAAAGCTTTGAGTTTTTTTGCTTAAAGCCTCTCAGCTGTTGATAGAAAATTCTTATGCACACAATTTTTATAAGGCATTTTGCCAAGGGAATCCCAAACATTTTTGCTGTGATAGGATTATAATAATAGATTGTACTCTCTTTTAGACATTTTACAGTAGGATATACATGTAGCTAATGGGCATTACTTAGTAAAGAATATTATTACAAACTGAAAAGCTAAAGGAAAGGCAGAAGGAAGCCACTGAACAATTCCATTGTATCTTAGAAATAACTCTTGGGATTTGAAAATGTCGAAATAATTTCAGAACTCCAATGGAGCAGAAAGAATTGAGAGTATTCTTTGTGATGATAAAACAACCATCATAATTCCTGTAATTTAACCCTAGGATATATTAATATTAAAGTGCTGAAATGTATGAAGTTGTTGGCTAAAGTCAAATAACTACAAATGTGCCTCGAATATCACTTTATCATTTATACTTGAAAGACACCAGGGAATTTGGCAGCTGGAACCAAAATCAAGCAGAGGACAAAGTAAGGGTAACAACTGATAAAAGGGACATGAATAATTTATGTTAACTCAAAAGTCAGCTCAACACAGCACCTGACAGGGAGGCAAAACGCCCCTTAGCAGAGCTCTCTTGGGCACTATGCACTGTGTACAAGAAGCCTCAGTAATCAGCTCCCTGCAGTGCCATTTCTACACCCCAGGGAGACCGTGGCCACTTAAACAATTTGCATTCTATCACATCAGTTGAATTTAGGTGCTTTTCATAATGGGATATGACAAATGTGCTTCGTATCTTGCTTCCAAAAGGGAAGAGTGTCAAACACCTGACACTTCCACATATATTTCCCGAAGCTTCAAACCTCGCCCATAACCTCCAAGGTACAGTGAGGGAGAGCGCAAACTCCTTATGGTTATTCTCCCTAATTTAATTCTCTGCATCTACATCCTCTACCTCATCTTATTTTTCATTCTTCTTAATGAAAAAAGGGTATTATCTGCAGCACAGGTACAGTTCTTTTGACTGTAGTAAGAGCAGAAATAAGACTCACGTAGATAAGGTGTGATGGAGTGGTATTAGACTAGCCTGTAAGCAGATGAGAGATATGATTTGGATTAGTGAATGATATCAAGGATAATGAATGACTGCATCTTCTGAGTTCTAAAATTCCCTATTTCCAACAGTAAACTTAATACAGTGCCTAAAGACAAGCAAATTGCTAAAATRGGAAGCAGAGCCATGTACAGAAGAGAGATGGTACAGTTTAACCCCAAGGGATAAGAGCTGAATAAATGAATGGACAACAAAAACTGTGTTTACCTTGCCTTATTTAAAGAAACTTCTTACTCAGCTCACAGAGTTGGGCTTGTAYCATGCAGGTACATTTTTGCATTTGGAAATAGAAAATGCAAATCTGAAATTTTGAGGTTTTCAGACTTTTGACAAAGGAGAGGAGAGAAGGCTTTGCTGTAAGCTATTGCCCTCTCATTCCTTCTTACAATACAGAAGTGAGGGAGAAGGAAAATTTTATCTTTTTTATTCATTTTTGGCTTTTCCTTTTTTCTTGGRCTGTAGTCACAACATATGCACTTTTACCTGCATATGTTTGTAAAGTTCAGTTTGCAAAGGCATGAATACCTTCAATGAGGAGTAGGTCTTTGGGTGATAGTTTTGCTAACAGCCATATATATTACTTTTTCCTATGCTGTAAAATGTGACATTGCTTTACAGCGTCACCTGGCTCTACCAGTGTGGCTTCACTTTGAACTCTTGCAGCCTAGGCAATGCAAAGTATGGTGGAAGCTGCCCAAATTGGAAGAGTAGTAAGTCCAAAGTGGAGAGTTGGACATCTCGCACAACCTCACTGGTTATAAGGACTTTGGTTAAAGATCCTGTACTCCTGAATCATGAAGTAATAATTTGTCCCAAGGAGATGTTATGCTAAATGTAATCCTTCTGCCAACTTAGACTCCCAGTGGTATTTTATGAAAAAATTGGAAAAGATGCATCAAAGTAGTGATTTTTACCTAATCTTAATGAATTCTGATCTTAGTTTGTCTGTTGGCTTCTAAAAGCCTGGAATTCCTCACTGRGAGAAGGTTTTCTATTTGTAAAACATCCCGGCAAGCTTTGGATGGCCCATTGAAGAACAGCATGTATGTCAGTGCTTGCTTAGGCACTCCTCTGGGCTTCTCGGTGAACCCAGCACTGAAGCAGCAGGTGATCTCTTGCTCACCTTTCCTGGTTTCGCAGAACTTCAGAGGGGCACTGGACTCAAGAGGACACCTTCTGCCTTTTTTAAAATCAGCATCGCTTTGAGTACAAAAGGTGAATCTCTTTCATGTAATTCCTGTGATACTTCTGCTCAGACAGCAACAGAAAAAAGAGCATATGGCTGCAAAGCACCAGTAATCTGGGAGCTTCTGCAGCGCTGTACTCATCATCATTGCTCTTTTCCATGTTTTATGACTTAAAGTCACAGTATGTACTGATAGCACGCAGCCCAATAGGCATTAATCCCAGAATCCCATTTAGGCATGTGACATATTTAAATGTGTTTAAACTCGAATAGAGATGCCTTCCCTAATTGAAGCTTTAAGAAAAACACCACCCACCACCCACCTCCCCTCCCAGTGCTTAGCTTTTAGGATATCTTGCCTGGGGAAATAAACAGTGAAAGTGCTCCTGGTTTGTTCCAGAGAGGACTTTCTCAGCAACAGACCCACGTTTATTGACATTTGATGGAAAAGATTGTCGTCCACACCTTCTCCTGGTGGATTTATCCAAGTCTGTATTTGCTTCATCCATGCTACAAGATCTGGGAGATCTGGATTGGGTGTTTCATCGTTCTCTGATCTTTGTGTGATACTATCAGTTGTTTACCAGAGTTAACAATAACCTAGCAAAGGCCAATACTAATTGCTTTTTCAGATTTTCGGGACCTTTATGATATTTCAGGCATTAAAAAGTGAAACAAGAGAGAAAGGTTTATTTTACACAAGGCAATTATTAGATGCAGCTGAAACAGCTTTTGAGATGAAGATCTATCAGCATTGCCATTTAAGCAGAACATACACTTTTAAGGTACTAGTTAATTTGTTTTTGTTGTTTTTAATTTGGCAGCCAGACTGGCTGGATTCACACTAACTCCTGGTTCTCCTGCACCAGCTGCTGCTCTTCCCTAATTCATTATTCAGAAGATCATTAGTGCTGTTTGTGGGAATTGACCTCAGAACGGCTCACCCTTCTCATACCCATCTTGTTTGGGGTATGTCTTTCAAATGGCATCTTAATTATCTTTTGGCCTTACATACCCAGGCGGAGGCTTTAATGGCAGTGCAGGGTGGTGGTGTTCTCCCAGTTAACAGATGGCTATAAAATTGTGCGGATAAAGATACTTGTCACCCAGGGGAAAGAGCAGGAGGCAGGACATGGTCTGACACATGGATTAGCGCTGTGCTGGCAGGCGCTGCGTTGACGGCAAGGGCTGATATGCCAAGTCCAGGATTCCTCCTTTTTGTGATCCTTCCCATTCCTCTTTCTTTTCCTGCTCCTTCATTCACTGAAAGCCAAAGGRCCCCTGGAAGAAAGCCAGAATGTCTTTCCTTAGTAAGACTAAGACAGAAAAGGGTGAGTTTTCACTGAGGGGCATTAAAGAAAAAGAATTAGCTTCTTAATGACTCACAAGCTTATTTTGATTCCTTTAAAAGTATTGGTTCATTTGTTCATACTTGAAGAAGCAATCCTCTGCTGTATTATGACTCTTGGTGGTTTTTAAACATCTATAATGCTCCTTTTCGTGCTCTTCTCTGAAGAGAAGCAGTGTCACACAGAATTTTTGTCTAACGGTTGCCTGCCTTTTCTCACCTATTTGGCAAACAGATTACTTTACCTTTTACAGTAGCAGTTGAAGGTGTTAGTAGATTGAGATTAGCCAGGCTCCCAGTGCTGCTGGCACTGGGAGAGTGGTTCAGAGAGAACCGCGCTCTTGGTGCACAGGGAAATAGTTCTTGTTCTTCTGGGTCTGACTGGYCTGAACCTTGCATAGACCATCAAATATTCTGCTGAGCCTTCATCTTTTTATTTCCCTGGAGGCAGTCAGCTTTATGATGTCATTCAAATTTGTAGTCAACATGACAACATAACACAGAGTAGATGATTGGCAGATGTTTTGAAAAATGTTTAGGGCAGTGATTTTTGTTGTTGGGTTTCTTCCCTGTCCCCCCCCCCCCGCAGTGTTGTCTGTTGAGCAAATCACAAATCGGAAATGGCCATGAAGGAAACAGCAACTACCTATAATGTTTTTTCCTTTTCCCAAGTATGTGAATACCTGGTTTATCCAGTTTCTTCTTAGCAGGCTATTGTTTCTCAAGGCATTATAGATACAGTCTAAAAAACAATAATAAATTTTGACTATATATATGGATACACACACATCATATACATGTCTGCATACATTTTGATGTATATGATTTTACTTGTAGCTATCTAATGCTTGTGGTGGTTTTTTTTCCTAGCTGGATCCTCTTGTTGATATTTGGGCTGTATCTGTGATGCTATGGTCCAGATTAGGCTGCAGGCACACATAGTAAAATGGGGAGGCAAAAAGCCACTCCTATGATGGTCTTCGGCATAAAATTCACCCCAGAAGCCTCAGACCTTCTCTTTTTCTTTCTCCATCAGCTGCATTATCAAGTGCCTTGCAGAAACTCAGTGGCCTAGTGTGAAGAAATCATGCTTCATAAGAGTAAAGAAATTGGAAGCAGAAACTCCCCTAGTACTTCCCTTGGGTGCAATAGAGCCTGTATTTTTAAAGGAGAAATCTTTCTGTGGAAGTCTTCCAAGGATAATTCTCTGTGCTTGTGTATTTTTCCCATTTTACACATAATTGTATAGATGACGTTTTGTATGCTATGTTAAATCATTTCAGGTTTTGGAAGGCCAATTCTGGCAACGTGCTCTGTGTGCATGAGATGTGAAAGGGTAGGATCAAGGGAGGGAAAACACAAATGGAGAGGCAGCGTTAGGTCTTGGTGAATTCCTCCAGCGAGAACAACTGTCCCGGGCGCTGCTGTTAACAAGCAGTCAGGTAAGAAAACAGACGTGGGAATCAAAGATCAAAAATCTGAACCAAAGTGCAAGATCAAAAGACTGCAAGTACAGCTGAGCTGCGCACAGCCGTGATCCTGCTCCTATTTCCATCTAACCAGGGGACAAAAAGAGAATTTCAAAATATTTATTCCATCTGAATAAAACTGGAGTTTGACAGCAGTGTGTTTCTAAATGCAAAAACAACTAGGGGCAAAAGCATCTTGCAAATAGCATTGCCAGGATTCCTATTAAATATCAATTACGTATATCTCTYATTAATAGGAAGTGACTTGTAGGGTAAATGGTCTTGATAAGCAGAGTTCACAGTTGATTCTGCTCTGACGAAAGGTGTTTTTAAAATTAAATTTTTTCCTGTCAATGAATATTAATACTTCACTCTGCTCTTGTATAATAGCACGTGTCAAAAGGCAGGCAGAGATCTGCATTTGGGGTTGGGCTTCAGATATTTAGAGACACTAGATACTTAGAGAAGTCCGACTGCTTTCTTGGCACCAACCTCACTGCAGCCAGGGTCAAGGCCATACTTGAATGATAAATGAAACAGCAAGGCAAAAGCATGCACTGTGTATTAATTCGTGGATTAATATGGGCTGTGAAAACCTATACCTTCCAAGGTAAAGGTGGACCTGTGAAAACCTATACCTTCCAAGCCTTGCTAGAGAAGAGAGTAACCATTAGGTGGTAGTTTCTGTGGGAAAGGCCATTTTACTCTGCAGGGCCACTGTAGTGTAGTCAAGTAAAGTAACTGGTTTTATATGCTGTTACTCACATTTCCAAGGCATAATGAATAAAGGATAGCATAGTTTGGGGAGCAAAAATTCTGTCCTCTGTTCTTTGCAGATATATAAAACTAAGAGTGATAAGTACCAGAGGACATCTCTTAGATGTATTTGTTGCTACCACTACCAAAGCTTATTAAGCAGTAAGTAGTAAACAGGGCTTGAAGGTCAGTTTTGCTGGAACGTCTATATTTACCTAGTATTCGGAAGACGTGCTCGGCTATCTGGAATAATTCTGACAGTCAGCTGTCGAAGGTGGTAGCTACCACCCGAATGCACAATGTGACCATTTAGCATTCAGCCCACTACTTCTTGTTAGTGCCATAAGGATTGTACTTTGAATACAGCATATTAGAGCCCATTTGCATGTGAAGTGAAACCACTGAATTTTTATCAGTGCCTCGTTAATTCAAATGTTCTATAAAACTCACTTTTATTGATGGAGTTTAAGGCATTTTGGTTGGGAATTTTGCTGAGGCAGGTGAGGCTTTCACTTAGCAATAGAGGGATGATTATCAGCAAAGAATGGAAAAATTAGGAAAGCGAAGAAATGAAGTTACACTGGAGATGAGAAAAGATATTTAAATCTGTTAAAGAAATGTATAAAGATGTCTAGAAGACCAAAATCATAGGTTTCTCTCTTCTGTGTTTTTTAACTGATCATAACGGGTAATCATTAAATGACTTGCCTTGCGCTTCTGCCATAAAAAATATAATTTCTGTGTGTGTGTGTTCTTTATAGGGTTAAATGCAAATTATTTGCTGAGTTGTGTAAAAGCAGAATGGAGCATATTTTCACGTTAAACTGAGGGACTTTAGTACAACTCAGATGCCCCAGGGGAGAGGTGGGAGGTCCAGAAGCCCCAGCCGAGATACCTATATGATACTTTACATACAGGGTCTTCACTGGTTTTACTTGTGCTTGTAGATAGGATTTGAGCCTACCTTGGTTTTCAAAGATAGTATTGTGAGGTTTCACATTTGATAGATTTACCATTTCCATATCAAGTAAACTTAGTTTGCAGATTAAAAAAAAATTAAAAAATGTTATGTTAGTGATGATCTGGACAGCAGCAAACTACATAACAACCTTGAACCCTCTTTGTCCCCATGTGTCACGAATGAGTGGTTTTGAGGCTGCTTAAAGAAACACCGGCAAAGGTATCAGCAAAAGGTGATTTTAATAGAGATTTATAAAAGCGCGACTTAACAGAATTCGATGGCAAGGTCCACTCTATTACTTATTATATGGATTAAGCATACACAGGGAAAATYGTGTCAGAATTTGGATTGGAATGATTTTTATAGAGATTTGAGGAAAAAGGGGTATGGGAGACCCTCCCGTTGAGTCACGAGGTTCAGAGAAGACCCGGCTGGATCCAATCTTAGTCTCAGACTTGGACAACRGTTTGTGTCTAATACAGAAAGGAATAAGGAGATGCTCCCGTTGAGTCACGAGATTCAGGGTAGACCCCCTTGCTTTCTAAACTCCTCAGAGAGGAGCCTAGGTGCGGCTGAATCTACCCCTAATCTTAGACTTGGTCAATGGTTTATGCCTAAGGGATTATGAATGTTTAGCAGCAATTTAAAGTTTAATCACATTTTGGAGTAAATCATAAGTTTTAACAGCACTTAATCATTGAGGTAAACTATAAAATTTTAGCAACTACAAAGCAAAATTATCAAAATTACTATAATGTTAAAGTGACTAAATTACAGGTTATGCTTACTACTTATTGTTTAAATCAATATATATGTATATAAACACACGCACACATCACACACAAAGTCTAAATCAATTCACACATGGGATCCCAAAGCTAGGTAGATCTGTATAAGCTGAGTTATAAAGGCCTTAAGCTAGATAAAGGTATCTAAAGCTAGGTTATAAAGGCCTTAAGCTGAATAAAGGTACCTGTTAAAAATTCTCCTTGAGTGTTGTGAATTACTCACGCTTAATGTCTTGGCATTTCTCAACAGGCGAAGAGTTGAGCCTCAAGTAGTATCTCAGCCGAAGAGTGTTTCAGGCCAAGTCTTGACAGTCCTCTGAATTTCACAGACTTGAGGGTTTGCAAACTCTGAGAGGCATCCCACTCAGAGGGAGACTCTGGGCGCAGGCCACTGTGGTCCAGGAGAGCTCAAAGGGTCTCGCTTGGGGACCACTGTTTATAGGTTTGCAAGATGATTGGCTTTAGTCATCAGTAACTTTCCATCCTGGCTACTATCCGAAGTGGTCAGAGATATTGATTGTTATTGTTTTGCGGTTACAATGGTATCATTTTGTGGATCCAGGTGTTTCGTTCCACTCGATCTRCGATCCAGGTGGGGAATGTTTCAGGGCTGTCGGGAATAACGAACTGTCTCCTGCTTTCACTCCCTACTTTGATCAGGTAGCCAGTGTTCCTGGTACGATCAGAGCCGTTCCCTACCTCAGCCATGCAAGAGTGCCTGGTACAGTCAAGGGACGCTTAACTGCCCAACTCGTTACACAATGGCTAAGGCCTAACAGGAGTTTCTGATCGTAGAGAGGCCTAGGGGAAGGGGGGAAATGCACCACCGCACCATGTAACCAGGCAGCGTTGAGGTCTGCCCAATACCAAATTGCTCAGAAACACAGATTTTGTCCGGTAGCTTGCCTCCCATTTGGTCTACCTTTCACAGCTACGTTAGCACGTTCAACCCCATTCCTTTTAGAGCTGGGTTGCACCAGAGCTCCTGTGAGCTTCTAAGCAAATTGCTTTCATATCCAAGGGGAGCCAGGATAGCATTTTTATGGCAAGGAAGTTTAACCTGACTGTGTTAGTGGAGGATGAATGGGAATGTCTACCGGGTTTCAACGTGCCCATTTTGGGACTCTGGAGTTAGAAAAAGGGAAAAACTGGATGGATTCCTCCCTCACAGAACTCATAAAAGGACAATCCAGGGACATAAGTGTGTCATCAAAGCAAGGGATGGGATTCCACGAGCATCTGAATGACTTTTCATGACTGATTTACATAGATATTGAAAAATTGCATGTCATCCCAGCCCCCTTTCTCTGTAAGACTTCTAGTTAAGTGTGATTTTTCTAAACGATATTGGAATTGTCTTTGTTCTCTTGGTTGAAAGTTAGGCTTAGATGGTAACGATACTGTTTTTGCAATTGCAAGCACAGTTCAGTGGAAAGATAAATAATTAAATATAGTTAATTGGTGTAATGATGTCTCATCAAATAATTAGGGTAAATGTGCAATCCAATTTTCTTATGTGCCATAGCATGCTTATCATGCGATACAGCGGTACAGTGATGTATTTATAATGTGTAATGATGTTATAAAGTTGTTGTGCACACCAAGTTAAAAATTAATAGGTGTTCACATCCTAAATGCATCTACATTTAAAAGTTTTATATACTGACTGCTTTTAGTTAAAATGCCTAAACATATAAGTAATTAAAAAATTGTATATTCATAAACACCACTGTAAGTGACAACACTTAGTTCACACACTACCTTCATAGTGATCCATCATCATCACTTGGATACGATCATCTTGACCTCCTCTATGAATTAGGAATAAAATACCACCATTCTGGTGTGATGCAGTTTTAAGTTAACCAATGTATTTTAGCTCATATATTCAGGGCCACGTTTCTTCATGTTGCAAATAATGCCACTTGTCTATCTGCCCACTTGGGCATCCAGGGAGGATGAGGGTGAAACAATTGTCAGTGGGTCTGACTGATACCAGATTGTCTGGAAATAAAAATAAAAGAGAAATGGGGTGTRACTCAAAATATTTAATAGATTTCTGATCTGTGAAACAGCCAAAGATGTTAGAAATGCAGCTTTTTTTCTGAAGTCATATCCATTCACCTATTTGTATAAAGCATGCATTTCCATTATCAGTGGAGACCTTTACGTTATGCAGTTGGTTTTTTTCTCATTGATTTTTCTCTTTCAGTGTAATACACATTTATTTCATGAACCTAATTTTCTATGAAGTTAGTGGCAAATACTTCTCTACGAAAACATATGAAGAAACCGTTAGTCTGAAGACCTAAAGAGCCATTAGTTAAAGTACATACAACTGCACTAATAAATAGATGACAGATCAATCTTCAGTGTAAACCACAAGAACATTCATAATGTAGGCTCAGTTTCAAAATTAATGGGTCTTGCATTGCTTTGTAAAAAAGCAATTAATGACCTGACTTTGATCAGCTTACCATAGACATAAAATGAACTGGCACTGAAAAGATGGAGAGTAGTAAAATCAGCACTTTTGTTGGTAAGCTCTAAATTTTTTAAGGATGAAAAATGACCCAAATGTGAAATCATGGTCACATTGAAATTAATGGTAAAACTCGCTTTGCATTCAGGGGAGCAGAGTTTAACAGTGTTGTGGTGTTGGTAAACATGTCATTCTATAAAGCCCTATTACGAAGATTATATGATGACCTTTTTCAATGAAATCAAACACAGAAAAACTAGATTTGTATGYATGCAGAGAGAAAGGATTGTTTTGTAATATCCATCCGATTTAAGTCTACTTGGACCGAGCTATTCCATTTTTAGCCCTTCGTTCTGTGCAATGTAAAATGCTGGTGCTTTTGCTAACCGTATCTAAACCTCTTGTGCCTACAAATCCAGACTAGAAATTATCAGCAGCTAACCTGTTCATGTGGCATTCCCATACTTTGTGCTTCTGTGCAGGTCATACACAGTGTGCAAACAGCTGGGGTGGTGGTTCATTATTTGCAATGTCTATGAGATAGGAACCGTAAAGTCCTGAGCACAGCAGCTCTACTTCGCCCTCTTGAAACATAAGAGCAAATGTAAGAGCAAGTGGAAGGGAGCAGGGAATGAAGTCCACAGTGTTTGTTTTTATTTTGGGAGGCTTAGTTTTTCCAAAGTGTATGCCAGGCATGCTGTAATTAATCTTTTCTCTCCCTGACTCTCTGTAAAACCAGTAGTTGCACACAGGCAATAAAAGATATTTATTTGAGCACAACAAGCAGTTATTTCCTGGAAAAAGATACTTGTAGACAGATTTAGTCGTTCCTTCAAGAAACACTTGCAGGGAGCAAGCCAGCTGAGCCCTTGATTGACAGTGGTCTGTTTTCTCTCACCCTGATGAGTCTGGGTCAGTGGGTAGCCTGACCGTCAGGTCAAATATGTATTAAGGGCAAAAATTGACAAAGAATATACTAGAAAAAGTGATTTACCAGCTGTGCACAGTCATTTTAAGCACCCTGGGTTGATTGTTATTTGTGTGTAATGGAATAGCTGTGGACAGCAGGGCTGGGAAAACTGAGGGTCAGATTCGCTGTGGTGGTGACACACTGAAACTATACTGAGCAGGAGGAGTTGCCTCTCTTGGTTATTTTAGTGTTTTGTTTTGTTTCATTTTATTTTATTTTTGGCCAGACAAATATCTAGTGCTATCTAACAACTTCTGAGTCTGAATCAGCTCTTCATCTTCCTTCCCTCCTGTTAATAATTCTTGAAATCCCCATGGAGATTACATCCACAGCCTTAACATGGCATGTCCTTAATAGCAGAGGCTGTGAACCAATGTCTTAAAACCGGTTTATAGTAATATGGTTTCTTTTCATTCACTACCATTTGCTATTTCTTTTTGAGTGATTTTGGTACAACAGAAAGACATGGTAAATGAGTAACTTTAATGTACTTCAGGATATGTTTCTTGGGCCATTGCAACCCTTCTTGTGAGGTACAGCTAAGGGATTCTGACTTCATGTCTAATAATGTATCCAACATACGTCTTTATATTTAAACATATGGCCCCATTCTGATATCCCTTGTGAATCCTAATGCTTGTGAAGCATAAAGCAGTCTTCTGCAGAAATAGTTCACTAAGTCCTAAGTTTACCTTTTCCTTGCCAGCTTCATAGAGGAGGGCCTGGCCTGACATCAGAGTTTCCTTTGAAACTGAACATTGATGTTGGGAGGTTTTAAAGTACGTGCATAACTCTGTGTAGCTTCACTTTCTCTCTTAACTCCAGCCTTATATGTCTATCAGAGGCTTTACAACAGACCAGTATCAGTAGTACCGTGCATAAACCACCATTCCTTTGATGGCATGCACAGAATCAAAGATGGAGGGGATTACAGATTTCTTTGAAGAGAAAATGCACCACTGCTTAGACAAACAGTGTGATTTCAAAGAAAACAACACAATGTTGCATTTTCATTCATCTCAAATAACATTGCTACGTCTTGAAGTATTCCAGAAATCTCTTTCACTGTACAATAAACCTTAGAAAGTTTTTATACGTGCCACCAGCCAGCCTTAGCTTTTTTTTGACAATTTGCAGATACCTGTTTTTCTTTTATCTTTTTTTTGGTTCTTTAACATTCCTAACTCCCTCCCTTTTAGGGATTAAGTGGGACACTTTGTATAGCTATTATTTAAGAAAAAGTCTCTCTAGTGGTATAATTTAATATTATTTGAGATTAGTTATAAATAAAGACTAACACTAACGTTAGCGAGAAGAAGAGTCACTGAAGCAAAGTCACAAGAGCTCCTCATTGTTAGTTGTGTGGGATATTTTCTTTACTTCTTGCAAGAGAGCGGCTGGAATCTATTAGCAACTGGGAGCACGAGATACACRCAGGTAACTTGCAGCTTAGATAACTGTTACCCTGTTTAAAGTAGAAATATGTTTTCAAATAGCCTGTGCAGAGTAAGGGGATAGAGGCAGGAGCAATGGGACTGAAAGMAAGCTGTTGAGAGAAATAAAGTAAAAAGGCTGTGTCTGAGATGGGAGACAGTATGAGCGGCATTCTGTGTTTTGATGGCAAAAAACAAGGGGTAAATATCTGCATATTACGTGCATAGACACATGACTTTGGCTGAAGTGAGCTGGTCTGAGTTGGTTTCATAGGCAATTCATATGCTGCACAAGTGGAAAATACAGTAGTGTACTCGGCAACTGCAAAGTAAATGTCTGCCTTACACAGAGCAAAAGTATTAAAGCTAGTTCATTGCTAAATACCCAGAAGTAAAATACTTCTGCTTCTCATGGCCCATAGCGTACAGACCTAGCAGGGCTGTAGCAGTGCTTTAAATTCATAGAAAGACAAAAGTATCAGGTCATTTTCCTACAGCTCCTTCAGACTCAAAAGCATTGCTTGTCCTGGACTTGAAAGTACTTCATGCCACAGGTTTAACTTTCAGATATGGGCATCTTAACAGGATGTCAAAATGAGGCACTGGGATGCTTCGTCTGRCAACACTCTACATAATTGTCACTTTGCCTGCTTAAGTGCTCTTTTGTGTGACCAAAAGAGACCTTTGGACAGCCTGTTAATGATCCCAGGTGAGTTGTTTTTCAGTTAAATGACTCTACAGAAGAAAATGGATGAGTTTTTCGTTACCAAATAATTTGAGTCATGCAATTCAAGTTGCGTATTTGTTAATCAATATATTTTTCCTGTGAAAAAGAAAACAGCATCATTCTGTACCCATGTTCCCTACCTTTTCTCATCATATTTCCTGTTGAACAAACACCACCAGAAAAAAGAGAAGTTTGCGTCACATCCTTTAACTGATTGTATATATTGCTTCGCCTTAAGTCCACTTTACCTTTGCCATCACAATGGACTTTTTATTAATACAGGATATGTAACCCATGACAAACCTGTAGTACCATAGGATGTTTCTGAAAATTATAATCTCCGATACACCAGTGTAAGAAAAGCTGGAATCTGTCCCAGGTTACTGAACTTTGAACACTGTGTTATATAACTGGCTACAAATTCCAGAGAAGCAAAATTAGAAGCTGAACAATTGCCATATGGGAACTTCTGCCATGGCTGTGAAAGAAATGGACCACTTCTGAAGTAAAACCCTTTATTTCCTCACATATTGGCACACACACGCACACACCCACGTAATTAAAAACAAACAAACAAACAAACAAAAAAACCCCAAAAACAAAAACACACAACCAAACAAAACCCCAAGTATTGGCCTATATGCATATATATATATATATATATATATATATGTTCCTCTGGAACATGATTGATCATTTTCCATGTGACTTACAATATAATAATCGAAACAATCTTTGTCATGAGTTTAGAATCACAGTTTTAGATAAACGTGGACAATTCAGCAGGAGATATGGTTGCAAGCAGTTCAAATTGAAAGCTGGAGGTGCATCAAGTCACTCTTTCACTATCAGCGCTCCTCTGACTTTCAGAGAAGTTTAAGAAACTGAGAAAACGGGGCCATATTCAAGTTTTAGAGCTGAGCTTCTTTTGCATGTTAGGTCACAAGCCAAAATAAAGGAGGAAAACCCCAAACGTTTCTGAATCTCTCTTGGGTTGACTTCTAAGCTTTGCCCTGACTTGCATGAGACATCTCAGTACATTGACTATATCAGGGATCATAAAAACAAATCAGTCTTTAGCTTTCCTACAAAAGGTCAGTGTTGCTAAGCAAAGAAGAAAAAAAAAAAAAACACCACAAAACAAAAGACATTGAATAAGAAAATATGTCCATAACAGCTTTCTTATGTTTTTTAGTCTGTTCTTTTTTATTTAAGAGATGGATTTTATTTCGGACTTGTTGTTTTGACACAGTTACAGCTTTATCTATAGCCCTGGGGTACTCTTCAGGACTTTTTCCTCTAGGTACTTTTCGTTTTGCCTACTTGTCTTTCACTCCTTGTAAATGATACAAGGTCCTGTCAGAGAGGGTGCTTGGCTCTCATTCTGAGGTCCAGCCAGATACTGACTTGCTTTACATTGCTTTTTGCTCAYAACAGAGCAAAAGAGGGAATCTTGCAAATATGCCTTGGTAACAGCAGAGTCATGGTTAAATCAAAACATTTTTATTTATTTTATGCAAGTGCAGTCATGTTGTTTGTGGCCTCTGTACCAGATGAAAAAAACCCTTTGTATTGTACTTTTCGTTTTGCATCTCTGTGAGCAATATTCTCCCTGGGGACTTGCAGAGAAAACCTAAAACATGATCTTAATGATGGCTGATTTCAGCTGCAATGCAGAAATACAGCTGCTTCTGGAGACCGTGCACATGACCTTCATGTACATATTGGCTTTCATTAGACTTCTGAAAACTCCTGAACTTTTTGGCTGCTAGGTAAGAAATAAACCTAGAAGGCTTAAGAATAAGAAAGAACAATCACATTCTTTAGAGGAGAGGGTATTCCATCACCTTCTCGGGAGTTAGTGATGTGAGAAAAATACCTCATTCCCAGAGATGGCTGATGTTTGTGTGCCAATGCAACTACCTTATGTCACATCAAGCAAACAGTGACGATGCAGGGTATATTGTAGGTACACCTTCTCACCCCTGTTTTCAGAATTGCATAGGCAGTTTAGGAGAGAGGAGGGTATTTCCCAAGTGTGAAATCTGATAATGCATGAGACTATATCCTCATCACAGACCTCTGCAATGGAGGTCAGCCTGGAACAACCTCAGGCAAGCATGGACCGGTACACAAACCCAGAGAGGTGTTTCTGGACTCCAGTACTAGGGTTGTGCTCTCTGGCTTCAGTGGGAGTTAGGTCCTTGATACTTGTGAAAATTTCTGCTTCCTTTATTTGCAGCTTTACGCAATTAGCACCTTTTAGAAGTCTGGTGCTCTGATACTTGCTGAGTCAGTTTATCTGGCCGGGTACTTTGAATGGTTATTGTACGTGTGAGCCATGTCTGCAGTTGGAGTGAGAAGCAGCGCCTGGACTGTGCAAGCGGAAAATTCAAAAAGGAGAACAACCCCCATATTTCAGCTTGGCACAGTTCATGCCCGACATTGTCGGAACTGTTACTCACACCATCTCCTGCACGAGAGGAAATGAATGAGTGACTTGTCTTTCTTCTGTCACTGGAGCGCACCTCACCGAGAGGCCTCCAAGGGCATTTCTGCAGCTGCACAAATATACTCGATACCAGTGGCTGTGCTGTCATACTGCTTAGCGACAAACTGGATGTGTTCTTTTGCCCTGTACTTTACTGCTAAATGCCATCTTCTTTCCTCGCTCACGTACAGTAATCAGAATATAGCTGTCCCTTGGAAACAGGGCAATGCTTACAGACCTTGAGGGGGAGATAATTTGATAACTTGTTAGGGTAGAGGCTAAAAGCAAGCTACTTCTTTCATGCTTCTACATTTTCAATCTTTCTTTTTTTTTTTCCTTTTTTTTTTTTCTTTTTTTTTTTTTTTTTAATTTTTTTTTTTTTTTTTTTTTTTTTTTTAAATGAGACAGTATATTCACTGGTGTCATCACTACTATTTGAATCTATCAAACCTTGCCATCTGTAAACACTCTAGTTCCTTTTCGTATTTATTAAGTTGAACACTTTAAAAACACAGAGAATGATATCAGACAAATCTTTAGGTGATAGCCAGAATCTGCAATAAATGAAAAAAGAGTGTCGTTCATCTGTCATTGAAGTTAATATGACATTGATTCAAGGACTTCAGTGGGAGTGTGACAAGACTGGATGTGAGGACAAAGGCGTTAAGGTGAGGTTGATGTAGGATGTGTTGACTTTGCATGGATTAAATAGGGCTGTTTTCATATTTTATGCTCCTTTAAGTTTTGATTGTACAGATGTTTACATGTGACCAGTCTCATGGATTTCAGTGGATAGATTTCTGTGAAGAAAGTCAAGTACATTTTGGTAGGATCCAGAGCCTTATTTAGGATTCTGTTTGAAAAACAAGCAAGCAAGCAAGCAAACTGTTACTAAGTCATCTGGTGCAATATTTCTAGCAAAATTTATTTGGGTAGAGATAGAGTAAATATTTTGTTCACAATACCATCCAGGCTCAGATGTGCAAACACAGCCATCTTACTGAGTTATGCTTTCAGGGGTGTAGACATAAATAATAACAATTCAGCAAAGGTTTCAAAGCTCTTTACAAAAGCAGGAAAGTATTATCTTCATTTAGAGATGGAAAGAACTTTAGATGAGGTGCCCAAGGTCACAAAGTAACTGTATTAGATTTGAAACCTGAGCTTACTGTCAACCAAAATTGAAATGTAATTGTCCCTATTCAATTGTAACTTGATTTTCATCTCCAGATTAATGTTTGGATTTAATGGGTAAGAAGGTCAAATCTTTCTAATGGAAACATTTTTAGTCAAATTCACCCTCTTTATCTAAGACTCGCTTTTAATCACTTACAATCTGTAGCTCCACTAATTGTGACTAATTGTGCCACTGCGCGGTTAAGGTAACTTAATTTCTCTACAGATTTTTGATGTTCGTAGTTTATAGCTTTACTGCCGTTAATTAAAGCACTGCTAATGTTTGGACAAAAGCGATGGTGTGGTAGTGGTCTCAAATATTCCCCTCCACTAGGAAGCTTCTGGGATCTCAGGGGTGGTGTTTCTAGGCTACGGTGGCCTAGGCCAGAGTAATACGTATAGTTTATAATGCTGTGTAGTACTTTATGATGCTACCTCAAGTACCGTTTTTAAATTGTCACCTTTTGTTCTCTCACAACCTCTTATTCCTTGGAGCGCCACGTACTCATTTAGAACAATAGCAAACATGACACTGACTCCAAACCAAACGTGGGGCTGGAAGAGAAATAATTTCATCTGATTACATTAATATTTTATTGGAAGCAGTATGACAAATTGGAGACTGATTGCAAACAGCAGACAATCACTGACTATAGAGAATCCTGACACTCCACTGGCACTTTAGATCCTTTAAGGAGCCATTCCAAATCTGCAGGAAAATAGCTCAAACATTTTAATTTTGTAATTTAAATTGCATCACTCACTTAACCAGCTATTTAGCCGATTGTAATTATGGAAACACTGTGATATACTTAGTAAAGCCTTAGAAGACCTATGACAGTGTATATTATTAATAGACTTGTATGTTTTCCTTATCATTTTCACTACTAGTAATTTATATCGAACCAATGAGAATATAACAATTTCTCTCCAAATGCAAAAAATTGTTAGCTTGTCTCAATCAGATTCTTTTCCCAGAATCGCATGCAGTAAGAGATTATTAATGACTTTTTCTTTATTATACATTCCTCTGAAATGGTTACCTTAATTATGGCATCTTGATTWAATATATGTAAATGCATTTTGTAACAGAAATCTTCACTATTTATGGAATGACTTTCACTGTTCTCCGAGATGCTGCAGTCAGTTCTTATTAGCAAAGTATAGCCTAATCCTCTAAGCATCTACCCACAGCTGTTCCCTGATATAGCAACTCAAAAATGCTGGCAAATCAGGGTCCTGCAAAAGCTTACAAAATTTCGAAGGGATTGTTTTGCGTCAGTGTTAACACCTTTGAAATTTTCAAGTGAATTGCCATTTTTATTGAAACGTGAATGATGCAATCAGAGCCTTCCTTTGACTTAGCAATGGAGTTTTGAAACTTGACTTGGATCAGAGGAAGAACTGTGTGTCTTTGTGCTGTGGAAATTCAGTTCAGTGTGTAAGTAGAACCAATGCATGAACCAAAAATCCCCAATCCAACATTCCTGCATAGGTAGAGTCACTAATATCAATCAGAGTTTATAAACTATGTAAGTTTATAAGCTAGAGGTATGTATTTCAGGTCTTGTAGACCCCTGCTTCTGCCAGGAGTGCAGCATGTATGCAACATCCTCAAGCTAGAGTAGTACTTCAGCCCACAGCTTATGCAGTATGACTGTCCTCTTCTGTCTTTTCCTAGAGATCAAAGAAGAATGCCTCAAGATTAAGTCAGAAACTGTGTGCCAAAAGAATGTCGGAGCAGACATTTACAGTCCTAAAAATAAAGTCTTTTGACTTTCATAAGTAAATACTTAAACAAATGTGCTGCTCTTGCCTGAATCTGGAATAGTTTAAAAATTCTTATTATAGTGAAATTGCACTTTTTATGGCTCATAGGCTCTACAAGAGGGAAATTCGTATTGTTTCACCATCGTGGGTGGTAAAAAGAAAAGGCTAGTCACAGATAGAATATGTATTTTCACATGTTTATTCTTGCAAAGTAAATACTAGAAACTTTGTGCTTCCCTCGGTAGGGTTGCTAATAATTTTTAGTATGTCATTTTGGTGAAATTCTCCGTCAGTGTCTCTATCCTTTGTTGCCCAAAACAGCAGGTTTCGGGTTTGTTGTTTATACCCCCTTAAGGAGGTTTCAAGACTGTTGGAGTGTTTGCTATGTTCTCTGTATCAGATCCTTAAAGAATTTACTGGTAGGCTAGACTTTCTACTTGATTTAATCCTTGGACATTTCAAAAGAAATTCTGGCTACATTTATATGAAAAATAAAGATAACCATTGAAAATGGGATAGGTAATAACTTTACACGAAAGATGAAAAAATGTTTTCTTTTTAAAATGCAAAAGTAAGGTCAGACAGATTTTCTTTGCAATACAGGAATAGATAATCAAAACTCTAGCAGGAARTAAGTGGAAAATTTCTATGCTCATAAAGGGCCTAAAAGATATAAAGGGATAAGGAAGAGTAAAATTGCTTTGGATCAGATTTTAAATTTGACTCATTCACTAATGGGTCAAGAACCTAATCAGCTGTGGAGTCAGCTGTGGAGTAAATGCTTTACTGTTACACTATGTTTACTATGAATATGTCCTCCTCCACACATATGAAATTTGTTACTTAGTATGTGTTTCTGAATTCACTTTATTGTGCCACACTAGTTCAAAAGCCCTCTACTCACAACAAAAGGAAGATAACAGAGACAGCAAACAGCATAAGGACCAACTGAGTAGCTAGGAATGATGTATAGCAGATACACTGTCACTCTTATGTCTGTAGAAACCAGCGCTATGTGTTGCAAAGTTTAGTAGTACTAAACCTAAATCTAAATATTACCCACAGGAAATCTACAATCATCTTAATCATTTGCTTGAATTATGCCTATGGGACTATGGTATCTGCTAGCTCAACACAGATTATTGCTTAGGGACTAGTATAGATGTAACTGTATTATTAGGATGGATAAATTATACCCAGCAGTACAATTACACGCATCCCAGTTTGCCAGGTTCAGTCTCATCTTCAAATGGTAGGCTTAGGGTTTATGGAGACTGTATGTTGCAGTTACAGTTATTCAAAGTCCTCATATATCCTTGAAGTCTATTTAATAATAGATCTGAACAATAAGTGTCAGTGTAAAGCATGGTCATTCATTATTCTTTCATGAACTGCCCTGATTTCTTTTCTACATAAGTATTTATTCTCATACAGCGAGAGACAAAAGCATTACATCCGCATACAGAGATATACATGGAATACACACGGGGAATGTATTTCACTAAGTATTCCTTCTGACTGCAAGAGCTCCGTGAGACAAAACATGATGAATGATGGTGTAAGAGGCACATCTTTAATTATTAGATTCCACCAAACTGATTTCACCCCTCTCTACATGCTCAATTCTTTCCTCCCTTGTCATTAATATGTCACCACTTCTTGCAAAGAAATAGCAGTGCTAGGTTTATCTGCCTAATGTATCTAAAACGTCAAAAACACTATCCCAGCTCTTGCAAGGCAACTTCACTAACGCAGGCACTGCCTGAGCTTCACAACATTACTGTGTTGGTGTGCTTATTATTTCTTATTTGTCTGACATTAAGACTTGGAAGAGTCTCACAAAGATCAAAGACCATCAGGTACAAGACTGTACCCACTACTATACAAGGCTCCTGCCTTCCTTTACCATTTGGTTGCCTTTTTAGTATGAATCATCTTTTCACTAAGTCACGGGCAGAGAAGCATAGACGCAGTGACTGAGTGTGGAAATGCCTTAACAGCCAAGCCACGGGATTCACAAACAGTGGGGTCTAAGAGGAGGAACGTTTGCACCAGCAAGTATTCATAATAGCCGCCGACCACAAGCTTAGGCAGGACCAACAGGAGATGGGCTTTTAAATTATTGTAGATGAGCTAGTAATAATTTGTCATCTACATAGGATCAACTGGTTGACTGTTTCAGTCCTTTTTGGGTTGTACTTGATCTCTGGTATTTGATTTTGTGGCTTTTTACTGTTGTAAGTTTTCCTACTTCTCTCTCATAGATTAAAAACTGTCTGGCATTAAACATGTCTGGCAGTTTTGTATTGAAGTCATGTGAGTTGGGCAGTGTTGAAAAAAACCAAAACAAAAAGCAAACAAAAAATCATTTCAGGGTGGAATTGGATTGGACTGGCTGCTGTTCTCCCTGGGTTAGCTCTTAGCTGTGGGTTGCTCTYGACAGCAATGGCTAATCAAGCTCTGAGATGAGGAGCCTGCACAGGAGACCACAGAGAATTGTTGTAATGGAAACTCAGTTTAATATCCTGTCAGTTTTGTTTATTATTTTAATGGAGTGGAACTTATTCTGTAGCCACAAACTTCACATTATATTTGCAATTTTAATATTATTTGAAAGTGGTGCTCCAAAAACTTGCCATTCAGGAAGTTAATGGGAGTTGTTCCAGCCGCCCCTTGGCAGAACACAGGAAAACTGCTAAGTGCCAGTGCCCCCCACTTCCAACAAGGTCCTCAGCCTTGCTCTTCTTCCAGTCTAAAACCATCCCCACCGTAAAGTAGGGCAATATATCTTCAAAACAGGTAGATTCTACAGGTCACGTGGTGCTAACCCGAAAACTGATCAGCATCGAATCCAAATGGAGAGAGGTAGAGACATGCATTTAAAAATTCCTCAGTGTCCCCTTTTACTTACCCTGACAGAATGTAATTTTATTATGTTAAGTAGCTCTTGTTATTTTAATAGAGTTGAAGCTACCCTCTATCTTGGAGCCCTTTCTTAGGCCAGTGATTTCACATCATTTAAAAGGAGTAGTTTGAAGAGCCGTATCATTCTCCAGGTCTGCTGTTGTACAGATGGGAAAGCATGTTTGCACCAAGAATGTGTGAATACATAAGCAAAAATGCACTGAGATAAGGATTCTCAGTGCGATTGATGGTCAGTAGTTTTGTCACAAGTGATGTGACACTTCTTGTGCGCTTTGGGTTTTTTTCGGTGAGTCTTCGATCAGGAAATAGAGTTCATACTATATAATTTATGTGATTGTTTACACTGTGAGACAGCAGTAGCAGTGTATAATTTGCAAGCGGTCTATAGATAGAAATGTCTTTGCATGAATTAGTGGTCAAATAAGTAGGATTTGTTCAAATCAGCTCATGAAGAATTAACAAAGAAAAACAAAGAGGCCAAACGAATCCATTAAACGCCCCATTGCAAGCAGTTACCCCTACTCTAGTATTTATGATTTCAGCCTTATGTTGTTGGTATCCTGTCACGTGAAAAGCCATAATACTTTTTGTGAAATCCGTGGTCTTATTTCTGGGAAACTAATCTCCGTTACTAGGCTCATAGATATCTGGAGTAATTTGACTATATTTCTCTTGGCAGAAGGCGGCACTCTCTTTTTTTGGAGGGGGGGAGGGAGGAGCAGGCAATGCTGGGAATGCAACTTACTTTCAACACTGCCTCTTTTCCTATAGGGTTGATAAAAATCATTAGCTATGGCATGTTAATGCAACATGATTGCATTATAGCATCCTGTACTGCTCTAACTTATTTATTAAGCCACATCAAATTAGATAATGCGAAAACATTTCAGCCTGGTGGAAACGTTATCATGTTGCCTAATGCTGTGCAACACGACGGAACCTCTGTTCTTCTGCGGCCTCGGGTGTTAGTGCAAGGAGGTGACTGATGTGAGCACTCAGCGGCCATCTTGCTCTCTCTTTCCTCCTGCCAGAAGGGTCTCCTGGCTTTTCAGCTCTGCCTGTGCTCCGTGAGGCTGGTGGGTGCCCGGTTATCCATGCAGGGCTCCCAGCCAGCAACTGCCCGTCAGAGCCGGGTGGCCTCACTTGCAGCCATCGGGTTCAGCCCTGCGGGGAGGAGGGAGGCGCGTGGTGAAGGGTGCGTGAAGCTCCGTGGGCTTGCTGGGAGCAAGAGGAGGAAAGAGAAGGGGCTCTGGGTTTGGTCATCCTGAATGACTTGTGGAAAGCCACAAGTTACTGCAAAACTCACTGGCAATAAGCAACAGAGCCCTGGGGGAAAGATGTGGAGGAGGCAGTGACAGTGGTGACTCTTGGATGGGCTTGTGAGCTAATCAGCCCATCGGCTGCTCAAAAGGTCGCGTTATTAAGCTGCTGAGGACAGCTGACACAAACCTACACCACCCTTCAAAGTTTTCTTGTAAGAATGCTGGAAAACCCAAAATCAACTTGGTTTTTTTTACTGCATGTAAGAGCAAGAGGTATTCTCACAACACATCCCACAAGAGCTTTCCCCTCCCTCCTGTACAGGTACACGGGGTCTTCCTTGTACGTTTGAGTTCACATCACTCCCTTCTAACGATGAGATGCRATGTGCTGCAGGAGCAAACACCCCAGCTCAGGTGTCCAGAAGAGCTCAGTTCTGCTGGCACTCAGGGGCCCGTGGAGCTGCCAGGAACCAGCCAGAACTGGCTGTGGGCAGCCCCGGCCTCTCCTCAGAGGTTCCTGTGGCCGCCGCCCAGGCACTGGCACCTTCCACAGTCCTGTGGGTGAGCTGCTCGGGCGGCCCGGAGGGAAGGACCCTCAGCAGACAGCGCTGCCGCTTCTTTCCACCCTGACCCCCCCCAGCTGATACGGGCGATGGCTGGCCCCGCTCCAGCCCATCACCCTGTGGGGGTGGCTCTCCGGATCTCTCCTTCCTCTCATGCTCACCTGTGGCATGAACCTGCTCTGCAGGGAGCCGAAGGGCTGTAGGCAGAGGCTCACCCCTGAATGAGTACTTTCTCCTCCTTGCTATCTCCGTGTGGGTACACGCAACGTAGTTGTGCTTAACCTCTTCTAGCCAGAGAGCTGCTACGTGTTTATGTGATTTTTCTGGGGCTAATACTGTTCTAGAAATCRTATTATAAGAGATGTTAATAATCTCTTCTGTGAAACCGATGTTACGTTTCCTCTCTGTTTTCAACAGAAACCAAGTGCGTCCCATTAAACTCAATGAAAACTGTAACCAGGTGCCTTGACAGGACATGTTAGAAATACAGCTTATTTTTCCCCTCCAGCCCTCCTCAAATACACATAAGGTTTATAGATAATATTTTCCGTTAGCCTAAAGCATCTTTTTTAGAAACAAGTGGCTCTCTTGTGGCTCTTTATCAGTGTCATGTCAAGCTGAAATGTGTGCAGAGCAGACCAGGAGTGCTTTCTAACCCACTTTGTATAGGTTTAAATGTATATATTATGCAGGGCAATAGGGGATCAGACTCAGTGGAGTAACTTCAGAAATAATTGAAAGCAGGACTTGTTCCTGGTACTTCATAAATAGTAGCAATAACTCTTCACATTTCACACACTATTTGAGCTTTTCATATTCTGCTGTGCCATTCTGTGGCCAGGACTGAAAAGCAAAATCCTTTCAGATCTCTTGTAACTTAGCAGAAAGCTTTAAGAGGTAAATCAGAGATAAAGAGGAATAATTAACTTTTTCAGAAGTCACTTTCAGGCAGGGGAATTTAAGTCTTGCTTTTGATCTTTCAAATTGACCATGAACCTTGCATTCATTTTATGTTGTATATTATAATTATATAAAATTATGTGTTATAATATATAAGTAAGTAGAACTGCACTATAGACAAAATGAAGTGTGGAAGGTGTTTTGGAGGAGATACAAGCAAGTAAACATGAAGCATATGAAATCTAATCAATAAGATAACAATTTCAAAATAAAAACATCAGCTGCTAGAGAATCATGATACATCACATCAGTTGTGTGGAGCAGTACTACTGGATTAAATTATATAGTGGAGAGAAGCAGAACACATCAAACACAAATAATTAATTCTCTCTCTTTCAAACATTAATTTTGGTTTATAGTTGTAGGTGTAGAAACTAGTTTCCTCTACCAAGATTGAGAAAAGGAGGAAAGGAGTGTGTGCAGGTGGGAAACTGGAYATACACCGCAGGAACTGGGCGCCCTACCTAACCTGCACAGGATCTGTCCATGTGCACTCAGTTAACCTAATATTGCACAGGAAGCATAGTAGTGAGATTACATTTCATGCACCTGTAGGATGCAGCAAAGGTAAGTTGGCCTTTCCCCAATCCTCATGAGAGAGAAAGGGAACAGAGATGGGGAAGAGTTACTGTTATTTACAAGTAGCTCCCAGCCCTTTTCCCTTCATCCCTAACCTCAGCTGAGATTGTCAGGCTACCTCTGCTCTGTGTCATCTTCGAGATCTCCATGGTTAAAGCCAAGCTTGTGGTTCTGTTCGTGATGGTGTAGCTACTGGCCATATCAGACTTAGACTGGTGGGGGGACTCTCATACTCTCACTATTTGGCTTTTTTTCGGCTCTTTCTCCCTGCCCCAAATCCTGCAGCCTCTTTTATAATCATTTTAGGCTCTTAAATATTTGCCCCATTCAATAAATATGTTCCTAATGTCAATGATCGAGTGCACTAGCAGCTGACAGAGCCCTGGCCATAGCAATTGCAATGCAAAACAATCAGAGCCATGTCGCAGACTTACAAAATGTCACACATCTGCCATTGCAAATGAGCTACTATCACACCTTTAAAACAGCTCTTTTGATCTATTATAATGCACAAATTACAGTTGTTGTCACATCTTATTACTATTATCTTGTGGAAGATTGAAATGTTTTGCTCTCTGATATCAAATTCCTAATAATTTACCTGCCTGAGACACAAAGAAAGAAATTGGGTAGAATGCTAGTTTTTTTCTGGAGTTGCTCAATATTCCCTCAGTGGTATTTAATACGCTTTGCTACAGTAATGCATTTTGAAAGATTCAATGTATATGTTTCCACAGCAAACTATATGGTGTAGTTTTCTTCTAAAGCCCTCATGGCGCTAGGGAGCAGTGAGCAACCTGATGGAGGGGACACACAACACTTTTTTTTGTCATTTAGCTAAGCACAGATCAACAGGATGGCTGTGATACTTTCAGTGGGGTGGGTAAAGGCTGTGCTATGTGGAAAATGAGGTGTTAGATGCAATCCTGCTCAGCCAGTACTAAAGGTGTCATGACAAAAATGGCAGCAAGTTCTGGCTGGTGGCAGCAGTGTGGTGTCACTCCCTGGAGGACAGAGCAGCCCACAGGGTGAATGATGTGCTATGCTAGCAAAATGTTTTAAAACAAAATAAATACTAATCCCTTGGTTGTTTCAATCCTCCAGTCTGTTAAACGAACACGAAAGAAAAAAAAAAAATCCGTAACGTGGAGCTGAAGCTCGGTCAGCAGGGGGGCAACTTTTACATGGCTCAAAAGCAGGATCTTTACACCTACACCACCTGTGAGCAGTCTATCTAGGATTATCCGAACAAAAAGGCCTTGGAGGAAGCTGCTTGGTCATCCTTTCCATATATTTGGAGGAAACTGCTTCATAAATGGCATGTTTGCTTGGACCCCTCCAGCGGCTGCAGGCAGGACAGAGTCTTGTAAGGGTGTGCAGAGGGCTTTGCATCTGCTGGGGAAAAAGTCTATTCAAGGGCAGGGAGTGGAAGGAAAACTACTGGAGTGCTGGGAACAGCGCAAAATATCAGTCGATGACGATTTTTGTCTAGGCAACTATTTCTAGAGAGTATCTGAATATAAATTACACTGTCCAAAATTAATAGACTCCTCAACCACTTTAGTTTATTAACATTCTTGGCGGTTCCCCAGAAGTTGAAGTAAGTTTGCTGAATTGCATCGTGCTTATTAACTGGAGAGAATACCTCCTAAGCATTTTTATTGTCCTTTTAATGTCTGAACCTGAGAATATTATGGCTGTAAAATGAATTATAATGATGTGCTAAACTGGAGTAATCTCAATCATTTTATTAAGCACTTTGTGAATGAAATGGAGATTGCTGGTGCTGTATTTTCTTTGAATATACTCCCTGTGCCTCTGCAGAACATGTGTGCAGCTCCTCAAGAAATGATGATGCAAACCATATGGTATAGCCTGGGATGTCAGAGTGGATTTTTAACCCCTTAGTGATAATATAGACATGTTAGTGATAATATAGACATGTTACAGCAGTGTCTCCCAAAACACCAAGAGAATCTTCTATAGTTTTATTGTGTGTTATTTCTCATATTAAAATGATCTGTCGGTAACTCTAGTGATTAAGTTATTGTTGCCAAAGAACAGCAGTCTCACTCTGCCATCTTTATTCCCTGTCCACATATTCTTTTCTTGCACGTCCCTGTATTTCCTCCTATGGCTCCCAAAAAAAAGACTATTTCCTTTGAGGTGAAGTTTGATACTTTGGTTAAGCTTATATGATTTTGCTTCTGTATATTTTTCTCTGTAATTAACTGTAGGACAGTTACTTTTAACAAGTTTTTTACATACAGAGATGTTAATATTTAAATGTGGGGAAGAGCAGTTTTTCTCGTTGAAATGCAGTTGAGGCTTTTCAGTTTTATTTTTCACACTGTACCAAGAAGCCATGTTTTTAGGAATATATAGTCCTGTGTTTCTACAGGATCTATTATTTTTATTATTCATTAACTGAATTACAGGTTCCTTGGGGRAAAACGCATATTTTGAGCAGTTATTTACTGAATTTGGGTAACAAGGCATATCTGTAAGGTGTTGGGACACAGAGAGTGGAGCAGATGCAGTAATAGGTATTGAAATGAGAACAGGACATGGAGAACCGCCATTTCTTCTGCCATGGTAAAGGAAGGAAATTTGATGGCAGCTTTGCTCCATAGTTTCTCCACGTAATACTGTGCATTTGATGGCAACCTGAAAATGTACTAGGTCAGGTCCAGTGTTTATTGATTCCCTTTAATGTAATAACTTGGTAATGCTCAACATTAAGGACATCTCTACCAAACAGGTACTTAGAATTTAGCCCAAAATCTTGTATTAATACTGAATTCTTAAATGCAGTGGCTAGTACTGCTTGCCTTTTTTTTTTTTTTTTTTTAACGGGCATTTGAATACTGCTTTCTGTTTTCTCCTTAGTTTTGAAGTCTGATTGTTACCGCAGGGATAAATGCACGTTTTGCATTACAGGCCAGTGTAATACAGGCTGACACTGGGATAATTAACATAGCACAAGGGATAACATACAGATTTTTTCAGTTACCTTTGAATCTGTGAAAAGCTAGTTTTCTTCCATTGCTTTTCACAGTTTCGTAAACACTATTCAATCAGTTATAATTGTACATAAAATCAAAGTGGAAACCACAGAATCAATACCTTAGAAACAAAAGGCATCTAAAAATCACTGAGCCTGGAAGATCCTAAAGAGAAGTAAAAGACACTTGTACATATTCATGAGGTTTTACAGAAATGAATATCAGAGTGATGAGAAGTATATTTGAGTGTAAAATGCCCACGTTCATTAATCTCTTCTCAAAAATTCACAGGGCAGCACGTCAGCATATCAGCTTTTCGGGAACACGGTTAAAGGGAGAGGATGTTCTGTCTCCGAGGCCATCCATGGTTGCTCTTTGGTGGGTGCGAGACAGATGCTGTCCAGGTAGGATTCATCAGACAATCATATTTAGAGCTCTGTCAAGTCAATGATAACTAGAAAAAATTGATAGGGTTTGGTTTTTTTTCTTTTTTCTCTCTGAGGGATGTATGTTCTGTTTTATTTCTTATTAAAAAAACTCCCACCCAAACTGTTGTCACTATGAAGAGTTTAACTTCGCCATAGACTTTTGGACCATATTGGAGGTTCCAGGACTGGAGGGTCAACTGGGTTTAAAAAAGAAAAAGGCAATTCCCAGCAATCTGCCGACATTTATTAGAGTTCTTGTGATAACAAGGCTGTCGGCTGCTGCTCTGGGTGCCATGGAAACAGGCATTGCTGCAAACAGGGGAGGCTGCTTTCAACTCATTCCTATTTCAGAAAAAGGAAAAAAAGAAAAGAAAATAGGCTTTTGTGGGATGACTTGTTTAAAGGACTTTGCCCCTGTCTTTTAGCAGTGCATGTGGCCATCGCCCTGGCAGAGGGACTGAGAGGTGTCACAGGACTGATCAGTGTCTGCAAGAGGTGGAATGCTGGCAGTACTCTTTCGGGGGATTTTTGAGCTTCTGGGCTCTTAATTTATGAGTGAGTTAAGTATCAAGTAGTAGAGGGTATTTTTAAATTAAGTGCTAATCTCATCAGAGAATGCTCTCGTGGTTGAAGCATTGCACTGGAGTTCTGGAAATCTGACTTAAATGCCTCATTTGGCAGAGAGCTATGCCAAGGCTGCTCAGCTTGGCTTTTCACCCACTCCAGCTCCGCCGAGCTGCTGGTGCCACGGCGTGTCTGTGGCTCACAGGGCACGTTGCTCTGGTGGCAAGTGACCCCTGTCACACAGAGGTTACTGCTTCGAGCCTTCAGACTTCCTCCATGGCCACTCCTCCGGGGTTGCTTACAGCATGTGCAAACAGGGATATTTAAAATCTGTTTCAAAGTAATAGTGTAAATACTGACAGACACCTCTGAAGTGCTTTCAGACTCATGAAAGAAAAACGTAATAGCTATACAACGGCACCATTATTGCTAATCATAAATAAATGGGCAAATCAAACACACTTAGAGAGGGGTTTGGCACCTATTCATGCTTCTCTACTGGTGGCAGACATTTGTGTATTCTCTTCCCGTTCACACTGTATGAACAAACTGAGCAGGTTAATGCATCTTGTGGCATGTTTAGTCCTATTTCATAGCCTGTGTCACAATGCTGGCACATACAAAACTATACCTATTAGTGGTAGGGAATAATGCAGACATTATGAGTGGTTCATACATCCTTTACCTTCTCCATTAAAATTTTCAGCTGTGGGGAACCTTGTTAAATGATAAGGCTGTTTATGCAGCCCAGCTAGTACAGTTAAAGGCAAGGGAGATTTCGTTTCTCTAATTCTACCCTGGTACTTTCTTCATGATGCAGCTTGAACTGCAGTTTGGGCTTCCTGGATCTACATATCTTGGACCAAAACAGTCAATTCCTAATGATCTTCTATAGGAGATAAGAAGGAGGCAGGAGAGCATTTCAATAGGCACTGATTAGTTGCGCTCCTGCAGAACTGATCGTTTTAACAATGCTAAGACGTAACAACCCTGAGCACAGGATTGGTAGTGCGCCAGAAGATCTGAATGGAAGTTGCTTGCGCTATTATTTCTTATTTTAAAAATACGTAAAATGCACTGAGAAACTTTCAGAGAATGAATTCTTCTCAGTCCCAGTTGTTTGTGCTCTAGCTCATTTCTTGGCTGGTGTAGCCAGGCTTATCCAGAAGGCCAGGAAGATGCCTATCACCCTAAAGGGGGAGGGATAGAAAAACACTGACATCACCATGAACTCTTGCATTTGTTTCTGTACTCAGATATCCCAGATTTTAGATCTTCGTATGTGTTTTAGTGCTAGCCCCCTCTCCATGTTCTTAGTAAAACACCATAACGAGTAATTTCTTACTCCAAAAATAATTGATGGGAATCAGCRTAATGGTTTTATCAGTTGAAGCATGGTAAATGCATTGTGCAGCACCAGTGTTCAGAAAGCATTTGTTAGAATTGTTGTCATAGAGATCCTATGATTGCTGCAATAAATACATAAGAATCCATGAAACAATTTAAGTGGTAAGCTTTATACCTCAAATATAACAGCTGGAGATTTCCATTTTAAGTTTCCTCAGCTTTCTTTGCTGGGTAGGAGGCGGGGGTTTTCCCTCAAAACTCAGAGAATGAAATCAGAGAGATTAATGTGACATTTTTGTAAGACCTTACATGATAACAGTCATCTTAAAATATTGTGGAGTTGATAATGATCACATATTTATATAAGATCTATGAAAAATTCCAGATTTCTCTCTGAACTGCACATGTATTGTTTGTTCTTCATGTTATTCAGTAATACAGTAATTTGTTTTGCTTAAGCTGATGTTTTTCCAATTTCTTTACATTCGACTCGTATTTTTTCTGTGCTTATGTGAAGATGAAGCCAAGGAGACAGTCTGGAGCACACCTCCTTGCACTCCCTGCTTTATATCCATTTATTTCTATTTTCTGTGATTTTCAAGGTATATTGGAAAATAATTTAAATAAATCGGCACATAGAACTATATTACAAACCTTGAAGAAAACGTAAATAACATTGGCAGGTAATAGAAAAAAAATTTTTAGAACTATTACATGTCTGTCAAGATGTACACTGTAGAGTCTTCAGCTGGTTAGCAGCTTTCTGGCCCAGTGGAAATCAATTGCACAGAAAACCTTGAAAGCAAATCATTGGAGGTAATGTGGAAAACCTTATTTCTTTTAGAATATGGAGAAAGTTTCTGGAGCACAATAGTATTTATTTACTGATACCTGCCAAGGTTGGTTGCTTAATTACGTATTAGCCCTGCCAGGTCTAGATTAATGTAGGAATAAAGATGTGGGTTAACTGTGTTGTAATGGGAGGCTGACTCTGTTGTCTTTAGTTTTCTATCAAATGCAATGCTTCCTTATCCAAACAGTTAAGTTAGGAAGCAACATGCCATACTATGCTTAAACATGTACTTGAAACCTAATAAATGGAGCGCTAAAATACCTCTGGGGTAGAAGGAAAAGCCGTGATCACTTTTCTCTGGCTGCGAAGGCTAAAAAGGAAGCAAAGAAATCCCTGCAGTGAGTAAGCTGCTTGCTGTAATATCCAGTGGACACGGTATTTTTCAGCTGAGGCAGAAGTTAGGCATTTATTATATGCTCCGTCAACTACCCACAGCACAGATGGACAGACAAATAGAGATTCTTGTCAGCCTTAACTGGAAGGTAACGCAGTCCACCACAAGATTTCTTTGTCCCATGGTAGGAATCCTAAAACTGATTGCCACAACGAAGTCTGACCCAGCATCTCTGGGAGTATGGAGTAGCCCCTTTGTGGATGCAGTGCTGTAGGTGGGAACTGAAGCTGGTGCGCAGTATGTGTGGGCCTTTCCTACTTAGTGGACCACTGAGAAAAAAAAATAATAACAAGGTCTTGCTGTAACTTGCAGAGCTCTCTGCTGTCTGACACAAAGAGGTTGTATCAATTTTAAATTTAAGATTCTAAGCGACAATTCAGGCAGTAAATGAGGGGAGGCTCATAAAGCCAAGAATGCTTGTGTCTTGGGACATGTGATTACCAAACCCAGTGGGCTAAATCATGCTTATCTGAGGGGGGAAAGAGCATGGGTGGAGGACAGGGCACCTGTGGAAACTAGTTTGTTCCTATCTCTTGGACAGCATCTGTTGGTATCATGTGAATATCATATGAATATCATATGATGCAGCTGTAGCCACACAGCTCATTACTACACATCCCTTCGTGTTAGAAAGGGGCAACATCTTCACTTGGGTGTAAGTAAAAGTTGAGTTTCATCTACTATATTATGTGAATATGAAATAAAGAAACTCCTGGTTTTGTGATTAGGAGATGTATTTTGTTGCAAGGAGTTCGAGGGAATTATTTCCTTCGCTCTTTCTTGTTTCTGTCTTTTCTCTAGCAGGGACTGAGGTCAAGGTAATGAGATGGCCAGGAGGGAGGAGCACTGAGTCCTCAGTTTATTTCCATAGGAAATAAGAATTCCCCTATAAAGGTTTGGCAGGGAAAACTGCTTTTCTCATATTTCTTAGTGAGTGGATTGGAAGTAGGTGTGCCAGGACGACAGCAACAGGGGGAAATGATACAGGGTTTTCCTGCTGTATATTACAATGCTATCATCCAAGAGATGCCGTCAAGCTCTGCTTTGGGGATTTATGCTGTCACGTGAAGTGTTTGCTAGATCTGTTTCAATTTACTCCTTGTGCCAGGAGCCGTGTTCCTTTACTGTGGTCTCTAAGACAAAGCACAAGAAATACTAACTTCAGCACATACACTCAAGGCAAACTCTTGAAGGAAGAGCAGAAGCAACTGCAGCTCAGCCCTTGCCCGAGTGGTGCAGTTTAATGGCTTCTGGGTTAGTGCAGTTCCCCTGTATCGATATGCTTTCTTACAAAATGCTGTTCAACTGCAGAATATTTTGGGAGACTGACCAAATGACATGATAAAAGCAGAAACTGGGATATCTGCACGCACACCTGGCCATAAATTTAATCACACCAGATGAAAGCTTTTTTTTTTTTAAATTTATGAATAGTTGCCTTTTTTCTTCTCTTTTTTTCTTTCTTTTTGGCTTTTCTCACATCAGAAAGTCTTGTTTTGGAAGTGATTTGTTTATCTTAGCATGAAGGCTCTCTGGATATCTTGGCACTTTTATGACATTCTGGAACTCCATTAAATCATTTCATTTTATTCCTGCAAACCCGAGTGTGCAGTTGCACAAAGAGGCAAAATACTTGCCTTTCTCATTTGAAATACTTTTCACCTAACTCGCATCACAGCATGTTAACCTTCCAATAATCTCATTAGTTTGACATAACTTCTCCAGGTAGTAGGTCATTGTCTCCTTTGAAAATTTTAGCCACGTTAAATGACTTAGTGACCCAGTTGAATCGCTTCATTATATTTTTCAGTTGAAATTTACAGTGTCTCAGTTACAAACTGTGGTATAACAAGACCATTCAGATAGGTGCAAGTTTTCAAAAATGGCATCATTGGCAAGATTAAAAAAAATCTGCATCATGGGTATTATTCTTGTTTCCTTCCTTGGTTTCCTTAGGATTTGGCCAAATCCTAGGAAAAAGATCCAAAAGGAAAATTCAGTTCCTTCAAAACTGTTAAGGTTTGATATATATGTTAACAAATTCTTGAAATAGTTCCATTTCATCTGACCTTTGCCTCAAGGTACGTGTCCAAGAAAAGGAGACTTTGGATCCAGTCACACCCATGCTACCTTTTTTTGAGGAGCACAACTGACCAGCAGGTTGCTGACCAGTGCCATCCTGCCCATCTCCTCTGATGCTAGGCTCCCACACGGCAAAGATGGCAACAAGCAGAGGGCTGGCAAAGGAGTGAGATGGAGCCTGATCCTACAGCCCATGTGTGTGGACAGCAGCTGGGATGGAAGGGCTTGGGTTTTGTTCCCCATTCCCACAGCTATTTTGGTTTTTCTTCTCTGCTGACTGATTAATACAAAATGCATAACTAGGCTCCGCATCTGCCAATTATTTAAAAATAAAATAGCAATTAAAGGGGGAGGGAAAAAAAAGGCATGAGAAACCTTTGACATGTTATCATTCTTTACTGCTGGGAGACAATTAACCAAAGTGAACGGGAGCTGTGGGAAGCCAACTAGCCATCTTTCAAAATGGCAATCATTGTCACACACTGCAGATGCCATTCCTTTCTTCAGTTGGGATGTTTCATTTATTTCAATTAATGGACTCAGTTGAGCTGAGGAAGTATTTGCTTGTTTCTTTGTTTTTACATTTGTACTGTGTTTTTAGTTTCTGATACTTGTCTCACCATTAATATTTCTTACCACAGTGTGTCTTCTATGACAAAGAAGGTCATTGCCTGTCGGCTTACACAAATAGTGATGCATTATCTATCTTTCTAGGACAGTGTGAGGTACTCAGCCATACCTGTCTGTCTTAACTCCTGTTTGTCTTGCCATCTGTCTTGTTCCCATGTGTAACATCTAATTAACACCTGTGGTAATTAATAATGCTGTGGGGTCTCTTCTATTATCTGTTATCGGTTTCAGTAGGGATAAATCAGTACATTGAACACTAAGGGAATTGTAGTATTTAATGATGAAGAACATAAAAAATGCACTTACAGTTTTTAAATATTCATAAAATAGAAGGCAGGAACCATAATTTTTAATAGAAGATTTTGTATGGTGAATAAAACTGATATTTTACTGCCTCTTTGTAGAGTACTAACAGGGCGCTGTGTAGCTGGGGGCCTCCACACATACAGGAGACAGTTAAGTGATCAGTTCATGGTAACTGCCTTGAAGAAATAGTTGGGTTTTGTTGTTGTGGTTTTTTTTTTTTTTTTTAAAGTTTAATAGTTTGCAGGTTTTGACAGTGGTGTTTGGCCTTTTGAAATTGTCAATTTGAAATGTATTGGTCTGTACAAAATTGCAGATTCAAGGTTGAATGCAATTACTCTCCATGGATAATCTCCATTAGAGCAAAACATTTGGTCATCTAAGTCATAGAGCATGGTTTCTTCAACAAACTCTTTGGATGACCATAAACAGGAGTATTTCTGGTTTAGAAATCAGATTGGTTTCTGCTTTCTTCCAAAATAATTCATTTTGATGATTAAGCAGACCTTTGGTTTTAGGCCCCAAAAATGGGGGGGTGGGAAAGCAGTGCCACACTGGCACCAAAACCCATGCCTTGTGTATGTAACATTCACGGAAGCTGGGCTATTGATAATCAGCTTCTAAAGAGATGCGCCCTGGAATTAGTCAAGAAATATACCCAGTGTTTGAAAGAGGAAATTCTCCTCCACAGATGTTTCTTTGCGATCAGTAACATTCAAAGACACGTTGTTTCTTTTGTTATTCCAGACACATTTCAGCTAGAAGCAATAAGCACTTTAATCAGTCAAATCTAAGAAATAACACAATACAGGCATAGGTTAGCAGCTTCAAGTCTATTGTTTCATCTAGGCTGTTTTAACAAAACCTCAGGAAAACCTTGCCCTTCACTAGTTTGGTTAAGCTTTCCATGAGAATACCTCAGAAGGATTCCCAATTTTTCGTCCTCAAAAAGCTGAAAGTACCGTACTAATTTAATTCCTATACTACTTACATTTTCATGAAGGATCAGGTTTCCCATTGTAGAGAGGTATTTCTTTTCAGTTTAGGTCATTTTTTTACAGAAAAAAAGGCTTTCTCGTGCTGGGAGCTGTTTTATAGAAGAAAAATTACCTTTTTCCCATCAACTTTTCCGACTCTTTTGCAAAAGATGAATTAAACCTGAATCCATCTCAATTACTTGGGGACTGTATTTCATTTTAACTAATCGCATTTCATTACAGTTTTGTAGATTAAGCATAGGGACTGGCATTATGACTTAAGAATTCACTGACAGTTATACCTGCAGGTAAGGGTTTCTGAAATAAAATTGTCTTGAGCGAAAAAGAGGAAAAGATTTTTCTTTTCCTGCCCTGTGTTGCTCTGAATGCAAAATCTTGACAGGGCAAGAGGCACTGGACATAAATTGATTTTCAGGGAATTCCAATTAAGGGATTGTTGTGGGGTTTTTTTTGTTTGTGGGGGTTTTTTTGGTTGGTTGGTTTTTTTAACTTCGGGGATGACTGAACACTGGAACAGGTTGCCCAGAGATGTTTTGGAGTCTCCATCCTTGGAGATATTCAAAACCCAGCTGGACGCAGTCCTAAGCAACCTGCTCTAATTGACTGTGCTCTGAGTGGCGGTTGGACTATATGATCACCAAAGATGCCTTCCTACCTCAACTTTTCCATGTGTCTGTGAAAATATCATCAGGAAGAAGGTATGGGACTGTAAATGTCCAAACTGTGTGTTTACCACATGTATCATCTGCATCCTGGCCTGATTAGCCAAAAATGATGAAAAAACAAGGGAAGAAGTTGAGAAAATGTTCCCAAAATTACCATATGCTTTCTGCATATGGAGTTCAGTGTTATTTAAATGTCACAAAAAATAATGTGTAGAATATGATAAATATGAGAGGTGCCCTGTTTCAATGAGTTTAGACACCTAAAAGCAAATACCGCTGTCCATTCATTCCTTAAATGTGATTTGAAAGGATTGTATTGCTCTTCCTCAGAATTTATAATAAAGTAAGTGCAGAAAAAATAGATAATCCAAAAAGGGGATAGTTGGGTCATAGTATGACATTTATTTTTCAAATTTTATGCCTGACTGTTACGTTTTTATTCCATCCWCCTTTGTCATCATTTAATGTTTGAGATCATTTTAACCCTGACTGCAGCTTACTCATATTTTCCCCCTAGTTCTTTTTCTTCAGTGTGTTACACACATTCCTTCTCCCCACCTTTTCCATACCCTGTTGAAGCCTCTTACTGCAGCCTGAGTGAAAGGAATAGAGGTTATGCAAACTTCCTTCTATGTAAGAAAATCAATCGTAGGCAAGAAGCAGAGTGCAACTGGAGGCAAAATGTAGGTCCAGCCTGTTGCAATGGGCAGCTAAATGTATTGGTGTGGGTTTTAAGCAGGGCTAAACTGGAGGCTGAAGGCTGTAATACTAGGAGTGAAGCCTGGTGCCATGCTATGCTGGCAATTCTGGGTAAAATGTCTGTGAGGGACCCCTTGCAGAAACTGCTCTTTAGAGTCTTCCTCAGCAATTTTTCCTGGAGGAAAATGAAGATAGCCTGGCCTGGGACTTCCTTCCCTTGGCACTTCTACTTGAAGGCAGAAGGAGCGTGCTGGAGGCATTCAGGTGTTCTCCTTTTATTAATAGCTGTCTCTCCTATTTTGTTCATTACCAGAATGATGAGCCGTGTTAAAAGCACCAAGTATAAATCCTTAAAGAAAATGTTCCTTGCACAAAAATAGCTACAGCAGAAAAGATTGTTTAAGCTTTATCATCGGCAGTTTAAATATGGCATTAGCTCTCCCTTCTCGGTGTGCAGAGGCTGAGCAGAGCTGAAATTGCAGCAAGTGGGAGATGCATTATCAGCKTTGGAGTTGGCTTGGACAGTAACAGCTCAATGTGTGATTGTGCTGGGTCTCACTGCTGACTGATAGGAGTGGGGATACTGAAAATGTCTGATATTTTCTGTATACAATGTGTAACGTGTTGGGGTGTGTGCATGGGTGCAAGGGCAAAGTTGTTAATAATTCTGCTCAGCTGTACAAACCATTCTTTTCCTCATGTCTTTCCAAACTTTCTTGGCTGGTGTGTTGCTGTAAACCCAGAGAAAGGGAAAATTCATGGTTCAGGGAAAAATTCAATTGTTATCTGTACTGGTGGGTTACCTGACCTAGAAATACTTCAATAACTAGCAGTAATTTACTTATTTTTAAAAGAAAAATGATCTCTTGTTTTGTTTAAGTCACATATGAAGGAAAAAGGAAAGACAAAATAGAAAGAGAAGGCAGCACTTCCTTTTGCTGATGATGCATTTGATGGATGGCTCTCTGAGGATCTGATTGAACTCAGTGTTAGACCCACCAAATGAAGATAAATCATTGGTGAAGGGGTTTTGGAGTACATGCCCAAAATCAATTATGCTCACATGGAGATCTATTAATCTATTTCTTCCTGTTCAGTCTACCCAGCTTCTTTTAATGGCTTTTTACAATTCCAAACACAGGTTATCTTTTTTAAGTAGTGGTACAGTTCCTGGTGGTTTGCATCAAAATCAGTTTAGGAGACTGGTTGACAGAGTCCCTTGGGAGGCAATCCTGAAGGGCAAAGAAGTCCAGGAAGGCTGGACATTCTTCAAGAAGGAAATCTTAAAGACACAGGAGCAGGCTGTCCCCACGTGCCGAAAGACGAGCCGGCGGGGAAGAAGACCGGCCTGGCTGAACAGAGAGCTTTGGCTGGAACTCAGGAAAAAAAGGAGAATTTATGACCTTGGGAAGAAGGGGCAGGCAACTCAGGAGGACTTACAGGGATGTCCTGAGGTTATACAGGGAGAAAATTAGAAGGGCCAAAGCCCAACTAGAAGTTAATTTGGCTAGTGCCGTAAAAGACAATAAAAAATGTTTCTATCAATACATTAGCAACAAAAGGAGGGCTAAGGAGAATCTCCATCCYTTATTGGATGTGGGRGGAAACATAGTGACGAAGGATGAGGAAAAGGCTGAGGTACTTAATGCTGCCTTTGCCTCAGTCTTTAATAGTAAGACCAGTTGTTCTCGGGGTACCCAGCCCCCTGAGCTGGAAGACGGGGAGCAGAATGAAGCTCCCATAATCCAAGGGGAAATGGTTAGCAACCTGCTACACCACTTAGACACACACAAGTCTATGAGGCTGGATGGGATCCACCCAAAGGTACTGCGGGAGYGGGCAGAAGTGYTCACCAAGCCMCTTGCAATCCTTTATCAGCAGTCCTGGCTAACCGGGGAGGTCCCAGTTGRCTGGAAGTTAGCAAATGTGATGCCCACCTACAAGAAGGGCCGGAAGGAGGATCCGGGGAACTACAGGCCTGTCAGTCTGACCTCGGTGCCGGGGAAGGTTATGGAGCAGATCATCCTGAGTGCCATCACGTGGCACGTACAGGACAACCAGGTGATCAGGCCCAGTCAGCATGGGTTTATGAAAGGYAGGTCCTGCTTGACTAACCTGATCTCCTTCCATGACAAGGTGACCCGCTTAGAGGATGAGGGAAAGGCTGTGGATGTTGTYTCCCTAGACTTCAGTAAAGCCTTTGACACCGTTTCCCACAGCGTTCTCCTGGAGAAACTGGCTGCTCATGGCCTGGTCGGGCGTACTCTTCGCTGGGTGAAA
>JAYKAV010003210.1:104424-135203 GCA_035582835.1 Phoebastria nigripes
GACAGCTGGCTGAATATGAGCCAGAGCCAGCAGTGTGCCCAGGTGGTCAAGAAGGCCAATGGCATCCTGGCTTGTATCAGAAATAGTGTGGCCAGCAGGACTAGGGCAGTGATCGTCGCCCTGTACTCGGCACTGGTGAGGCCGCACCTCRAATACTGTGTTCAGTTTTGGGCCCCTCACTACAAGAAAGACATTGAGGTGCTGGGTTGTGTCCAAAGAAGGGCAACGAAGCTGGTGATGGGTCTGGAGAACAAGTCTTATGAGGAGYGGCTGAGGGAACTGGGGTTGTTTAGCCTGGAGAARWGGAGGCTCAGGGGAGACCTTACCGCTTTCTACAACTACCTGAAAGGAGGTTGTAGCGAGGTGGGTGTTGGTCTCTTCTCCCAAGTAACAAGCGATAGGACAAGAGGAAAAGGCCTCAAGTTGCGCCAGGGGAGGTTTAGATTGGATATTAGGAAAAATTTCTTCACCACAAGGGTGGTCAAGCACTGGAACAGGCTGCCCAGGGAAGCGGTTGAGTCACCATCCCTGGGGGTATTTAAAAGACRTGTAGATGTGGTGCTTAGGGACATGGTTTAGTGGTGGACTTGGCAGTGCTAGGTTAAGGGTTGGACTTGATGATCTTAAAGGTCTTTTCCAACCTAAATGATTCTATGATTCTAAAATCAGAGTTGCTTCTCATATGTGAGGAGTCCTTTTACTCCTTCCCTATGCTCAGCCCAATTACCTTAACTCAGTTTCATACCATTTCTCCCAACAAAATCTCTAAGAGTCTACAGCAGTAAAATGATGATATGAATATTGACCCCTTTCTGCAGTGGTTTGGAGGTTGTTGTCACCTTTTCTTGTTGGTAACACAGCAGCCTGACAAAGACTTCTGTATGAAAAAGAAAAAAAATAAGTCATGCACGTTTAAGTCCGTACAGTTGAAAAAAACTGCAATGAAAAAGGAAACCGTCTCTTTCTATTGAACTATTTTCAGGGAAATCCAGTGGAGTTCAGAGCTAGACTATATTAGATGCTGTCCCTGTTCCCAGGGAAAGATAGTCCATTCATGGTCAATGCCTAATCGAAGATGAGGGAGGCAGAGGCAAGCATTGAAGGGAGGGTAAATCACAGTTGAGAATTGAGTTCACACCTTCTAAAATTTTGTCAGTTTTTAGATTATGAGGTCACCTTATGTTTCTAAACCAGAAACATTTTTATGGTGAGCCGCTAACTCCACTCCATCTCATTCCATCTAATATTTCATCATGTTAACAGTGTAAAAGGTTGTGCACTGATTATGAATATAAGTCAATCAAGCAGGTAGGCAAAGCATTCTGAATGGGTAACAAATCCTAGCACAGATAAAAGTTAATTTTCATTGTGTCAGTGAATGACTGGCATTAGAATGACCAACTAGTTCTGTCTCCAGAGTGAAATATTGGCAGTTAATGTATAGAAATGCTGCCAGTGGACTCCAACACGGAATGGAAGCACACATCGGTTGGACTCGATGATCTTGAGGGTCTTTTCCAACCTAAAAGATTCTATGAAATAGGTGGTATACTGAGATGCTGTATTTATGCGGCTAAAAACATTACCATGATTTGGCACGGTGAACAATAGTACCGACACTTACTCTGATGACATAAAAAGCAGTCTGTCTTCAGATGATTTTCGTGGCTAAGTTCAAGGAGGGGTGTACTAAAGCCTCTGAATCCCACATGAACATAATTCCTGGGAGAATCCCCTGAAGGACAGGAGGTGCTGAGGCATTATTATCTTTGCACTCAACTTTCCATATTTTGCTCCAGGGTTGGATTTACAGCGTGTATCTGGAAGAACAGCTCTTCAGAGGCTGAACTGTGCAGTCTTTAAGGACAGTGGCTATATTAAGCAACCCCTAAGGATGGAGAGAAATCACCTTAATTTTAAACGGTGATGCTTTACAGCTCCGTAGGTGGGCTTTCACTCAAACATGCTCACAGGCATCTGTCTGGCCAAGACTTCTCTGATTGTCCTATGAAGTGCTTGACATGCTAGTTTTTTTCTTTCAGTAACTGTATAGAGAATATCAAAAAGAGCTAAGTGGAAGCAGCTGTGATCCTTCTCCCCATAGAGAGTGCATCCAGCCCCATGGCACACCAGAGCTGCTGGCCCTTAGGAATTCTGCTGATGCCGATCATGTAGTTGCATTTGTAAAATGAGGGACCCTCACAAACCGCTCTAATCTGTTGAAGTGAACTAGCATCCTCATTCATAGACCCTTACCAATTATTTCAGCCCTTGGCTTGAGCACAGAGTTCCTGTCAATAAAGCTTGATATAGAGATGCAATACTTTGAGTCTTTAAGAACAGGGCATCAGTTTTGTGGCTGTGAATTTCATTGACTTTCTAAGCAGAATTGAACTTCTGTCGGTAATTCATTCCAAGCAAGTAGCCAGTGTATAAATCCTTAGTTCTGTGGTAATGCCCGTGCATACAAAATTAAACTGGATAAAATCTGTAAGCCTGTGGGTGTTCTGGGGGAGTTTCCAGGTTTTATACTCAACCTTTCTTCTGATGGTATTAATAAATGTTTGGGATTGTTGCAGCTGCAGTCAACTTYTGTAACATATTGATTAGTAGTATATTGACAAAAATTGGTCTCTTTGTTAACAAGAAACAACACAGTGATTACTTAGGTTACATAAGTTATACTGAGTGTACAGCCAGATATTTCAAGAGTAAGTGAAACATCCCACACAATCAATAATGATGGAAATCAGAGCAGAATTCTCCAGCTCAGTCTTGTTCATCTAGCAGAAAGTGATCCTAGTGTTTTAGGGAAGCACTAACTTATTTTCATTCTGTTGTTGTTATTATTATTATTGCATGAATTTGCTGACTGGACTTTCTAGCCTGTAAGCATCGGGGCAACAAAAGTGTTTTTCTCAGATTGTACCATCAAGAATTTCTGATTCCAGATAAATCTAGTTTGGCAGAGCAAGCACTGAAACTACCCCCAGCCCTCTAATATGATTCAAGTCAAATCCATGTTTGACATGACTTCAGCATGACACAGGAGAAGGAAATCTGTTTTAAATATAGGAAAATGACTTCAGAATATATTCCGTAAGGTAAACTTTATTTAGTATGAGATATAAGGATTTTTTTTTTTTTTTTAACAGGAGTTCACATGGGAAAGGGATGTTAGTGAGACAGGCTATTTTCACGCCTTTTTTAATCTGTCAGATAATACCACAAAGTTTGTTTTGGTTAGATTTCCAGTTTGTTTTCTCAATTTGCAGATGTCAGTCAGATAAAGAAACTGTTTATAAATGTAGGAATTGAGCCCAACTATTAAACTTGCCCGACTCCACTCATCTTTTTTCACTTTCCTTAACATAGGAAGAAAGAGGCAGTATCAACAGAAAGGCGCTAGAGCTCATGCCAGAGAAGGAGAAATAGAGGAATAACTTTTTTTAGCTGAAACCTGGCTTCAGTGAAGCATTTACTTTCTTAGCACAGGTTAGGGCTGAAAAGATCTATTCATAATAAATTCTGGCCCAGGAAAACTATTTTTTAACTCATTTGGCTTTTAAGGCCTATTTTTCATTTTGTTCTATGGCAACATATGTATTCAAACCATTGCACAGAAGTTTCTCCTGTTCACGATGCCATCCCTGTTTATGGGTAAGGCATTGAATGGACTTTTTTCCCCCAAGACAGAATTAAAAAAGACGACAATACGGAGTTCAGCAATCATGCTTGGCATTGCATTTCCAAAACCCTGTACCATTTTTGCTTTCACTGAGCCATGTCTTCATGTGGTTTTCCCCCTAAATCACTGAGAACGCAGCAGCCACAATACTACACATGAGTAAGGGCAGAAAAAACTCATCTGAGATGGCTCAGCGAAGACAGGTTTATTTCTTCTGAGCCGTACTGAAGGACTGAAAAAACTCCCACTGACTTAAGCAGAGTAGGTCAATGTCTAGGGTTTATGCCGTGTTCAGGAACTGGTCAATGAAATATTTTCAAACTAAGAACAGGAAATATTAGCTGTACACTGAATGAGCTTTCTGTATTTAAGGATGAAAGGGAAACAATGACTTACACAGAGAATGGGTTTGCAACAAYAGAAACCACCAAAGCCTGCAGGTTTTATTTTGTGTGGTTTTCTACTAGAAATAACAGAAAATGCAGAGAAGGCATAACCCCCCCGCCCCCAAATTCAGATGGTTTTATGGTTATTTGGCACATGTGGCTCTATGTGAATTTAATAAACCTATGCTTAGTTGTCTCACCTGGCCACAGTCCTGCCCAGTCCATTTGGGATATATGCATGAAGGACTCCATAAAATCCTTGCAGTGCTTCATTGATCTTTTTCCCATTTCTATTTAATCACTTCTGTTAATTTACATGATGACAATCCTCAGATACGGACAATTGCTCCCTACCTGCCACTAGTCATTGCAAGAGTATTTGAATGTCTGATCAGCCTTGAGCGTATGGCTAAGAGGATAGAGCAGTCTTTGGGGCATTCTCATCTTTCTAGACTCACTGCTTTTCACAGGTACCTTCGTCAGCCTGTGTTTCAACTGCAGACAAGGGATTTTGTCCTGTATTTGCTGAAATCAGCTGGTAAATCTTTTGTCTACAGTGATGTGAAAGACAAATAACAGTTGAAAAAGCTCTGTTGGGTCTAAGAGGATGCAGCACTGGGTGCACTGTTAGAGCTAATTTTAGTCCAGGCCAAACTGAATGGAAATGGGGAATAAAGCAATCCTTCATTTCTGCTCACTAATACTGTGCAACTCCTCTGACATTTGGTACAAAGATCATACTATAGAAAACAGAATATTATCTCCCTCATGTGCATAGGAAACATTCAGCGTAACAGGACTTCCTCACATAGTCTGGATTAGACCCAACATATGGAAGATGGTACAAAGAGTTTATAAAACTACAGTGTAAGAACAGGTGAACAAAACCAAGGGGCTGTATGTTTTTTCTGAGTGCCATCCAGCATTTCCAATCAAATAAATAACCTCAGCTGTAGTGTAACCCACTAAGAGCACTACTAAGGCATCCCCTGGGGAGCCACACAGGTGTGCCTCACCTGGGTGTGCTGATGAGGTTGTTATCACCTGTAGCTGGGGATCCTCCCCACCTCTGGCTTGCCCTTGCCTGGCTGCACTCACCCTTCAGCAGCCGAAGAGAGCTTTTCTCCTGCTCTGCCTGTGGGATACTTGTGTTCTTGGCCCGCACGAGCTCTTTTCTCTCATGGTTGCAGGATGGCAATTGCTCCTCTGTCAGGTAGGAGCCAGCGGGCTGAGCTAGCCTTGGTGTATGCGGCTGGGTTTGGGGAGAGGGCAGGAAAATGGTGCTGTATCTTTGACTCAGACATGAGAAAGGTTATGTTGACTGCATATGTTTATGCTTTATGAGGTTTAATTTAACATGCTGTGCATTTGGATGTGCTGGGGGTTATACCTATGCTATCAGGCTTGTAATTATTTCATCTGTTAAAATATTTAAATCTCTTCAGAGCAGCTACAAAAGACTGCTTTCAGCTGAGCTACAGTGGTGGTGTCTCAAACCAAAACCAGTATGCCCCAATGAACAACTTGTGGGAAAAACTTGCACTCTCTTCGAGTACCCCTGAGAAGGGTGGCTTTTTAACATGTATTGGGGGTGTGTGGGGTGTTTGTTTGTTGGGKTTTTTTTTTCCCCGAATGTTGATAACGGAGGACTGAGGGAAAGAGATGTGTTTGCAATGCAAGTTATCTGTGGCTTGGGCAGAAAGGTCTCTCTTGTTTAATTGCATGAGTATGGAAGCACTGTGGCTCAAAACCTAGTTGTCAGTTATTCTTACTCTTCTTGGGTTCCATCTGAAGTTTTTTTTCCTGCGTAGTAACCATAAACAGAATTTAAAGTGGCTTAACTTGCTATCAAAACAAAATACGAACAGTTTGCATCTATCTATTGCTTGTATGCTCTACTTTGCAAAAGTACCAGGTAGTGGCAATTACAGTCTAAGGAGCTGAGCTAGGTATGATGGTGGATGGGTCTCTGGAGGAAGTTTTTGAATTGTGTTAATGGCATTCTTGGCAAAATTTTTTAAATCTTCCTAAAACATTTATCATATTTTGTTTGTAAATAAATAGTGAGTAAATATATGTAAGCACTTGTTAATATTTTCTTTGTCTGTATATATTGCTTATGAAATGGACCATTATTGGTTTCTGTTTGCGTTCATTTTTAATATGAAAATCATTTCACTAGTCTGAAAACTAATAATAGCTTTAGTGAAGCTGTTTGAATGAACAGAATATGTGTTTAATGGCTTGTGGGGATCCAAGCCAGAACCGCTAAAGCGTTGGTACAAAACCAGTGCTAATGTGGATTTGTATTAAAAGCTTATTTTAAGACACCTATCAAAAATAGTATGTTATAAAAGGGAATTGGTAGGTGCACGGTTAGGTAACATTTGAGTTTTAAACTTTAGTATTTAACGTATAAAATGGGCTTTTTAATAATAAACTGAGGTTTCTTTATAACAAAGATCTCTTATCATAATAAAAATATTCCTCGTTAGCAGTTTAACTTCACCCTCCTCCTATGCTACAGAAATCACAAATCTAAGCTACTTCTGTTTTGAAAAATAAACTACAAAAATAAACAAAGGTCAGACTTAAAATATACTCTTAGGACCTTGTGCCTAGTTCAAGATCTGTGGTTCTGTTGCTTCCTATTCTTTCCTTTCTGTTGGCAATTATTGTAGAGCTTCCTTTTTGTCATTTTTCTTAACATAAATATCTATGACCTTTTTTTTTTCCCGGAGGAAAAGCCAAATGCCAAGCTGATACATAATTACAAATATGCCTCGCAGTATTCCATTAAGACTATATTTCATTTAAAAAAAAAAAAAAAAAAAAACAAAACACCAACCAACTCAAAATCCTAAAGCTATCACAGCTAATGATGTTTGATGCCTGCTGATTGAAATTATGACTAACAGAATAATAGCTGTTACATATATTTATTTAGGTTGTCATCTCACATAATCATTTAACTTTGACCACGGCAATTCAGTTTTTTTGGTGATCAACTGTGTATGTTAAAGTCTCATGATATTTTGGGAAAAACATTTGTAACAACAGTCTTTTAAGATTAATTGCCCCATATCTAACCATTGATTCCTAACCTTTTTTTTCCTAGCACCCAGACTGAAGAGAAACATAATGGAAACACTAAGGAAAAGAAATTAATGTGTATATATAAGTAAAATAAATAAAAACTAGTGCCATTTTTCACTTTCTTATCACATAAGAACCAATGTTGAGTTTCTCTGAACAGGAGTGTGTCAGAGAAGCTCCCTGCTGCCCCTCACATGCTTAGGGACTTCTCTCTGGCCCCTCTCAAACTCGACAGTATCCTTCTAATACCTTGTAGTTTTTTTACTGTTGAGCCTCACTTAAACCAAAAATAGAGGGAGAAAGCTGAGAGTATGGGCAGATGGTGACTATTTGAGCAATACCCTGGGGGGAGGCAAGGTGAGCTTGTGTGGGACACAGCTGTAGATATTTGCAGCACTTTCAAGAGATGCAGTAAGGTGCAGTGTCAGGAACTGAGATGTCCTCAACACATAGTGATCCTGGAAAGCCATTTTTAGACATCAGTGCTCAAATTCTGCTTAAAACTTACTTTAGTGATGTGTGTTCTACCTTCCTTTTGCTGCGTTATGTTGCAGGTGCTTTTTTGTGTTTTGGGGGGTTGATGAAGCTTTGGTTGTGTTTCTTTCTTTATCTCTCTGGTAGAATTGGGCTTTAGAGTGCCTACCAAAGCACAGAAGAATGCATCTAGATGCTGACAGCTGTGGTATGAATCATAATAGTTTTGTTATCTCGTTACCAGGGCACCAAATGTTTTGTCTTCTGCCTTAAAATTTTTAATCCTTGTTCACACTTTGCTTTGGATGCCAGTAACATGCCAGCATGTTAATATAGCAAACTCGCTCTATTAAGGCTCAATGAAGGCTTCAGGACATACCTGGTAAGCGGTGCCAGTCCTACCTCCAGCAGCAGCCAGCCCAGTTGCACCAGGAGGTATTTGTTTTAGGGAACATGCCAGTGGTTCAGTGTTTGCATGTGCGGAGAAGGGATTCGTGGGACTAAGCAGGGATCATCTGGATCACTTATCTCGGGCACTAAAAATTACAGACAACCATGCAGTTGATGTCCGTGATACAGTAGAAGGGCAAACTAATGCAGTGCTTTTTCCTTGCTTTTACATAATTGCTTACAAAAATAGTTTCATCTTTGTCTTGATGTCCTCTTGTGACAGTGAAACAGGGTTAACTCACAAGATCCCACCACTGCACAGGCACCATTTAAAGGAGGATAAAAGAACATTGTAATGGATGGTGGAAATAGCTGAAAGGGGGGGTTGCTGGAGAATAATTTCAAAGGCTGAATTTATTCTGTTTGGCAGGAGACAAGAAACAGTCAAAATGGACAATGCAAAACAACGAAGGTCAGAGGAGAGCATTTTGCTATATCAGCATCCTTTGATGCTTTAATGAGCATTTTTTGATTATTCATCCAATTATATAACATCTTAAACTGATTTTACTTGCAAATATAGTGCCCATTCCTGAGTCAAATGTGCCAGAGGACCCTGCAGTTCTTCATTTCCACAATATTTCATGACTCTTACTAAAGTCATTATAATAGTGGCCTTTATTTTTACAATAAATTCCAGGCATCAATTATGTACTTAGAAATGTAAGAGACATTATTTGTGAATATGGAGATGATAATATAGACATATTTTTTTTCCCCAAAAAAGAACTTTGTTTGCAGGTATGAGTAGTGACTTTCAGGGACTGAGTTAATGAAATACTTGAATTTGTACTGGATCAGGATCTGGTATGGTGTTGCCCACTACTTAGATGAGAGATTTAAGGTGTACAAGAGGCTTGCTTTTCTTCAGTACCCCTGACATTGCTGGTAGTGAAGCCCAGCATTTCTCAAAGGGGAGCTTGGTTCTCAGCTCACCTTAATTTCCACTACTACCCCCCCACCCCAGGCTTGAGGACTTAACTCGCTTCACCCAATGTAAAATGCTGTTCTGCAGGAGCTTGGGTTTGAAGCTCCATCTCGGCAATTAAAGAGCAATTGGCACTTTATCTCAGGAATATGCCTGTCTTAAGGGAGGATGAAATGTGCTTCTCTCTGGTGTTGATGGTGCTCTGTTTTAACTAGATCTGGCAGCTGAAGTTTAGCCATCTCTAGGCTCTTTCTCACAAATTAATTCTGGGCTATTGTCCTCACTGGTATTTTTTTTCTTTCTTTTTTAAAATCCAGACTAATTAACTTGGCTAACATTCTTTTCCAGGTTAGAAAAAATCTTAACTAGCCTGATTATCTAGTTGTGTTAATTGTGGGCAGTCTCCTTTGTGCACAGCCAGTAAGAGGGTTGTACCGAAGCTCTTTACCTGCAACCCAAAACAAGTCAGTGATTAAGAGCCAGTACCCTTGAAATCAGCCTTTCTGCTCCCTGAAATTGTGGTTTCCATGTTATATGCTGAAATGCAGGAGGCCGGGCCCCTTCAGCATCAATCACACCAGTGATTCGAGACATGGACTTGCAAGTGTAGCTAGTGATCTACATAATCTTTCTTTCTGAAAGCATTACTGCTATGTTAGCTTTCTTTGACGGAAGGCCAATATTTCTGCTTTCCCTCAGAAATTATTATCAAATGGAAGGAATAAATCACAAGAGAAATTTTTGCGTCAAAGGTGCTGAAGCCAGCTGTTATGTGGAATTCAGAGAATATCTACTTCTGTGGCATGGCAGCGAAAGCTGTTTGATCCAAATGTGATGGCAGTTTGGAAAGACAATTAGAGAATCATTAGCTCAGATTTTCAGCTGTTTGACTGATTTATTTTCTAGTACGCAGTTAGTGGATTAATGAAGTAGCAAGCAGCTTGTAAATCCCTGGCCTTGTGGAACTTATCTCTGATTCACATAACCATGACTGTAACTTAGCGAAACTATGCTTTGATTAGCGGTTTTCACACCTGGATCATCCTTGCCCAGTCTCACAGCTTATTCCTTGATTTTGTTACCCTGTTTGAATCTGATAGTTTGATTAGCTAGGATTAAATTTAAATACTTCATATTCTGTAAAACTATTTGAGTTTGGTTGCTGCTTTGCTAAATAATTGAATATAGGTTAGTATCAACTTTGTTGCAATAATAGCAATATTTCCTCTTGGATGCATAATTATACCACGGGACCTTGTAGGGTTTATTTCCTCAAAGCTTTCAGTTAGATCAGAAGAGTTCTGTGCAGGGCATTGCTGTCCAGGTTTTACCACTACGGCAAGCTTCTTCAGTCTCTCCAGCAATGCAAAAGGGCTGTGAAATCACTTTAGTTGTGCTCCTGAGGATCTCTAAAGAGCAGCTACAACAAGGTCTTTTCCATCCTCTTCTCTATGGGGAGGGAAGCGTTCGCAGCTCTGGCTGCGCTGAAGCGTTGGTGTTGTATAGCTCTGGGATCAGGGAGGACTGGGGCTCTGGCTGGCTGAACAGGGCCTTGCAATCCCGGCTTCTGACTGGAAGCCTTTCTCCTCCAAAATGATGGTACATCCACTGAAAAAGGTGGAGACAAGTATGTGGCATCACCCTTTTCCTCCTGCAGCACAGGRACAGTGGATTGATCTAGGCTTTATTTTTCAATGTATGGCAATTCTTTTCAGGTGAAATGATTTTAGGATCCTCAAGGTATTAGCTCCTAGACTGCAGCCTGCTATTAACAGTAGCTGCAGTATCTCTTATCCAAGGAGCAAGAATTGTGTATGTAGTGCAAGTTACCTTTAAAAATGAAAGAGTTCTGCCAATTTGAGTTTATCCTGGGGATTTAATAGATGTCCCCAAAACAAAGTAGATGTCTTGGGCCTTGCACAGAATCGTGCTATTGTTAATAACAGTAGTTTTAGGCTCTCTAAAGACCTTCTTGTAACCCTACAGAGCAAAACTGATACTGCAAGTCCTTTGTATGGGTTGCTTTCTTCTGCTGTGCTCCAAAGCTGCAGCCAACATGTTTCAAGATTGCACCCTGCTGACATTTTTCCAATTACATGTGGTACAAATACAGACTTCCAGATGTAGTAGTATAGGAGGAGGTATAAAAAAACCTGTCAGATTCCTGAAGTCTCCAAACCAAACATTTCAGAACGAGGATTAAGAATGTTTTTCTTGATTAAACTGTATCCGTTGTTCTTCTGTGGTGTAAATTGTATTCCTGCATGTCAGTGTGTTTAGTGTCAGTGTGTTTGCATGCTACTGGTGTTTACTTTTGTCCCATTTCCCATCAAGTAAGATCAGCTACAATCTGAAATCTTGAAATATCCTCCCTGTCATCTTTAGCTAGTAGCACGCTTTGCAGTATAGGAAATTTCTTGGTTATGAGCTTAAAATCAATTATTTGGGTGAGTAGTATTAACCTGAGGGTTGTGTTCAAGGTAAAAGTGTGTAAAACAGTGTTTTTAGAGATAAAGCAGTTGGTACATTGCTTCAAGTAATTCACTTTAAAATGATACATAAGTGTTTTTGTGGATTCTGTTGAGTTTTTTGTGTCATATTTGGAGATCTCTATTTTCAGAAGAGTTGCAGTGCGTGGTTTATGTAGAATCAAATTATATCCACTTTTATGGTGGAAACTACCAGCAACGAGTGACCCCTTTCCTCCAGCTGATATTAAAAATGTGCTTTGATATGGTGGGGATTATGCAAATACTGTGATTTTTATAAAAGCTTGAAAGTAGGTGAGATGTTCTGCTGCTGTGGCTGAGAAAATACATTATTTAACATAAGAAACTATGCCTGGCACCATTAAGAGGGTTGGTTGGCTTGAATGCGTTTGAATTCTTCATCATGACAGTTTGTGCTACTAATGAGGCGCTATTGGGAGTGAAAGCCATTTTGAAGACTTGTTTCATCAGCCATTTTGCATGGTAATGAATCCCCTTAAAGCTTGGGGCCGTAGGATTTGCCTTTCCCTCTTTTTTTCATTGAATGAGACTCCTCACTCTGGCAGAAGCTGCAATTACAGAGCTTTGCTTGAAGGGACTCTCCTGTACACTTATCTTGCGGGTGTGCAGTGGGAAGAAAGCCACTTTTGGGAGGAAAATGCTTACATTCTTTCATTCTGAAGTTGCTCAGAAGAGGGTTTTTCAACCACTTAACTTTAAAGCAAATGCAGAAGATACTTTAAGTAATATGAATTATATATATATCATGCGGTATCATCCATGCCATCTTTTCTCCCAAGCCCATACTTCTTCTAGCTTGTACTCTCATATGGCACATCCAGCACATGTGGGTTCATATCCAAATAAGCTGGGTTCACTTCCCTTCTGAGTAATGCCTTCCTTTCTCAGCTGTTTCCCTGAGGAGGGTTGCACAACACAATGTGGCAGAATGTGGTCCTAAAAGAAAAGCATTTTCCCTACACTTCCAGTCAGAACACCATGCGAAGAACAGCTAGACATTTAATCATTTTGTCAAGCTTGTCTGATAGGCTGCCACGTTTAAATCTTAAAATGGTTTTTGGTTTTTGCGCTTGGGTTTTATTGTGGTTTTTTCCCTGCCCCCCAATACTAACAAATCTCGGGCTTTGCAAGGCAAGGTATGTGACAGCTCTGCATAGCACTAACACTAGCAAGAGCAGCTCTCATGAATTTGAAAGGAAAAGATCTTTGGCATTGGATTACAGCAGCACCATCACAGTGATCTGTATTGCTCGTTATCTGTTTTAATACTCCCTCTGAATGCACCAGACATAACTGAAAAGCAAAACGAGCACAAAGCAGCTTCTCACCTGACAACAGCACTACACTGCCCACAAGCACCAGCCTGAGCCTGCAAGCTGTTATCTTTCCCTCCTGAGACATTAACACGAACCGCAATGAGCATTGGGTTACTCGGCACCTGTTCGGAGGCAGGCCGCCTTTTGCCGTGTCCCACCAAGAGCTAGTGAATGAATGATGCTGCTTGCATGTGTGTTTTGGGTTTTTTGTTCTTNNNAAAAACAAACAAAAAACCTACACAGACAGGACACAGTTTTCAGTGCATTTCTGTCTAAGACTGGGGCAACTACTTGTTGAGCTCACCTTGTGATGTGATTTGCAGGCTGTTTCACTTCTATTTCTACATAAAAGATGTGAATAAACTATCTGGTATAATTAAGGCCTGGAGCATGGATGTCCAGACTGAAGAGGCCTTCAGGGTTATTGCAGCTGAGCTGTAGCATTCAGAGGGTGTTGTGCTGTGTCAGCACCTGAGACTTTATCATCAGCTGGTATCATTTGATTCAGCTACACTTGTTTCACCAGGACTCTACAGATGTCTGCAAACTGATGCCTGGCCTTAGATGTTAAACAAACAAATATCTGTCTTCTGATCAGGATATGCTGCTGAAGTATCTCTTTTTTTTTTTACCTCCCATTTCCAGTTTCAAGGKTTTTTTTCCTCACAAAATCTCATCATAAATCCTCTCTCTACCCTTCTGCCTTTCCATGGAGAGCAGGAGCTTTATTTATTTTTTATTTTTAAAGGCAGCTATCACATTGCCTATATAGAAATGAATTGATTAAAGAATGTTTCTAAAAGAATCACTGTTTTCCTCTAAACAGGAAGCAGATCAAGGAACATGCAAGTATTCTTCATAAAAATCATTCAGCTGAAGTTAATGAATGTGTGCTTAGAGGGGGAAAAGAAAAATCAATCAGCCGTGTATGGTAAATGATACAGAAAGGCATCCTGCCAGGAACTTGCAACAACTTTCAACTCAGATGGCTGAACAAAGTCAAGCCAAAATTTAGCACCCAAATCTTATCAGATGTTGGTAGACATAAAAGTTGAACCAAACACTTCTATATAATCTGTGCTTGAGTGGAGTAAGGTTTACAGCCAAAAATATAGTTTTGAGGTGGGTTGCAGGGAGGCTCCAAAAAAACCCCCAAACCTTCAGCTTTTCTTTAGAAACCTTGTCAATGCAAAACCAGTATCTGTTGAGCTGTAAACCTGAAACTTCTGAGGGTTGGTTGGTTGGTTTTCTCTAACTAGAAATATCTTCTAATGTTCCTTAAATCATGGAAGAAATTAATGCAATTTTCCATGGAGTGGAGGGGATTGTGATTAACTCTAGCAGAGATCTGCTTGCCCCTAACCCAAAAGCATTTGGCTTTTTTTTTTTTTCCCTTCTCTTTCCAAACAGTTGCTCTAAAATTAAATGCCAAGTTTGAGTTGGTTTTGGTTTGTGTTTTTTGGGTTTTCTTTTTTTGGTGTGTGTGGTGGTGGTAAAAATTACTTCGATTTGTTTTGTGAATTGCTTTTGAATTCCTGCTGTTCACATTTTGTCCACATAGTACTAGATTTGAATGAGTATGTGTCCCTTGATAACAACAATAAAGGAAATTTTTATTCCTGGCTGCAAGTCCCTTCATTCAGAAGTGCTTTTTAATTGTGAGGGGCTTTCACTAAATGGAAGATAGCTGGTATTAATTTCTATGTTGAACAGCTAATCATGTTTAATATTCAACCTTGCCTACCGTTGAACTGCCAGAGCCATCAGGGAGAAATATGAAGTCTGGCTGGAGCAGCTGAGCTCATCCTGGCAACCATTAGGAAAAAAAAAAAAAAAAAAAAAAAAAATCCCAAAAGTTAAGGGAGGCTGAGAGCATTGCCACCTCCACAGCCTCTTCCTCAAAACTGTAGATGAAATTTCTGTCTGTGGTACAAGAACAACAATGCAGGGAGTAATCAAACGTTGTGAATCCATGGCTGATTTTCTTCCTAATTGAGGAACAGCAGGACTACACCCAATTTTTCCTGGTCCTGCTTGCCTCAGGCTGGAGGGGTAGGGTGGCTACTTGTTTCCATGGAGATACTTTTTTAGCAGGAGAACTTGGCCTCATGTCTCTGCAGCAGCAGAGAGGCCAATTTCCTTCACTGCTCTTGGAAGGACTTGGCAGGTAAAGGGGTAGCTTTCATCCTAAAGCTTGAGGGGATTTGGGGTGTTAAAAAGAAGTCATTAGCAGATTGGGATTTTACAGTTTAACTCACAGAAGTCATAAACACCCTTTCACATTTGGAGCTTCAAAAAACCCAAGTGTGAATCTTCATAACAATCCTGTGGCTTTATAAAACAGGGGAAATGCAGCAGATGGGGAAAAGTCTTACTTGTACGTGTGTAATGAAAGCGGCTTGCTGGCTTGGGATTTCTGGGAATGCGTAGTCTTGAACTCAAGGCCCTTTGCAGAAGAGAGGGAGACAGCAACGTAAAGGGTGGGTAGATTGTAGCAGCTTTCGTTAAAGGCATTGTTGATCTTAAGGTTCTCTTAAAACTTCTGGTCCTTGCATCTTACGAAACTAACAGGGCAATCTTGGCTTGTTAAAATGCATTGAAACAAAAGGAAGAAGATTTCCCTTGTCTTCAGTATGAAGTATCTGTGGCTGTGATCTTTTTACAGTAAACTATTTCAAATGAAAGACTATTTTGGGTGTGAGATGAGAGTATCGATGAAACTTGAGAGTCTGCTCCCATGGAAATGAATGGAAGTCTTTCTGTTGACATTAGTAAGAGTAAGATCAGGCTAATGAAGCTAATAATTTGCCCTTATGTTTGCAAAATAAAAAAAAAAAAAAAAAAAAAAAAAAAAAAAAAAAAAACAAAAAAAAAAACCACAAAGGCAAAATTTGGATGGATTTTTCAAGGGAATAGCATTCTGGATAGCCACTGATCCTCCATGCTAAACCTTAAGTTCTTTCCCCAAAATAGGTATAAGAGAAGTAAGAGAAAAATTTCAAGTTTATTTTGTGAGAGAAGCTGGGGCAGGGTTTGGAAGCAGCTTATAGTCACTGAGCTCTTTCATTGGCAACAGCTGCTTCCCTCTTGCCTAAATATTTCTAACTGATTGAGCTTGAGGCAGAAACTCCATGTGAGAATTTTCAGCCCAAATGGCTTAAATGAGGAGGATAGCAAACGTAGACAAGTCTGATACAGCACTTTATCATGCCTGACAGCATTAATAACTGGCAGAGATATCTAGGCAGGGTTCTGCCTAAATATAGCAGCTCTTTAGTGCACGGTATTCAGGTTTTCTGTGTCAGGATAAAACCAAACAAAAACAGCCCCCAAAGAAATCAGTTCAATTTCTAAATACTTATTTTTCATCTTGTACTAATTTATGTGGCCGCATTTGTGCTGCCTTAAACAAAAGTTCAATTTCAACCATCTTTCAGCTCCGAAGTAACTTTCAGAATCCTTAGGTGGCATCTTTTTAAGGAAATTGTAGCAAGAATGAGTACTTTATAATGCTTCAGACTCCATCCAGTGTCATCTTATCTCAAGTAACAAGGAAGTCAAGGACTACGCTTCCAAATCTTCCATTTTTTAAAGGTAATTGCCAACAGAGAAACTATATCAGAGACCCATTCTTCATCTTTAATTATTTAGGAGAGAGACTACCATCAGCAGGAGCCTAAGCACAGACCTAGCAAATCACATACCAATTGCTAGGTCCAGTATCTACTGTGGTTTGTTCACAGTAAACAAGGCTTGAACACTGTCAATTACAGGTGCGTCTACAGGGTGTTCAGGACAGCTTTTAATAGGATGTGACCCCTTCTGCCTAGGCAATGAAGTTGTTTCAGTTGTCAGTAAAAAGAAAGCCACTCTTGGAATAAGGTATAATTTCAGTTTTTCAGAAAGAAAAAGAAGAGGTTTCATACAAGAAGAGTTTATTCTTGGTAGCTCCCTTGCCTTTTCCTTAACTGCTTGCTAAACTTGTTGTTATCTTCTTTGCAAACTGTTCTATCCTGAGTCTCTGATCCCAATGAAGTCACGACTTTGTAGCTGTGATTTATATAGCTATAAAGCTGCAGTCAGTTCAGGAGATGCTTACTCACAGCCTCTGTGGGGACTAGAGACCCCAGGAAAAGGAGGGGGTTTTTAGACAAATCATGGCAGAGTTTGTGTTTGGAAGACGTCAGAAATTTGTGATCAACACCTCTAAATACAAACTATCAGAAAGCCCTAATCTGAAGGGGGGGAGCGGGTGTAAATTTTGTGGTACAAACCAGTATCTAGTTGCTGCAGGGTTAATAGTGTCAAGATGATATTTGCATTAGTTAGCTAATTATTTAATTCATCTACATGTTAAATGTCTGATTTTTATGTAAATTGGGCATATTTCTGGCAAGGAAAAAAAAATAACATCTGACAGTGAGATTTAGTGTCATTTGAATCTGTCTAACATTGAAGTAGTAATTTCCATTCTTGTACTAGGACAGGTGGAAAATAGAAGTATTCAGACTCTTTGCAGTTTGGTAGCGATTCACCCTTCTTCATCCACGTCCCACAACTGCAGGGTAGAGGCGGGCAGAACTCGCTCTGCTTCGGCAGCCCTGTGCCACTGCCATTCTTTCATTCTTTTCTAATGCTGAAAATATAAGGATATGCTCTTTCTTCTCATCGTTCCCTTGTCCTCCAGTTTGTTCTCTCTTGTTAGCTAGAAGGGGAGGATTTAAAAAAAAAACACAAAACAAAACAAACAAACAAACAAAAAAACCCAAAAAAACCCACCCGCAACCCCCCACACAAAAAAAAMCCCCAAACACCAAAAAACAAACACACAACTGTGTAATTTGCCAAAACCCATAACTTAATACCATAACTTAATAATTGTGTTTTGTTTGGGTTACTAGACTTGGGTTTTACATCATATTATTTTATAGCAATTCCTGAGCATTTGCTAAAATGTTAAACTTGGTGGAGATCTCAGGAACTAGAGCTCCCTCATTCTAATAATTAAATGGCAAGAAACCAAAGACAGCCATTGCTTTTGCTGCCGCTTTGATAAGAAGAAAATAGCACAAGGTGGCTAGCACGTAGGTTTGTTGGTTTGCAGGACATGAGCTGCAGATAAAGATTAGTTGATCTGATAGCCTGAGACACATAAATGATGGATGATTTTCATCTCTGACGCTTTGGTTCAGCAAGGCACTTATGCACGTGACTAACCTTAAACACCTTGGACAAAATCATTACTCCACAGAAGTCAATATAATTGAGCTCTGGTTCCTTCAGCACAGGCAGTATATCATCCATTGCATGCACTAGCGTTCCTCGCCAAACAACAGCCTAAATGTATCGCATTGGAAGAAGTGTACTTTGTGTTGTAAATTGGTGTGTACGTGGAGAGATTTATCTACAGTCTGAACTATTGGGAGGGAAGAGAATTTTTGTAGTTTATGATATCTTAAAAGGTTACAAATACTCATTCAGCAAACAGTAGGTAAGAGCCTTTGGTGCTGTAAATGAGCTTTGTTTCATTGATTTTGATGCGTCTGTGCCAGTTTGCTGAAGKACAAGATAATCTTTCGACTTTTCCCCTGCCCCTTTGCATCTTATTGTTCCCAAAAGCTACTCAGAGCAACCAATGGGAACAGGCCGCGTTATGTCTCTGGCATAGACAGCAGCCCATGAGCTGCTGACAGCACAGCCCCCAGCCCCAGGGCTGAGTAGGAGGGCAGTGGTGTTGTCCAAGAACCAAGCAGGGTCTTGGGAGATCTGCAGTCCACTTCCTTCTGTATCAACCAGTGCCACTGACTCAGCCCTTGGTATCGTAGTCGCAATACCAAGTTGGGCACCTGTTTCCTGACTTGGAAAAGTTGGTTTTGGTGGCAATAAGACTCATAAATGTGTTTGAAATACAGAGGCATGAGGTGTGTCCTAAGCATGCAGGATGATGCAAATACCAGCGTTCTTTCATTAACCAAAAGTACTCCAGAAAGAGGATATATGAAGTCTTACCTCTCTCCCAGGTAGAAGTACTTACCTACAGCTTGACTTAAATGTGTTGGAGAATTACAGTCTAGAGCTATTGCTTCTTAACACCTCATCTGTCTTTCTGGTTATGGGCAATTGGATTACGCTCTCTTAAAGCAGACAATGGCATTGTCTACTTTTATATAATGGCCTAAAGGATGCACTGAGAATAGTGGGAGACTTGAAGCTATCTGTCTTTTTTGCATCTCCAGAAATGTGACTTACAGGCACCATGACAACTCACCTTTTGCCACCATGCTGCAAGGAGTACAAGAGTAAAGAGGACAAATGAGGGAGCTGGACTAAGAATACAGGAATATAACTCTATATTCCCATGACAAAGGTACTTGCTAGAAGGGAAGCAGTCCTGAGTTCTGGACTCATAACAGCTTTCATTGGCCTAAGTGTACTTACAGAGAAACCTGTGTTAAAACTGGAATGACAGGAGTGGAGGTAAAGTTCTGTTGATGCTAGCAACTCTGGAAAACCCACCCAAAAGGGACATTTGCATTACATACAAAATACGCCTAATTTGAGGCAGTGATTTAGACAACTAAGAAGCTTCATTTTCGAGCTAGCATTTACTGATGAGTTATTGACTGTATCTATATCTCACTGAATAGAGCTCCAGCTAGAATAATTTGTGTGCTATTGACAAGTACTGAGGTTGAAGTAAATTAATTTAGTCAAGCTCATTGATTTTTCACCACTTATGAAGAAGAGAGGTAACATTATCTAGATACTGCAATCACAAGTCTTCTCTCGAAGGGTCATGTTCTGCTTTCTCTGAAGTAATTCAAGAAAGATAGCTGTAAGTGTATTTGCTGAATTTTCCCAAAGAGGAGCCAGTTCTGATACTGCAGTTAAATTAAGGATGACTTCTTCCAAAGGCTTAAACCTTTTTGAAAATCAGCAAGATGTAGTCATGGAAGTCATAGATTACACAATCTCAACAGAATGAACAGTAAGTCTGTGAGGAAAACACCAGRAGCAGGTATTTTACAGCTTCAAAGGGTATTTGTGTTCTGTCTCTTGCCTAGAAATACGGTGTAATCAGAACTACAGGATAATTAATCTCAACGTGTCTAAGAGAAACACTGCTCATAAATTATGACTTGCAAGCCTACAATGCCTTTCTAGTTAGGACATGCCTTGGGGCTGTAGGAGGTTAGATAAGGTACCCGTGAGTAGATAGGGGTCCAGCAGAGAAGGGAAATGGCTGGTGCTTCACTGAGTGCCTCTTCCTACAGGGCACTTAGCCTTAATTCTAAGGAGGTCATGTTCCCATCATTATCTTCTGTTGAATGATGCCACTAGATTGATCCTCCTCCTGCAGTTCACTTTGATATGCCAGAATAAGTGTCTTTCTGCTGTGATGGTGAAATGCAGTATTTTGTGTAAAGGCAGTCAAATTCGCTGAGCAGAGTTCAGTAAATTGGTTTCCCCCTTTACTTATACCCCAGTGCTGCATAGCTGTTGTTCTCAAAAAGGCAGCCTCTTTCCTTATTTCTACCCTGAAATCCCCTCTGGTCAGCCAATCATTGTACTGATAAAATAGATCATTATGTATCTATAGATATCTCATTTATTGTTATTCTTGATTGGTCTACTTCTTTTCGTTATTACTCTTCTGAGGGGGGTTAAAATTAGCCAGATATTGAATGGTTCCTATATCAATGAAGATGGAGATGTATTTATGTACAGAATAAATGTAGCTTTGCCCAAATAATAAATCAGTGGAACAGTCAGTACGCATGAGCTAAGCATGTGTGAGTGGTTAATGCCAAGGACTTAGGGAGCCATTAGGACTATGAGTGCTAACCTTAGGTGACTTTCTGATTGATGGTCACTAATCATAAACAGTTTAATTTCCACACAATTTATTCAAGCTGATTGGAAGAAATGATGTAAAGCAGTTATTTATCTTGTTTGTGTGGAACTTTCTTAAGAAGAATTGAAGAACCATAATGTAGATTATAGAGTATACAGGAAATGGTCTTGTTAATTACTTCATTTTATATTTGAGAAATTATCAAAAATGTATGTTGCATTTGGAGTTATTAGAAAGGCCAGTCTCTGTTCTGCATCAGCCCCATTTGTATACAAGCGTTTAGTACTTTATTTGTGTTGCTTTGTAAGYGTTCTTATAGTGCTGTATGGTTTCATATTTTTATGACTGCCTATGCCATAGATTTTTGGCACACTCCTTAGTCCTCCTCTATCAATAAAATGGCCAATCTAGACAGCATGGTCATACTTAAATCAAGGTCATTAATTACTCCAAAAACTTTTGTGAAAAGGGTGACGTAACTGCAGTTACCTCAGTTAAGCATGGAAAAGGTGTGATAAACTCTTTAGCTATGTGAATGAATAGTTAACGCGTAGCTGAGAGTTATTATAGTGTATGATGTAATTGCAATATAGTTAAGATGCATGGATTTCTAATATGAAAAGTACTTCATATATCAAGTGGCAATAATGGATGAATCGGTCATATTAGCTTTCCAATTTCATTACTCATACTGTATCAAACCCCAGAGTTTCCAGCATTGTCACTGCTCAGTGCATAATGCACAGCTTCTCAGTGTGCTCATCCGTTTTAACACAGAACTCCTGTAGAACGAACAAATGTACAAGGACACAGCGTGCATTAATAGTTTCAGTGATATTTATACATTTGAAGTGATTTGGGTGCTTCTGACAAAATGGTTATGTATGAGTTTAGGAGTAAAAATCCCAGCTTCTTTTTTGAAAGTATCTACCAAAGAATATGTACATTGTAAATGTAATTGCTTTGCAGTTGCTTTCATCTTATGATAAAAGTGTGATCATCCAGAGGGAAAAAAAGCCAATGGGCTCTCAGATTTCTTCAACAATGTTGTATTTGCATATATAAAGACAGAACTTCTACCTGTAGCTTTTATGGGAGATAGTAAGAAATGGTTTCCATCATAAGTGGGTTCAAAAAGTTTAACTTTTGCAGCTAGCAAACGCACTTTTTTTTCATGAGCAAAACTAATTTTCTTCAAGTGTGAAGGAAAAAGAATCCTGTCCTCCTTTGGTGCTGAGGCTGGAAAGGAAATGAAAACATTCTCCCTTTGCACAAGACTGTAAGCACTGGGTTATTGCCTGGTCTCACTGCTGGTGGGGAATCTCTTCCCTCAGCTGTCTTTGCAGGCTGCCAGTATTGCTGCTGCAGCAGAGAGGTATGGCCAAATTTATCCTGAAGGCAATTCACTCAGGTTGAACTTGACTCGAAGTCGAACAGTATTGAAAGTTTCATGCTGAAAGCTTGCAGAGTTAGGTCATGTGTGAATTAAGGTAGAGTTGCAAAGCTTGGGGCAGGGGGATGACTGCAAGGGAGCACACAAATAATTTCCAGCTTTCCCTGAATTGTAACTATCTAGGAAGATATCCCTTACTATTTGCAGCAATGTAGAAGCACCCTCCAGTCACTCTTTCTTCAGGGTTTTGGAGGCATTTTATAAACAAGTGATATCTGCTTGGCTGCCAGCAGTTGTCTTTGGAGTGATACAAAAATAATCAATTTTTGCCAAGTTGAATTTGAACATGTTGCATTTAGAGTACAAGGGCTCCAAATAATCAAGCAAATTAGAGCAAAGACTGATTAGAAAACAGACATGTGCAATCAGATCCAAATGCTCTCTGCTCGATGGGCAGAGAGATCGGATCAATAATATTGTGCTGCAGAAAAAAAGGAGGTTGAATCATAAAGCAACTGAAAACTTGCCAGACTAATCTTTCTTCACCATTTTTTGTCTGCCTCTGTAGTGAATAGGAACAGCATAGAGCTCCCGTACCACAAACACCGACGTGCAGAGACAGCCTCAGAGGTCCGCTGGATGGAAACATATATACAGAAGGGGAGYTACCTAAGTGTGGGTATCTCCCAGACTGGCATCTAAATTGCGTCTACCAGAAGCCCTGTGTTGTAGAGAGAGAGAATTCATGTGGCGTCAGGAATAAGCTCTTTACCATTTTACTTACAAAATGGCATGAAATGCTCTGTTTTCACATTTGTCTTTGAATATACAAAAGTAGTAATCTTAGTCTGCTCCAGAGATTTTTCTGAAGCTTATTCATACTGTTAGCTTTCTGGACACCACCACCACATTTCTTCCATATCTGAGGCATATAAATCTTCAAGAGCTATTAGTGGACCAGTATACTAATTCTGTAGTTGCTGAAAGAAAGATGGAATGTGAATAGTATAGCTCCCTGCTACTCTAACTGGACATGAGCAGATACGTTCCTTTCCCTTGAAATCCTCATTAATTTCTTGATTTGTTTGGGTGCAACACTGTCTTTTAGCCTCCAAACATCAGAAGCACTGACCTTTATATACAAAATGGGCACTTCAGTCATTTTGCCCACTATTTTTCCATTGCGTTTGTTGTTCAAAGTCCTTTAAACTTACCTTATTATTTGAAAACTTTAAAGCCTTCTTCAATGCAAGAAATTGTTAAGAAAATGTTTGAGACCATAGTCCTATTTTCCAATAGACCAGGGTCTGTTTAGAGATGGGATTTAAGAGGTAAGAGGTCAGTTCTTAGTTAAGGATTCCTTGATAGATTATTTTTGTTGCTGCTGTTTGTTGTTTTTTTTTTTTTTAAAAAAAGGGGGGTGGTGGCTAGTGTATACTTTTGATTCCTTTCAATTAAAATACTACAGTATATTTGTTTTCAAAGGTGCATTATGAGATTTGTGTTCTGGGGACTACTGGAGGAATTTTTTGCAGCTTGTTCAYGTGAGTCCTGTGACCGAAAACCTGTTACAAACTGTCAGTGCAGCTCAGGGCCGATGTGGTATTGAGTCTCCTTTTTTTTACTGGCTGAATTTTAGATTGGTGTCATCTTGTTTAGTTGTCTGATTACTAGATGAACCCAATTTTAAAAAGGGTCTGATTTTATAGGCTAATCATCCAAATGGAGATCACTTTTTTTTTTTTAGAATAACCTTAGCATTGTAGAATATTGTCATTTGAGTTTTATCTGCTGTTACGCTTGGAATAGAAAGAAAAGCCAACTGCTTTTTAGCTCTTCAGTAGATATCCATCATCTCGCTGGCAATTTTGTTCGATACGCTCCCAGCTGATGTGTTTCATCTCACTAAATTCTCTGGAAAAGTATAAAATCAGTATGTTTTCATGTCTCAGAAATAGCAATGAGAAGCACAACATAATAAAGCAAAATAAATAAATTTTAAGGCAATTAAATGGAAAAACAAAAAAAAAAACCCCAAAGGATCTAGCCAAACTAATATGGCAACTTGGAAAAGCATAACTGTGCAATTCAGAGTTTATATATGGCCTACAGTAAGATATTTGAAAACTAAGATTCATTAGGTAGCAGGATTTGGGATTTTCTTACTGAAAATACCGCAAAATAACAAGGAAGATCTCTTCCTATACATATCTCCTCAGAACTACTGAAGGCACTTTCTGCTCTGCCTGTTTTTCTGTCAGGTCTAACTATTGGCACTAACAGTGCCAACGTTTTGCCAGGTTTGTAATAGCACTTTATTATTAGGAAGCGTTTCTTTTATTTCAGCTGTTCAGTTATCACTGTTTTCGATGATCATTTTTGGAGGTGGCAGCATCAGTGTTCACTTAGATGCAGTTCAATACATTTCAAAATAAGTGATAATCAGCTTCAAAGGGTGCTGTTATAATTGCCCCCCACATCTTTCCCTTCCTTTTCTTCCTGCGGGTCCCCAAGGCTGAGTTCTTGTAATCTTACCTGGAAATGGAGTATATGCACTCCTCAAATGAGTACCGTAGGGTCTTGCCCGTTAACAGTCTTGGGGGGTGGGGATGGGAGTAAAAACTTGGATTTCCATGACATTCACCACTCAACTTCAGTGCCACGTTGTCCACAAAACCTTGGGCTGCTTGTCCATCCTCCCCGCTGATGTTTAACTGACTTGGAGCCCTCTGTCTACATCACAGGGGTAGAGCCATGTACCCCTCCTGCCTCAACATGGGAAGGTCTCTGTGGGGCTGTGCCCGTGCTGAGGTTCACCTGCCAACTTCAAATCTGTGTCTGCAGAATAAAATAGCTCTGCAGTTAATGGATTGGGATGGGAGTCAATCTTCCTGTCCCGTGAGAGGTTGTGGTGGTTGTTTTGGGTTTTTTCCCCTGGTTCCTCACATTTTCTTCTCTCCTGAATTCCAACAAAAAGCTGGCATCTGCAATACTGTTATAAACTGAAGAGAAAAATGAAAAATGCAGACAGGATCAGTCATTTATTGCTTGCATTTTGCATCTTTAACATCACTTTTAATGGAGTACTTTGAAACGAAATTAATTTCAGATGTCAGAATAAAACATGCCAACTTCAAAGCTCTTTTTTTAAACAAGGCTAGAATTTTTCTCATTCATCTTTTCCTAGAAAAGGTTTCAATTTCAGTAAATTAACCTTTCTTGACAAAAACAACAACAAAAAACAAACCTGAAAAAATTTCTGGCCACTTCTGGTGGTGTATTTGTCACACACGTGCAAAAACAGGACTATGGGCACACATGAATGTGTTGCTATGAACTGACAGATTGTATTCAGTATAAATCAATACATGTTTACATGCTTTGTATGTCTTCAAACAGTCTGTTTCTGTTTCATAGAAATATGTATAAAAGAGTAAATATCAGGATCTGACCATGTGGTTGCTGGTGAGGATTGTGGCCAGGACCAGGCGAGCGATGCACATTGCAGAGCCAGTTGCTAACAAAGTGTTCAAATCTCCCTTCTGTCCTGGAGAGGAGTTAAAATTCCCCTTCTCATCCCTCTTGTGAAAGAGTAAGTTGCTGCTGTCCCTCGTACAAACCTGTCTCTCAGGTCAGCCTGATCCTGGCAAGCAAGAGGCACAGCCCGGGCACCTCTCCCTCCCAGTTCTCCCTGCAGTACCAGGGAGAAGAGTTCATCCACAGTTGGACTTAAAACACAAGGCTCTCTCTCTTCCCGCCCCCACCCCCCTCGGCTATAGCATGGGTCAAACTGGTTATATTAGCTATCTAAAACTGGGTGAACCAATGCCTCTGGGCCCAATTCTCTTTCACTCTGCATAAAGTCATTTATATTGTTTTGCTGGTTTTTGTGTGTTGTTTTTTAAAAAAAAAAAAAAAAAAAGTGACCTGGAAATAAAATGGTATCAGGTTAGAGTGGCATAGATGTGAACCCAATCTGCGTGGTTGGAAGTGACCACAAAAGGTAGCAGGCAGTGGTTTTTAAATGTTTTGATACTTGTATGAATTTTTATACCTTATGTGATATTTTAATACAGCAATAATTTAAGGCTAATGTATTTTAATGAATGCCTTGTAGCAATAGTTAAAGTCACAAAACGGTTTCTATTAAACTTTCCTGTTTTCAAACACTCAAAACTTTCACTGTCAGCATAGAGTTTTCTGGTTTTGATCTATGCCCAAAGCAGATTTCTTGGGTTTTATTACTTAGTTTTATGCAAATTTTTTTTTAAAAAAGCACCTTGGCTTCTTTTGAGTCATGACCGTCATAAAAATTGCACTTTGTATTACGCTTTATAAGGTAAAATTGCAGATTTTGTCCTCTCGGCTCTCTCCGGGAGACCAGTTAACTTTGAACCTCTAGATCTGACACAGAGCCATGTACTGTCTCTATCTTCATATGTTTTAAGCCAACACATGTGCTAGCAGAGGTCCCGAGAGCCATGGACCATCTCCTCCAGTATCTACACTTATTACTGATACTCCTAAGCAGTGGGTAAGGCTCCCACGGTATTTGTCTTCTCACAGGATTTATCATCCCACTCTATGGAAAGACGAGGGTTTGCTTCTGGAAAACTTTGCAGGGTATGAATTGCTTTTTACCGCATTTCTTGTTCTGTGGAAAGGCAGCTTCGTGTTAGTGAGGAGCCTGCCAAGTAGGGTGAGGATTTGAAGGTCTCACTGCATTTCAGACTCTCTCATATAGCAATTTTCTATTTTAACAGCTAGGAAGAATGATACAGTCTTGTATATTCCATGTTTTGAGACCTGATCCAATGTTTTGAACAAATAAAGGTGGCAGATTGTCTCTTTTTTTAAACCAAATCAGATGGGATGACTTTTTGAATAACTTTGGTGGTAGGCTGAAATTAATTGTAGTTGGTTTATGCTTTTCTTTACAGTGGCTGAAGAGGTGATTTCTGTTCTAGCTGTTTCTGGCAGGTTTGTTCTACTTAATGTTAAAAAGATCCATTGCATGAGAATGAAAAGAAAAAAAAATGGCATCTTTGAACTAGACAGACAGTAAAATTAAAATTCTAAATGGTTGATATGAGGCTTGAAATGTCCCTTGAATAGAAGACTGGAGACAATCACATCCTTTATGGAAGAAGCTTTTCTTGTAGGGTGGCCGTTCTACTTTTTTGCTCAAATTTCCATGCAGCGATTCTACTGTCTAATTGCTGCCAGTAGAAGTTATTTCTTTTGTCTAACAGCCATTTCTCCAAGTTCCATGCCCTTCTCTACCACAAAAAAAACCCTCTTTCCTTTATTTCATTACCTATATTTTAAGCAGACTTCATGTCTAATCTTTGTTTCCTTTACCCCTTAATTTTCATAATAAATAGTGCCTTAAAGTTTAGATCTAATTACTTAAATCACTTGGGAATGTCCAAYATACATAAAGGTAATCAAAGCTGCAGTGCTCAGTCTAATGCACAGAGAAAATAGTATGTGGGATGGAGGTATCTTTAGAGTCCATATAGTGAGATACAAAGGCTGAATAGTGTTAATGATGATGTGTGCATATACTGCAGGGCTCCTTGAGCACTTATTTCTGGCAAAAGCATTCTCCAGCTTTCACAGTGGCCCAAAATAACGTTTCACGGCTGTCATTCTCTTCATAGTCACTGCCTTTCTGTCTCTCTCATTGCTCTGGGATTCCCCTGAGCTGAAATGCTGCGTGCTTTCCTGCTACACTGTGTGTTGGGAAGCTCATCAACTGGGCAGACTACCAAATCGGCAAAAATTCAGAGGCAGGTATCTTTCTTTGTGTTCTCTTCACCATTAAATATGACATCACCTGACTCACAAAATCAGCAAATGCTTGAATATTAGGTCTGTCACTTTGCCAGCGACCACGTAGTGAGCTGGGGGCGAGTCTGGGAGTACAATCTGAAAAGCTGTCTTGCATAGTGCAGTAGAATTGTTTTTATGGTCCCGCCTCACCACGTTTCCTGTGTACAGCACCTGTGTAAGGTATAAATGTAACTTACCTCAGGGCAGTTACCTGTATTTTGGTCAGTATTTTAGCAATAGGTCTGACAAGCAAGTTGTTCCTCTTAAGACACTAATTCTTGTCTATAGTCTCAGCTCTAGTTAATGCACATCTTTATTTTTTTTGTCTGAGAATGATTATCCACTTGCTGATCAATTTTTCCATGCTTTGTAGTTTGGGATCATCTGAATGTTTCATCAATCTACAATTTGATTTATTCTCCAGTTCATTATTAAAGATATTAAATTGTATCAGTCAACATGACAACAAACATTGTTGTATCTATTCTTCCCACTTAAAGTTTATACCCTTTTTTTTCCTTTTTAATTAAAAATTCCCAAATGTTTTTCTACAACATACTAATACATTGATCAGGTATTGTCTTTCCAGATTTCTTATCTTAAAATTTCATGCTTATAAGCAGCTGCTTAAATTTTAGTCAAATTAAGAGCATCTTTCTCCTTCTCCCTCTTTCTCCTCTGCCCTATCAAGCAATTTTTCCCTCGGTTGGTTGGTTGTGTTTTGTGTGTGTTTTGTTTTGGGTTTGGTCCCCCCCCCCAAGTAAAGCAATTTGGGTTGTTGCTGCAGTCACTTCTGTTTGAATTTACATTATTCAGGATTGAGCATTGAAAAATACTTCCACGAATATCTCCTGCTATTGATTTATTTTTATAAAARTGTTCAGCTTCTGCCAAACACAAGAGGGACTTTAACTGGAACACAGGTTCACAGAAGAAGTGTTAGAGGTAGAAGTATCCATGGAAACTGCACATGTTCAGATATTCTTCAGTCATCCCAACCAGAGGTAGAAAACAGTATTGGCTAACCTGTCTTTGAAGACTCACAGCTAAACAGCACAGCCATAGCTCTGTTTAATGCCGATCTCTAAGGAAACTATGGGCAGATCCAACAGGTTCCCTTTATAGGACAAATGCTGTTGAATAATTGTGGTAGAATAATGGATCCAATACCCTGATATTGTCTTCRTAGAAAAAAGACTAAACTTTTCCTAAAGGTTTTATTGTCTCAAGTTGCATCGTTAGCTCTATTTCCTCCCATTTTGCTCTTTTTTTTTTGAAAGCAGCTGTGTTAAATCCTTTCATTAACCTTCAGCATTTTCTTGCCTCTTGCATCTGAGCTAATCCATAGCAATGACTGCAGCCAAACCCTGCTCACCTCATTCAATCAAGCAGTTATGCTTACTTCACAGGCAATGCACAGTTAGGAATATCATGGATGGGATTAGATGGACAAATAGATGAGAAGGAGGCAGGATTCAACTGCTCAACACACTTCTCGTAATCCAGCCCTCAAGTAATTCTTCCTGAATTTCTAAGAGAGATATCTAAAAGATGTTGTATGATTTTTTTTTTTTTTTTTACATTTTTTTCTCTCTAGTTTTATTCAGGCATTTAGCATCTAAGCCAATTTGTAAAGCTCTAGCTGCTTACCAGGTGCACACTCTCCTGCAGTGAGCTTGCCAGCATACAATTTCAAGCTTGAGTTTGCAAATCCAAGTCTGCTGTCCCTCTTGAATCTGGCCCCAAGTACAGGGTGTCACTGGTTTTATGCTGTCATTTTTAGGCAATTTATGATTCCTAGGAAGAGAAAATTTTTTTTAATCTGGTCAAAAACTAAACTCTTAATCTAATTTTTGGTTATTTTCTCTGTTGCTCTTCAAGATAAACCTAACCTGGAAATCAGGTAGAGACTTCTCAAGTTGATAAAAGTTGGAAAAGGGAAATGTGAGCTGACAGCAGAATTGTTGGCCTGGTGTCCACCCCTTCATCCCATTCTCTGGTTCGTTCCTCTGGTTTTGTTGCCACAATAACTGACTATTTATGAAGTAAATTCTTATTTTAATAAGCATTAACCAGGCAACATGTAACTACAGATACAGGAGCGAAAATAAGATATTCTGTATTGAGGAATGTCAGCGTAACTCGTGGATCTTAAAACTGCAGTTACTTTTTTTTATAAAGACATCAAATATGCTAAAGGCTTCTCAGATGATTCTCTCCCCCCCCCCCCCCATTCCCATCTTGTTTGCATCCCTCCTTAGTTTGGTTTTGTGCATAAGTGTATATGATATGCATTTGTTATACAGTACTTGTCATAAGCTGACCGAAGGATTTGCCAATGAGACTGCCGTAGTGTCACCAGTGATTGGTTTCAGACCTCCTTAATTGCATATGGGTCGAGTCCCAAGAGCCACGTTAGACTTTGTTGCTTTCCAGCCGTGCATTCTTCCAGAACATAACAAGAGGGGTTCTTGCCAATTATAGTTGTTCTCTGTAAATGGGACAGTGAAAATTAATGGCATTTGCCTGACAACAGGTCAAAGATCTTTTTAACTTCATTCTTTCTGTTTAAGCTATTGGCTTGATAATGCTGGAAATAAATTCGTAAGAGGGGTRTTCTGCATTGTGTCTTTATCTATGGCAATTAGATCACATACTCTGAAATAACTATGAAGAAATGAAGCTTTATTTGTTGTTTACTGAGTAAATCTTCATGGTGCCATATTACAGAAACACTTCTGGCACCAATCCGAGGAAACTGAATTTGCTGTTCACAATTTAATCCTTTGCATGATGTTTAAAAACAAAACAATTTTTTACAAAAAAAAAAAAAAAAAAAAAAAAAAAA
>JAYKAV010003210.1:135210-246961 GCA_035582835.1 Phoebastria nigripes
AGAGAGAAAATAGTCTAGACCCTGTTAATATGAGTTTAAACTTTTTTTCACTCAAAAAAGAGTTCTCAAAATGTAACCACAGGCTCTTTATGCCAAAACTAAACAATTATTTTTCTATCAAAGAAGTCTGTCTCCCCTTCAAAATTATTTTCATTTCACTTTGGAAGTAAAATTGGTTTGGAGATGATCAATTACAACTCTCTAATATTACTCTGAGACTACTGTAATCTTGTAATTGTCTTCAGTAATGGTGTCCCTGTAGGCCCTGATCATTCAACTGGTAAAACAAATGCGTTCATTTTGACGATAGACATGAAATACATTCCTGGGACTTTGGTGAGATTAAAAAAATGTCAACTGTGAGCAACCAGGGAGTACTGTGCCTTCCTAACCAGTTACAGTTGAAAACGAGTGGTACTCCCTCCAGGCGTGAACCAGACTGGTGTGAGTGTTACGAACAGCAGTGATGTGAGCTGTATGGATTTACATTAGAGCATATAGTGGATTGGCACTTGGTGGAACCCAATATGTCGGGGGGGATGGGGTGGTGTGATTGCAGAGCATTACAAATGCATGATAAATGTAATGAATAATTAGATGCATCCCTCAAGGACTGATTTAGGCAGCTATAGAAATTGTTCCTAGATAATTCACAATAATGCTAGTTTTGTTCATTTTCCCATAATCTGCTGGGATTGTGAGCAAGCAATTTACATTATAAAGGACTGAGAAATGTAGTCACTAGAGTCGGCATAATTATTAGTAATTATTATGGTAATTAATAATGGTAATTTTTTGTACTAATGGATCCCACCTTTTCAATTAGCTGGGCATGAGATGAGGGTCTCCTGGCAGAAAAGAAGGAAGAAAAAGTGCCCTTTGGTTTAGCTTGCTCATAACCAGCCCTAGAGCGGATAAGAAATTACAGCAGAAAGGAAGCCTGTGACAGGCCAGTGATTGCTATTGGTCATTTGTAACTGGTATTGTTGTTACTGTCTTATTTTTTTAGTAGCAGTTGTATAATTCGTTGACATCATTAGCTAGGAGTAACTGTCTCAAACTTCAAGCAAAATGCAGGTTAGCTTTTGCTTTGTCAGACAGAAGAAAGACTTGTATGCCCGAAAGCTGTATTTGCTAGTCTAATAGGGCCTTACCCTCTGCCTGCAAGCATGTTCATAACAGGGCAAAATTGATTAAAGAGATTTGTTCATGGGAAAAATCCATTCTGCTTCTTTGGAAAGCAAGAACAAAGATGCATGTTTAATTTGTGTGAGCTAACACCTGAGGCCAAAGCAAAGGACCGCCAAATCAGATATCAGTCACTTTGACCTGGGAGGGTAGTGCCTGAAGTGACCTTGGGAACGGTAGTTTTATGGAAAATAATGCTCAAAACCCTTAAAAAGATAGACAAGGGGACGTTGAAGATAGTAACTGCTAAGGTGGGCATAAAGAAGTGCCTGCAAATGCCTTTATAAAACGTACGCATTACACGGTCTTCAGCCTCATCTATTAGCATTTTCATGGCTTTTCTAGTGTCAGTGAAAAATTAATGTCATGTCCTGCAAGGGGTTCTCGTGGGCACATGCTTAACACCAACTACAAACGCTACRTGCCTTGCACAACACCCACCTCGAGACCTCCTGCTTCATGAGCAACTGCTGCGTGCAAGTGCCTGTGCAGCCTCACCACTTGCATGCTCTGTGGTGTGCTTTCTTAATCATTATGTTACCGACTCAGCTACTACTTCAGGGGCACATTTACTCTTTTAGATAATTCAAAAACCATGAATTCATTTCATTGATCTTGACTTCTTACTTTCATATTCATCCTACCAAAAAAGAGCCTTTTCCCAGTGAATCAGTGTGAACTATGATGCCACATACACAGAATGGGTTTTCTGAAGAGCTATACTGTGCAGCAGGTAGGAGGATGCTGACTTCTGAATCATTTGTCAGAGCATTAATCAACCATGCAATGGTTTCCTATTGCAAGCTCAGCCTTTGTCATCCTGAAATATTGAAACTGGGGAGATTTAAATACTCTGCAAATATATGCCTGGTCATGGGGAAAAATGAAAAATGCCAACCTCTGATTAATGACACTGAAGGCGTTTTGACAGTGTAGGGCTGAGTGTCTGATGCTCTCACCCTGAACTTCATGTGTTTCAGTTGTGCTTCCTGGGAATGAGCTGGGAGCTGTTAGCAATATGCTGCATTTGAGGGACTTGGTGGATCAGCACATCCAATTTCCTGTTGCTGCAGCTAGAATCCCATTTAAATGGATGGCTTTTTAAAACCAGTTAATGGGAGGAGATTGTGTTTTGGTGGGGGTTGGGCGGGTTGGGTTTTTTCCTTTTCTCTCCCCCTTTTTTTTTTTTTTTTTTTTGTTTTTTTTTTTTTTTTTTTTTTTTTTTTTTTTTTTTTTTTTTTTTTTTTTTCCTTCTTACTTCCTATATAGCCCTCCACCACCACCACCACCCCCGGAGGCCATTTCACAATCTGATGGCTGTAATGGTGATTAGGAGCATTCACTCTTGGGAAAGTTTTGTAGCTCTCATACTTTAGCTTGTGGAGCTGTTTTCCCTCCTTGGGGATTACCTCAGTCACACTTACAGCAGCAATCCCATTCACTTTTTATTTTGGCTAATCAAGCCAAAGTCTCTCAGTTCCCAATTTCCTTCTGTTCCCCAATTACCATGGTAGTCCTTTTCAAACCAGTTTTAGTTTCTGACTTTTATACAGCTCTGGTAGCCTTTGTTCAGCACTTTAAATGATGTAATTAGGCCCTTGTACGGCAGCTTGAATGTTGAAAATAATTCTCATAGATTCAATTTTTCCTTTTTTGTCAGCGCATGGCAGCTTAAAGTCAGTCTGAGATCACCTTGGTTGTTCTTCAACTAGTTTTCCATTTGACAAGCTTACATCAGAAAACTCTGCTACTTCCTGAGCCTGAGTTTGCATCTTGCATTGCTGAGTTTTACCCCATTCTGGTTTCCTTCATCATTCGTAAGCTTGGGTTTGCATAAAGAAAATCGGCAGTTGACAAACGTTGCTAGTAAAAGTGTGTTGAGAGCAGGTCAGAAAAGAGCACTCTTTCAATAATTCAGGGTAACAAAAACAGATAAAGCAGATAAATCTGAGAGTAGATGTTTATATTTTATTTTGAAAAACATTTTCTGTGGTTATTTTACACTTATTTTCTATTACAAGGGAGTGCGCAAAAACCCCAAGCTCCTGGACTACATTAACCATATATAAAAAGCCGCCTTTCCAAACTGATTTAGGAATAATAACACTTTGGCTTCCACCCTGCAAACCAACTGAACTTTAAACACGGTAGAGGTCCCAGCAGTTTCTCTAGTAGTGAAGTCAATTACTTGGCATACAGTTATTTATTACCTTGAATAGATTCTTTAGGACCAGCTACTTGCTCAAACATTCCGAGAGGTATAAAATGAATTATTCTAGGTAGGACTGCATAAGGTGCGTAACAAGAAGGGAGAATTGCTGGGGTGTTTTGGGTGGGTTGTGGGGGTTTTTTTTGTCTTTGGTTGTTTGGGGTGAGGTTTTTTTTTTCTGTGGGTATGTTTTGGTTTGGTTTTTGGGGTTGGTTTGTTTGGTTTTGGGGTTTGTTTTGGGGTTTTTTGTGGGTTGGGTTGGTTTGCACAAAATAAATCCAAAATGTTTTCTCACACTTCAGCACTCTGGTTGAAATTTGGTATTAGACTTTAATCATCTACATAGTTAAATCCCATAGGCGTTATTTTAAAACCTCAGTGATAACCCTGAATTCTGTAACTACACTTAATCAAGTAATACTTTTGAGATTTGTCTCACAAGCTTGGAATTTTTTCATGTTCAGGGTTTGGCTTTGCCCCTTTTCTGCCAGCTTTACCTGAGCTCCCTGTAGAATTCGCTCTGAGAAAGAATTCATCCCAAAACACAGCCTGCAGATTGAAATCCAAAGTTTTGTAGTTACTGCTACAACTCGGACAAGGTCCCCAAAGCAAAATACTTAAACTCAGGTGCTGCTGAGAAGACATCAGACACTTTTACTGTGGCATATATCAGGAAAACTGCATGTCGTTGTTTTTCTTAAATCCCACATACTTTTTTTTTAAGTAAATAATCTCCAAACTTGTTTTCTTGTCAGAAAGATATGGGGGTGAGCAGAGTATGTGCAGAAGAAAATCCTGGTATTTATAAGCTACTTAAGTGTTGTGGTTTAACCCCAGCTGGCAACTAAGAACCACCCAGTCACTCGCTCACCCCCCCCGGTGGGATGGGGCAGAGAATTGGAAGGGTAAAAGTGAGAAAACTCATGGGTTGAGATAAAGACAGTTTAATAGGTAAAGCAAAAGCCGCGCACGCAAGCAAAGCAAAACAAAACAAGGAATTCATTCACTACTTCCTATCGGCAGGCTGGTGTTCAGCCATCTCCAGGAAAACAGGGCTCTATCATGCGTAACGGTTACTTGGGAAGACAAATGCCATCACTCCAAACGTCCCCCCCTTCCTTCTTCTTCCTCCAGCTTTATATGCTAAGCATGATGCCATATGGTATGGAATATCCCTTTGGTCAGTTGGGGTCAGCTGTCCTGGCTGTGTACCCTCCCAACTTCTTGTGCACCCCCAGCCTCCTCACTGGTGGGGTGGGGTGAGAAGCAGAAAAGGCCTTGACTCTGTGTAAGCACTGCTCAGCAATAACGAAAACATCCCTGTATTATCAACACTGTTTTCAGCACAAATCCAAAACGTAGCTCCATACTAGCTGCTGTGAAGAAAATTAACTCTGTCCCAGCCGAAACCAGCACCTTAAGCAATATACAGATTGTGATACGTCTGCTGAGACCTTGATTCTTCTTGCATGTCGGCCAAATAAAATTAATATTGGAAGAAATAATTCTGCTGAGAAAAGTGGGTGAATCTAATAGGGGGAGCTGAACTTGTACTTACCGCATTATACAGCAGTTGAGGTTCTGTTTACACAAATTCACTTTAGATAAAATAGCAGTAAACCATATACTCCTGTTTTGTCTTCTGCACAGCATAGATGTTGCAGGAGATAATTTCAAATTTAATTTCTAGATGTGCTACACAGCCAACAGAGTGCAAAAGGGATAACAAGAACTTTGCACTTGAGCAAAATCCTTTTGGACTATCTGATTTAATAATACAGAAAAGAAAATAAAATTTCCTCCTAGGTTCTGGGTTGGTATAAATAGACATGACTTTGACTTCTGTAGGCTATTCTTATTTAGAGTAGCTGAGATGCTGTCTCAAAGATCTTTTTTTTTTTTTTTTTTTTTGTGAACTTTATTTCTGTCACAGGTACTTTTTAATTGAAAGTGTGGCTCTATTTAAAGGGAAAGGGGAAAAAAAAGGCAAGGGGAGGGGGGGAATGTTTCCATTGTGCAGGGCAGGAAAAACACAAAAAACCCAAACGAAACAGCAAACCCTTTCTCTTCCAAAACTCCATCTACTCATATTAGAGGTAACTAACTTTATTTTTTAAGGAAAAAAAATATTTGTTGAAAAACTTCAATTGTTGAAAAACTTCAGCATTTAAAATTTGTTCTTAACTTTTTCTGGGGTAGGGGGGGGAAACACTATTACAGATATCCCGTAACACCACTACCTGGCCTCATCTCACAAGTCTCCCATAGGCTACATATGGTATAATATCATTGTCTTTTCCTCCTCAGTAATCTGTTGTTCTGTTCTTCACCTCTCCATTTCTTGTCCCCCTTCCACCCCAGGAGTTCACCAGTACCTGGCTCCTGACATGAGCAATGGCAGAATTAGAAAACATGGCCCTGAGGTTGCTGATACAAGCTCAGAGCTAAGGAGGAGCCATCTGCCCATCAGAGATGGGCTCTAGCTATGCTTCCCCGCAGCACAATTAAAATTACAATTACAGCTCTGAATAAAATTGGTTGTGTGTGATGCCTAAAGTTACTTTAAGAAAGAAGATCCTCGTAGATGGTGGCACTGCAAAGACTTATTACTTAGTTGGTTACAAATGACATGTATCTGGATCACAAAGCCCAGTATAATTTAAGATCTGCCATTATCATGAGTGGTTATTAATTTTGGATGACTTTAGACCAGGTTCTCAATGAGCACTCAGTGTGTTAATTGCAATGGGACTTTCTGGGTAAAAAGCCCTCTTTGCATCCATGAGTACGCGTTAAGTCTGAGCTGTAGCTTTTTAAACAAGAAATACCAAAAATGGGAGGCAGGTCCTCAACTGGGGTTGGAAAAATAGTTATTTCAGAGCAATTTTTGAGAGCCAGATTTTTTTGATCGATTTTTTTATGGCCAAAGATGTTTCCTGACATGTGAAAAGTCTGTTTTCAAGAGGTCTGCATAACGCATTTCACTGTAATGACGAATTAACATCTTTGTGCTACAGTAAGTCTTAAAGCGTAATTCAGGTTCATTAATACAGCGGATTTGTCGTGCATCCCGCTTCCATCATGCTCAAGCACATAAATGGTGCCCTTGATATTCTGTAATGATTGCTTGTTTCCTGGCAGAGAAAGACGTGTTGCATTAACATGAAGAAACGAATCCTTTCTAATTATTTATTTATTTTTACCATATTCAACATAGGCGGGATAATTAACATGCAGCAGGGTATGGTCTAGATGACCAATTAACTTCAAATAAATGTGTTCTGGTAATTACTCTCCATACAGCAATGCAAATATTAGATTAACTTTTAGGAGCGAATTTTATGGATCTGTGAGTTTGAGTAATTTAAGATTAAATAAATTGACTGAACTTTACCTGAAGTGTTTTTGTAAAACCTCCAGACCGTTTTCTCTCCCTTCTGCCCAAACACAGAACTGCATGAGTCAAGTGCAGCCTGTACGCAATCTGAAATTCCCAAACAGTACATTTTGCTATTGAATTGCATGCAAACCAGGATGGATGTTCAGATAGACCCGTGTGCCTTTCTGAAGACAGTAGGTTAAGTTTGCTTTGTATTATTTTCACGTTGCATGTATATCCAGACAAATACTTCTGAAAATCATTCAAGGCCATTGAGTTAATACCAGAATCAAACAACCTTTAAATTAATAGTGAGTGATTGGATGTATTGCAGACACTAATTAAATCTTTAAACAAAGCTGCGCACACCTGCCTGCTGGTATCTGTCACCCAGAGACCGCTTTCCATATGCGTATGGCTGACTTGCTGACAGCACTGTCTCCGAGACCAAAATTTTGTATGAGGCATCCTCATTTTTCCAGACGTCCCTCTGAACTTCTCATGGCCTTTTYTTCTTGAGAACCACCTTTGCCCATGCAAACCAATTAGCTAGACGCTGCTCATACGTCATCAGTTTATAAATGAGAAGAGAAGGTTGATACATCTGATGATCCAGTCTGAGGAATAATATAATAATAGTAAAAGCAATTGTGCATTCTCAAAGCTCTTTACAATCATGATCTACAAAAGGGTCAGCTCTGTGGCTCAGGAAATAACACAACCATTTTCCAACTGGTCAGATTAATACGAAGGATGAATGAATAGTTAATTATACCCTTGCAGAGAGACCAAGTTCCCAAACTGCTGCTAATTCATGTAGTTCAGCCATATGTTTACATTTCTAAGTAATCCCTCTTTAGCTCTGTATTCACACAATTACTTCCATGGACATTAACTTTTGCATTTGTGGGAACTTAATTTGGGGAGTTGCAAGAAGTGGAGCACCTGAGCTCTGCCTGTGAGCGGATGTTGACCCCCACATTCTGGCCCCTTGCAGTAGGAACATTAGTTAATAAGCATTGGTTGAGTCGAATACAGTTTTTCATAGCAAGTGATCCAACTCTCCAAAGGTGCTTAATCTCAATTATATAAATTCATTTCCATCYTATGAAGTACACTTAGGCTAATACAAGCTGTTGTTGCAATGAGCTCTTTTAATGGCATTAAAATTGAAAAGTCGACATGTTTCCAAGTGCTGTTTAACAAATGATTTGCCTAAATATCAAATTTGGTTTAAATATTTTCAGTCAAGCTAGATACATGCATGGGAAATTCCAGATGAATGGATTTAACCCAAATGACATTACATAGGGATGTTGCAAAAACTGGACTTCATAAAGGACGTTGGTTGTAAATTAGTTTGGCATTGAAGACTTGTCTGCTTCTCCCCTGTATGCCAGAAAACGCTCATTTCTGAAAGAAAACAGGGGTTTTACAGACCTGGCAAAGGTCACTCAGTATAGGAATATGTCTGTGCTACACCAGACTTGATACCAGGCCTTCAGAGCTTGCAACGTATCAGTGAAAACTTTTTTTTTTAAATTCATTTTTCAGAAATTAAAACTTTTTTGAAATACAGTATCCTATCTCTTGAAAATACCAAAGGACGTGCTGGGTTGCCAGAATACAACAAGCTGCTTTCCGGACGTACCAGCTCTCGCCTTTATGCAGATTTGATGGGATTAAAAACTGTGCTGCAAAAACTCTTTGATCAAAGAAGCATTTGAAAAATTTACAGTCTTGTATCTCTGAGTTGCTGTGTCCAGTTCATCCGAGTCTGGCATCGTGCTCCACTTCTGACACCATTTTGCCATTCCTGCGTGCATGCAGTATGCTGATCTGAAGCCCAAAAAACAAGTTCCCCATAAACCAGCTACTCTCCTGAAACTCTGGGAATACGATGGTATTTAAAGTTTTTTTTTCTAACTGAGACATATCACAGCTATTAAAAAAAAAAAAGAAAGAAAAGGAAATTAAACGACTGCAGAGTGGAATTTTTCTTTCAAACTTTGCAAAGGTTATTTGTTATACGTGAGGGTATGAGGGAAGGATTACTATAATGAATGTCATGTGCCTTTGATTTACCTGCTTGGTTTTAGTCTTTTACTATTGAATTACACCAAGAAAAGTCTGTTCAGGACAGCAAGCAGGAAATGAAGCAGCAACTAGTGATAAAAGAGACTTTTGGGGAAAATATATCAAGGGCCCTTCAGGAAACAGCAAGATGTTCTTGCTTAAGAAATGTTTGCCTGCCTGGTTCCAGTGAGGTTAACAGCCTTGTTTTTGTTTGGTTTTTTGTTTGTTTTATTTCCCAACTCCCTGCAAAGCTGGAGCCCAGAGCCATACTATGCGTCCTTCCTGCGCTAAGCTAGCAGCTCAAGTGCAGCCAGATTTGACAGATGAACATTGATAGGTGATGCTGTTTAGACAAACCCACGTTAGAAAACTTTGTGGCCCTAACCCTTTATTGGTTTACAGAGCGTTTTTAGATGATGGCATTAAGCTGTCATTTTGCAAAGTGCTATTTTGAACCACTTGAAGTGAATATAACAAGCAAAGATGCAAAATGGAAATATTCCTGGGTGGGCTTTAGGTTCAGTTTGGCAATGGCATGGAAATGAGTACATGAAAATTAACTGCATGAGAAACCTACGGATTTGGCAGAGGAGTTGTGACAGTTGCTAATGTTTTGGTTGCTTTCAGTTCATGCTACTTCTGAAGTGCGGCATGAATGGGCACCTTTCAAAATGTTGAATATTAAGATCCTCAGTGGATAGTTTTAAGGGGCTGCTCTGTGTGTTAAATCAGACCTTTATCTGCAGTGGTCTGAGTCTAGAACTTCCTCATGGCGCAAAGGTGACAGCAGCATATGTGAAAACAGGATTTGGCCCTGTATCTTAAGAAAACCCTGTCGCATTCCTTATTTGCAGTCAGCCCCCAAATCTGCTGCTTTGCGTCTGGGCAGTGTCCATGAACCACAAAGGACTTAAGAGGTGGTCCTTGTAGTTGAGAGCCAGTTCTGCTCTTCGGGACGTGCTTCTGGCAAGAATGTGACTTATCAGTGCAGGCCACTGAAATCAAAGGAGCAAAAGCAGCACCTACCAGCTAAGGGCTAAATTTATCTGTCAGTGTTATATATGTTGCAATGGTAACTCTGATGCTGCAGCAGCTGATAGTTCTCTCCCAAAGGTAAATTAGGTTTGTCTTTGCACTGTGAAGGTAAATCTGAAGCAGAAAGGATGACTTCCAGGAGTGTTTCTTTGCTCACTAACAAGTGGTGGTGGGGAAATGCCAGTTATGTTAGCAGTTTTGAAGTCTGTGAATCTGACACTTGATCGACAGCCTGTGAGCACTGCCTGGGTTTCCCCTTCTCTGGTCAAAGATGCACTGACTTTTCTGTGGCATTCGCTTAAATCAGAGCAAACGCTCTTACAACAGGCTGGGTGTTTGCATGCAAAGTAAATGCTGTGAAGTGGATCAGAGGAGCTACAAAAGGGCGAAGTAGCGTATTTCAAAGAGAACTGGCACAGTAAAATTTTATTTAGTTGGAGCATCTGACTAGCAGATGGTAAGGAATAAATTGAAGAACGTGAAAACCATGTGGATGTGTCAGGGGAGCTAGTTACCAGCAGGTGAAGTGTGGGACTTCTGTAGCATAAACCATAATCCAATCTCTAAAACAGTAATGGTCGTGATGCTATCATAAACATGACAGTAGTTACGATCTCTGCCAGCGTGTGGCCATAGGAGCCGTCAGGACCTCGCTCAGCTCCAGCAGCGCTCAGGTTTCTGGGGCTGGAAGGGCAGCAGCAGGAAATAATTGGGACTTTTCCTATTGATACTCCTAATATATATTCATTTTGACAGAGTCAGGAAAATGGTAGAGAAGGTTTGAGAGAAAGGTGCAAACACRTACTTGCTGTAGCTTTTTCAACCAGTTAGCAAGCTAGAACTACACYGAGCTGCAGAAATGGCAGGGATACTACACCTGTGATCATCCACACCAGGCCTGGAGCATCCCTCTCCAAAGAGGTACTGCCCTTTCAAAGAGGTTTTGAAAAGTAACGGGGAGCGTAGAGGGTCATTGGGTTTTTAGATGGGAGAAGAACATGCTCTTTCTTTTCTTTAGTTCTAGGTAGCTCAGTGTTTTGGTGTCTTGCTCGATAGCTCAGCTTACCTATTTTGACTTAATTCAAATCTGATGGAACTGCAACGCTTTAAATGGATTTAAACTGGAGGAATTTATAATTTTGATTCTTGGAGACACTCTGTAGCATTTGGGCTTAGAACAGCAGTAGTAGTGACAAGTGACATTCTTGGCAAGTATATATATTTTTTTTTAATCAGATAAATGCACTTTTCATGTCTTATCATCATCTCTTGCTTATCCCAAAGAAGGTGGAACACAGGGAAACTTGCTGATTTTAGGTCTTATTTCTTTAATGGACTTCACAGGAATGAGAACGGGGAGAGTGGCTGTAATGTTCAGTTTGTGAACAGGGCATACATTAGCCTCGGGAACTGTGCTTTTAATTATTAGTTACAAACTGTGTACTTTCAAGACCATTAAGAATTAGAGGAAAATTACACGTGTACAAAGCTGAGAGCTGTACTTGCAGAGAGAGGAGGTTGCATAACTGGGCTGAGAGGACAAAAAGCTGYTGTTGAAATCGAATTCACGTGTCTCTGGGGAATTACATTTTCCAGTAAAAGATGTAAAGATATATCTCTCAATTACAGACATATGTATGGCAGAGGACTCATTTTCACCTACTGCAGCCTCCTCAGGAGTTTTATGTGTCTCTGTTTTACAGACTGGATGAATAACTTGCAATGAATAACTTTTCTGTTTCTGATATGCCTGTGAACAGCCTGCGTAACTGTTCACCACACCTGTGTGTAGGAGGTCAGCTCTGTATGCTACTGAAATCCAGCTTAAGCCATACCTTTAAGCATTTAGGAGCTGCTGGAGTTGCAAGAGGCATTCTGCCTTGGGACATCTTGGGAGTTAACCATGGGATGTGGGTGACTTTTARTTTCTACTAGGATAAGTTAAGATGAATCGGACTGTAATTCGTGACTTGACCATCTGTGTAATATCACTGTGGTAAGAGCATTAGGCTCAAACATGACACATTCAGCTCGCAAGAGGGGGGATGCAACTCTTCATATCATTAACAAAACGTCACTTTATTTCCTAGGGTGKTTTTTTTTTTTGTCTTCCCCCCACAAATGTAACAGTCATTCCAGTTTTCAAAAGCCTTTGTAGAGCAAGGGAACCACTTGTGGCAACTTCAGTGTGGGCTTGGCACGTGCAATCACGCAGCGTTCACGGTCGCACAATATTCAAAGCTTTCTCCCTTCATCATACTCTGCTCTTCACATGCCACCTGGTGTGACTTGCTGAGCCTCCCCAGCCCACCAGCACCTATGCTGACAGCTCACACATACATTTGGCAGACATCAGTGTGCAAGGAGGGGGTTAACGAGTCACTTCTCTGAGCATATATGGGAGGTTTCAGGGTCCTTCTGGCTTTCTGCAGAGGAAAAAAAAGGCAAGTTTTTAGACATAAGAAAACTTCTGGAAAAATAACTGTCTAGTGTGCTGTTACAAAGAAGCGCTCCTGAGAATGCGTAAGGTGAGCCCTGGAAGGGAGGTGGCTAAAATGACAACAGCTGGAAAATTGTAGATAATTGTAACAGGAACAGAAGTAAGAGGGATTAAAGCCAATTCCAGGAAAAAACTTTACTCTTGTGCCTTAAAGCATGCCTATTATAAGGTATATCCGTAGTTGCACTGGTTTTCATGAGACATAATCACATACTTGAAGCTTTTATAGAGAGTTCATTCTTTGAAGTACTTTTCCATATCAGGGTTTTAAAAAACCAAAACATTTGTATTGCTAGATTTTTTTTTTTTTCCTTCTCCTTTCTTCCAGCATTGCAGCATATTACTGTCCCATCCATCCTTAGGCTTTTTACTTACATCTGTGACATTTTGCAAGGATTTCACTGAAGTCAATTAAATTAATCTGAATTTACACCCACAGTGAGAGATTGGAGAACAAGAACTGCTACATCTTATTTTTAAGCGTTGTCTCTTTTCCAAACACAGGCCTTGCCTGTAAAGGTGTTGGGGGTATTTTTCAGGAGGAGGGTGTAGGACCAGGTGACCGCTGAGGTCCTGTCCAGCCTGAACTTTTCAGTGGATCCATGTTTCCTCCTGAGTGGATGGACTTGCTATCAGGGCATTGCTGCTTGCAAAAGTCAGAGTGCGTTTCCCAAAGGAGTGAGCAGGAGGGGAAGCACATCCTGGCACAGCCAGCATCACTAGTCCAACAGGCTTTCTCATCTTCTAGTCTTTTCTAGCTGAGCAATGGCAGCTTGTCTGTCTGGCGTTGACTCAATGATTAGTGCAAAATAAAGTTATTTCCAGTGTCCTCCAATAATGGTCCATCTCAAAGAAATGTCTTTGCTTACTACTGCAAACACTGAGCAAACAGCGCCTGGCTGGGTCCTGAGCAAAAAGCTTTCTTTTGCTTCTCATGTAGAAGCCTTGTATTTTTCTCAGTCATCTTTTGGGGAAGTCATCAGAGGTACACCCAAAGCAGCTTTTCTCATTGCCATCCAAAAGGGTATTAGATATGGGCCTACCAATATAGATATGGGGTTTGTGGTTAAATATAGAGGAGTAGTATGTGTTCAAGACTAGTATTGTTGGCTGGGAGAGGACATGAGTCAACTTTATAGTTCAGGGAGCTCAGGAGGTAGGATAAGAGCAGAGGACCTTTGAGGTGATGTTAAGGAGTGCATGTCTGACGTGGTATAGGAAAGGTGATACACAGAAGAGCTAAAAATATTTTCTTACAGATAGATGTGGAACAGACATCTTGTTAATTATGCATCTTTTTAGCTTGGTTTGCAAATTGACTTAATAGTATATAATTATGATTTATTTAAAGACAAATTAGCATTTGACTTTGAATTTTCAGTTGGATAAGTCATCTGTGTTTCTGGTGTGGTGTTAGTTTCTGGTGTGTTGTTATCATGGAGCTCATATTTGGCACTTTATGGTTTTTAGGTCGCTAATGTGAGAATGTTGGACAGCTTTTTTTTTTCTCCTCTTTCGTAAGACTTAACCTAAATCATGGTGTTAAGTAACATTACTTTCATACTGGTGAGAATGTTTTACTAGTTATTAAAAGTATATGTGGCACTTCCCTCTTTCCTTCAGGTACAGCCAGCCTGTTGTTGCTGAGTTTCTGGATTTGTGCCCACAGGGTCTGTATTATTGATCACAGGTATTTCCCCATGTTGCTCAAGTTAATATGTTTTTGTGGCACAAGTAACTGACCTCAGCACTTTGGTACAAGACAAATGRGGTGTGTGTGTGTAGTGTGGAAATCTAACATTTTGAAATGTATCTTTTTAAAAAAAAAAAAGTTTTTGAAAAGTTGAAACAAGTCTTAACGATCTGCTTCCACTGTGATCCGCATTCATTTATTTCTCTGTTTGCTTCCATGCAAAGTCTCTGGTGGTTATATCTATCAAAAGGTTTTGTTAATCAAGCAGTCTCAAAAAACAAGGGCCTTTTAGACTGCCTGGGCAAACTTAGTATACTGATATTTTTAGCTTTTACATGTTTCCAGTGCTATTTATTCTTAGAAGATAAATTATTATGAAAGATACATAGAACATCAGAATAGGACAATACTGTTTTTTTTTTTTTTAAATAAAGTATTTGGAAACTGCATTAATCCCGTGGGTAACTCCTCATCACATTGTTGAGGTGGATTTGTCTGTGATGCTCTTGTAGACTACATACACATGTATGGAAGTCAAACTGTACTCTAGTCCAGAAAAGCTCCCTTGTGATTAGCATTTCCCTGGAAACAGCAGCTATAAGGCTGTAGGGTTATCTAGGCTATATCTAGCATTAGTTATGGTTCCTTTTACATCTTTATAAACCCAGAGCGACTTTTAAATTACTGGTATAGCTGCTGCCAGAATTTTGGTTTACTTATTGTGAACACCCATGGTTTATTCCTGCAAAATYCTACGATCTGCAGCAGTGAGCTCATGGTACACAGGGCTCTCCTGATGGAAATGCTTTGTCAAAATCGTACTCAGTAAGCACCGATAGTAACCTGAGAAACATAGCCTGTTCTCATCTTTCTGTTTTTATTGTTGTCTTGTGAGAAGTCAAAGCAATGGTACTGGGTCTCCTCATTTTTACCCAAAACACTATGAAGAATGAAAATAACTTAAAAGCTTAGTTGAGACTTCAGTGAGTGCTACAGCCCATGCAAATCCAAAGTACTTCCTTTTAGGAGAACTTGGTAAATAAGTAAGCATGGGGGAAACTGACTTTTCAGATCTACCCTTCACTGCTGTTTGCAAGYGGCTAACCACTGCTACAATGTTTTGTTGTTCAGAATTATTCACCAAAGACAGACCAAGAATCATCTAGAACAGGCATGTCACTCAGAAGTAGTTCAGTCAAGTATTTCAACAGTCCAGCTGGTTTCTCTGAGTACAGAGGTTACTTGATAGGTTTCCTACACAAACCACATAAATACAAGTTTTCAAAATTGCCTGTCTGGTGCTAGTACATGTTACAACCATGCAAACTGCAWTTTTTCTAAATCTGTTCCAATATTCACTTGATGGCCTTGCATGCCTGACAATAAAGCTCCTCTGTCAGAACGCTCATAAGAAGTGAACACAAAAAGGAGATGAGAGCTGCAATGTGGCCATTTAATAATCGAAATGAACTGGTTGAGCAGGAAAAGCACATTCTGGGTGTTTTATGCTTTATTGTTTGCATGCTGCTGCTGCTGCAATTCCACAAAGCTCCTGGGATTCTGTATAGTTTATAGTATATGACTCATTGGTCTTTTGACACTAAGCTATTTGACACACAAAGATTTTGATTTATACTTCCCTGGAGAAATGTATGTACAGATAAAGGTTACAGAGGGAGGTAAGTGGCCCTCAAATTGTATTACTTTTGAAAAGTGAGAGAAAGTCTCTTCTCCCTTAAAATGTTGAATAGGATAGCAATAAAGCTAGTTACAGAAGTCTTCAGAGCATGCCACTCTGCAGTTTACATACATGAAGGTAGTGAAGGTACTTTTTACAAGCTATTTACTTTCCATATAAACAAAATGGTAGTGAAACAACTCATACTTGAAAGTGCTTTATTTATGGCATCTGATTGTAAAACGTGGTTCCTGCTTCTCTTCAGTTTGGCTTAGCAAGCAGGTCGGAATATTAAGCAGGGGGATGTGACCAAACTGCGGTGTTCTTCCTTTTTTCCTTTCCTTTTCCAAATATTATTGTGGTGTCAGTGGCTTTCAGATCCTTAGGCCACAACCTTTTACGAAGGGTTTGGAATCCGTTATTGGTTAGTCTCCACAGCAACATTTTATGGGAAGTGCCTCAAATATATTTGCAAATAAATACTTGGAGCTTGGCAGCAAACTCTCCCCCAGCTTTACTTAAACGTTCTGTAGATTCAAAAATTGGAAAGGCAGGGGAGAACGTGCTGAGGACAACATACAGGGGACTGTACCCAGGTAGCTTCTCCTGAGAGCTGCTGCGAGGCAGGGAACGATGTTATCTCCGCACCGCCCTCAGAAAGCCAACAGCATTTCTGTTGTTCGTTTCATTAGAGGAGCACAAAAGGAGCTGCAGAGCTGGGCTGCGTGCGGGTTGTACAATGGCCATCCTTTTCCTTTAAAGAAATGCATTCAACTGYGCATGATTAATTTTTTCCTCTGGTGTGTCACTTATAGCCACTGAGAGCATTTTCCCCAGAAACACAATACCTACTTTCTTAACTGCAAAAATCGGTGGGTATTTAAACTTCATGGAGCCCGAGTAGCCCACAGAACTCCAGTAGCCCAAAAGCAGTCATTTGGTATGAAGTCTTTGCTTTCACTCCTTCTAATACCGTGCACTTTGTATTATTGTACATCAATAGTTTATCTCAAAGAAATGGCAAGAAAGATGGTGCTGTTCCATCTCTGGAAGAGCTCTGTGATAGACAGTGAACAGTTTTTCCACTTACTCCAGGTGTTTCAGAATTTCAGAATTGCTGTGGGAAAGCATATAATTGTTTGGGCCAGAGTTTGTTGAAATTCTGTCAAAATGAGTAATTTTCATGAGTATGGAGGGATGGCTGCAGTGCAGCCTATATGAGTCAGTCATGCCAACCTGCTAACAACCTCAAATGATTATAAACAGCCTTTTGATAAATTTAAGTGATAGCTTCTCTCATTTTTGTGTTGTCATTCTCTCTCTGACAACAAAGAAGATCCTGTATTTTGAATTCTAAAGCCATCGTTCTATAGTCATCAATTCTCATGAGGAAATGGAATAGAGGAGAAAGGGAAAAGCTTACTGTTGATTCCCGTGGTTGCAAGGTAAGGTTCTATCTGTGTGTGATACTGAATATAGGTCTGACCGTGCAGCCCTCRGAGTCAATAACAACATTTTTACCAATCTCAGAGGCGCATGATTCAATCTATAATACTCAATCTAAAAGCACAACATCTGGTCCTGCAAGCAAACCCTTTGGAGCAGTCACTGGTGTTGCAGTGAGAGCTGTCAGACCACTGTACGCAGGTTGGCATTGGAAACACCTGATCCTGTTCTGGGTGCTGAGCAGTGGATGATCCCAGCCATAGGTCTTTCTGGAAATTTAGTACCTTGTATGTGCCTCTGACTTTAAATCACACCACGATCTGAATTTTTAAATCAGAGTGGTATGTCTTTCTGTGAGCGGGAAAGGAGAGTTGTTTAACATCTAGCTCTTGCAGGGTAGCACTGGGGGAATTTTCAGGAACTTCAGTGTGATCATCATCTCCGTTTTAACATTGATTGCGTAATGTCTCAGGCAAGAAGTAGCTTACAGGTCAGCAGAAATATTTTAAGAGAATGTACGTAAACGATTACTGGATTGCAGGAACTGGGAGAAAAGAACAAGGACATTTCCACGTGCATTCCTAAAAATTTGCTACCCGTGTGGTAGCAGCAGCATCTTCCCTGTTTTGGTCAGCCTGGCTGACGCAGTGTCTTCCCCAGTTGCTGAGATTTCCTTGGACGCGGACAATTCAGCCGCTCTGCTCTGAGTGCTGGTGTCATTTGGTCTGGTGCCTTGTTCACCTGGTCTTCTTTTTCAGAAGAAGCCCCTGCTCAGTGTCTCTCTCCCCCTTGAATTCTCAGATAGGAAGCACCACTGCCTCAAACTCCTGAAAAGCTTGAATATCTGATGTTGGGGTTGCAGATTGTGGTGCACATTTGCCTCTGTATTTGAATTCCCACTGAGGAACCCCTGTCCGGTGGTAGAAGACCTAAAAAGGATGCCTGTTTTTAGAGGGCAGTGGCTTAGGGAGCTAATTTTCTAAGAGTCTTTAAAAAAAGATAAATTGGTCTGTTACATTCCTGCACATTTTGTGAGCCTAGATTTTGCAAAGTTGTCAATAAAATAGCCATGTTTTGGAACATGTCATAGGCATGAATTCTCCAGTATTTCCTAATGGTCAGGGCATGGCCCAGAGCATTTGGGCCTTCGGACTTCTATTCCAAAACCTAGTATTTCACGCACGTCAGGTTTTGGTCAGGCAAATCTTCCTGATGGGAGCAACGCCATGGGATATGTATGTTACACTAGCAGAGGTTTAATGTCAAGTGTTTCCTCAATAAAGTGGAAAAAAATTTATTACGCCCTCTTTAGATGCTTAGAGATTCAGAGAAAGCAAGCTAGCAGGGCACTGGGGCCAGAAGATTTATAATCTGTACTTTGTTCTGTTCAGTTGCTACATTTTGGGCAGGTCAAGTCGCCTCTCCGTGCCTCAGTTTCCCATTTCAGCATGTCTCTGTTGTCTCTATAAAAAGGAAGTTCTGGGAAACGTGAGTGCCTTTAGCCTGTCACTGTGGGATGTGAAATGCAGAGGCAGTGGTATAAAAGAAATAACCTACGTGTGGCATGGGACCTTTCATTTCATTAAATTTTCCATTCTCTGAGGAAAACCCTTTTTAGAGGTTGTGAAAGGGAGGCGGTAAAATGTGCCTAATTATTTTTGACTCTAGTGGATGTACTTCAGTCTGGGCCTCTCGTGTTAGTCTAGAAAAGTTGAAAAGGAGCCCGTGGTTATTTTAAAATTAATTATCATTCTTCTGAAGTCACATTGAAAAAAGAACAAGCAATAAAATTACTCGCAGACGAGGCAAAATATACCGTATGTCAGCTACACCTTAAAGCCAATGGGGTGCCACCTTTGTTTTTCTCAATGTGGTATTTTTGGTGAGGTATTACAGGACCCCTTGCGCTTTCCACGGCAAAGCCCCAGCATTTGGTGGGTGTCTGACGCAACAGTAACAACACTGTATTGCCTTTTTCGTTTTAGCGTTAATTTCTTATTTTACAATTATATGCTCAGGCCCTTGTGGAGCTTGCAATTGCAGGGTAAATATTTGAATTTTTATTTTTGCATAATGGATTGCCTGACTTTAACATCTGCTGAGTACAGAAGATGCAGGAGCTGATGGAAAAAAAAATGTATGGCTGTTCTCAGCGGGGCATTGGCTCAGCTCTCCTCAAATATTCTCCTGACGTGTTTGGTGCTGAACATACAGGCGCTTACTCCCTGGCAGCATCAAGCCTATGGCTGCTGAGTGCTTCGGTATGCTCCAAGTCTTTTACACCATCTAGAAAACAGGCAGCAAAGCTTGCTGAGAGGCCCCTGAGCAATTCTCTTGGCAGAGAATGGACGTAGCTCCAGCAGGCACAGGGCAGGTCAAAGTTTCCCTTGGGACATCCCTGGAAAAGGGGAGACTCAAAATCAGGCCTGGTACACACTGTTGTAAATGTGATTGCGTGTGTGCAATGGCTGTAGGCTGGAGGTAACACCATCCTCGACCATAATACACTTAACCAAGAACAAATTACATGGAAGGGAGAAAAAGTGAATTAAAGTGATTTTTGCCTTTGAGAGAGGAAAAGAATCCTGCCTCAAATCCCTAGGAATAGAGTGATTTGTCCTTTTAAAAGCTCTATTTCTGTTCACTATTTATGTGACACCGTCCCAACCATTACACAGGCTGTTAAATTAAGTGTGACATCTCAGGCGTTGCGTTGTCCAAGAAGCTGTGTCATAAAAAGGTACAGGAAAACATTGCAACTCAGCCTGTAACGCAGTAATGTAGCTGCTCTAGTAATGACAGGGATATTTGTCTTTTCTCATCCTCATCTTCTTTGCCCACATGGATAATAAACGTAGAGAAAGCAAACTGTTGCCTCCTCGTGCAAATATATGACTTCTAGAAACAGCAAAAACACTTTAGCGTTACTATGGAGTACTAATAAAATACATGTTAGTGGGCTTTGCTATTTATGTACATTATGTTGGAGTGGGGGTTTCCCTGTTGATCTGTGTTACAAAGAACTGATTGCACCACAGATGAGGAGCTAACATGGTATTATTTTGTAGTCTGGATCAGCAAATCTTTTCAAGCTCATTGATTAAAGCTCGGCAAAAAGTTATTTTTGGATGGCAAGCTAGGCAGTTCTGATCTCTCCCTTGCTTTGCGGAGAAAGCTTAAAGAAACCCAAAGCTTTTGCGTGACACAGCACTTGATTTTGTAACAAATGGCAAATGAGGATGGTGTTTTGCCTGCCAGGTAAGGCTGGGATGGTGGGCAGGGAGGACGCTGGGTGAACCACTTCTGTTGCAAGTACCAGGCAACTATTTCTGGAGCAAAGACAGATGTGCCTAGGTGTTGTCTGCAGGAACAACAGGCTCCCAGCACCTCACAGAGGGAGGCAACGTCTCAGCCAGCACAGGCAGTGCTGAAAGGAGGTTCTTTGGCACTCACAGCGCATACTGTCCGGGTGTCTCCTTCCCTTACCCTTCTCCCTTGTCCTCCCTCTCCTCTCCTCTCCAGGGCAATTTCTTATGACTTGGCATGCATCTCAGCAACGATGAGCCAGCAGCCTTTCATATCGGGCTGCAATTTCYAAGGGGGCTAGCAGATATTTGATGCCCTTTTCGTTCTTGCCCTTGCTACAGCTCTGGACGGGGGGAGCAGCTCCCATATTCTTCCTGAACAGTTGTTGAGACTGACCTTCCCATAACCAAATATCAGGAAGAGAAACAGGGAGGGAAGGCTGTGCAGACACCTAAGTAGATCTCCCTTTTGCTCTCCCTCTTTTTGAAGCCCCTAGGTAAAGAAATGATTGGGGGAAAAAAATTGTGATTTAGGCTCTATTAGGCTTCTTGGACAGCGTGGTTGCTGTGGTAAAAGAGAAATTGGAGAGCTCTTGTAGAAAGGCAGAATCTGTCTGAAATTCACAGGTGTGTAAAAAGCTGGTGCCAGCTGCCACAAAAGTTAGATGTATTGTACCAAATTCAGCAAAGTTGAGAATAATGTTTTGAGTAGGAGCTAGGAGAGAAAAAAATTAAACAAGCTGGAGGGGCAGACAACGAGAGGGACAAAAAAGAGGGTGAAAGCATTTCATGAAGACTGGAAATTCCTTTGTAGAGTGAAGCTGCTCTATTGTTCGTTGCTTGCTTTGAGTAGGGACTCTAGACAATGCCTATCGCAGATCCTCTCTTTTATGACTGTCTCAGTCCAACTAGGATTTATAGTTGCTCTTGAAGTATTTGTCTTCTGGCTTCAACTGAGAAAAAATATTCTATGTGATTTAGAAGATSAACACAATTCATTCAATTCACGTAGCAGAAAAAGAAAAATCATGAAACACCACCTGCAATTAAATCAATCTGGTGACATTATGTTCTGCTCACAGACATTCTGCAATCAGAAAAAAGCTAACATCTTTGACTAGGTTCTTTGCTGTACAAGCAACTTGGGTTTTTTTTCACCATGAGGTAAATCAGTGTGCTAAAAGTGAAACTACACATCAAAGCCTTAAAGTCAGTATCATTAAAGAAAAAACACAGAGAAACTAAAACATGCCCCCCCCCCCCCCCNCCCCCCCCCCAAGCCCCCAAATCCCACCAAAAAACCCCAGAAGTAAGGGTACATGTACTCTTATTGGTGTCCTTAGAGAACTGCCACCTCTAAATGATACTAGGTGGTGGTACAGACAGGTTTTTATCATGAGCATCCTCTAAGAATGATTATTTGTCCTCATTTATTGCCTGATAGGAGTCCCCTTCCCTACAGGTCAGTCCAGGAGCACAATGCACAGCTCCCTGGGATCAACCAGGGAACTTACTTTTCATTGTATTAGTTCCAGGCCCATTATTTTCTGAAAAAAAGGTGGAGACATTTAATAAGATCTGTTACCTTGAAGGTATTTTTAAGATCTTCTTTCTATAGCTAATGAGCAAGTAGACAGGAATCTAAAGATGAAGCTAGTTATCCCAGTGCTGTTGAAAGCTACTTAAAAATGACTGAATGTCTAACACTAAAAGTAACTATATTGTATATAATTAACAGAAAATTCTCAACAATTGGTATTAATGTTCATAGGAAGATGATTTGGCTATTTATTTGCTTATTCGACTTTAGTCAAATTTTACATGACTGAAGCAGAATCACATCTGATGAAATAACACAACTTTAAGTCACTGATTTCTACCTAACAAGTTTCCTTAGCATCACTAGTATATGGAACATATGCACAGCCTTTGTGTAACATGGTATTTGTGATTAATGGGAACAAGAAGATGCACTATGTGGATGCCTTTGAGTTGAAAAGAAATGCAAAGCTTCCATCCAAAACTGCCATTTATATATGTTGTTAAGTACAGTACCCCAAATCATGAGACAATTTTTTCCAATATGCAGAACTAGTAGCTAACTTCCAGTCTTTACCTATTGGAGAAGATGCCTTCTCAGGTATTTGCTATGCTGTATTAAACTTGGTAAATATTTTTATATTTGGTATCACTAATTTTAGAGGTTTAGAGCCATTTCAGTAATTTCTCATCATTTCCATCATGTGAACTATGGAACTTGCTTGTGACAGAGATCATCCTAAGGATGACGTTTGTATTTTATAAAAGCTTGGTCATGGATTTGGGTTACTCAGCTGCCTCAACATTGAGCTTCTGGGTAAAATGCTCCTTTTGCTGTGCCCACTGATTTTTTTGAGATGCTTTTATTGCAGTGGATTAGCTGGTAAGTCTCTATTTACTCAGCCCCTCTTCTTTGCATTAACAGTCCTGCCATCTCCAAATCAGCTCACAGGAGATTGATTTCTGAGATAAACTATCCTGCACCGATAAACATCTCTGATAAAACCCTGATATTTGCTGTCTGATCCTGGAGAAGAGACATGATGATCCATCAGAACCCATCCCTCCGAAGGGCTGTTTCCCAGAAGATGGAGCTCTTTCCCCAAGACTGGTGATGGAGACCTTGTAAGTTCAGTATCATATAAAATTCGGGAATTCTTATGGACGTCAGTGAATTATTATTCTTAGCTGAGAGAAAGAAGAGAAAATGAACATTTTGACTATAGATATTTTATTATAAAAGTCTTATTTATTTTTTTTCCTCAGTAAAGGATACTTCTTAACGATAATAATAGTACATGAAAGTAAATTCAGTTATTAAAGAGTCCAGATGCCAAACTTTTTTTTTTTTTTCCTTTGAAGCAACATATGACTCCTTGGCAGACTTGGGTATATAAAGCTTTGCAATTTTCTTGAGTTTATCACTTGATTAGAAAGATGGTAATTTGTCTTATTGACAGCAGTCACTCCCTTTTTGCTGGAAGCAAATCCATTAACTCCTCTCTGGGGTAGAGAGGGATATTTATTTCTGGTGTGCTTCAGTTTCCACCTGTGAATGATAAGACTGAGAGGGATTTTAAATTTCCACATTGAAAACCAAGTGAAAAAGTAATGAGTATAGAAGATTGAAAGAAAAATACGGATGTTGATTCTTGCTAAAGTAGGGATGGTTTGTGGGAGCTCACAAGTCATGCAGAAGGTGTCCCTTGTGTTGGGACTGGAACAGCAGAGCCCTTCTGGTGTCAGGTGCTGAAGGAAATAATAAGTACATGAGAATTTGAATATATTTATAATACGCTTATGTGTATTTAGTGTCTGATCTTCTTCCCTTAAAAGCAGTGTTAACCCTCTCCCTCCTTCCCTTCCCTGCTCACCCCCAAATCTGGGGTAAGGCTGTTGGTCTCTCAAGCCTGGACACATTGAGGAGCCCCCTACAGAAACTGGACAAAACCATTGTTGTTAATGACACCAAACAATTGTCAGTGTCTCAGCTTCCACTATTTTGGATGTTATGAACATTTTACTTTTCATTTTATTGCTGTAGATCAGATATTCATTTTTTACAGCTCGCATGTGTGTTATCTAAACTGCAAAAAAGATTATGAAGAAGGGAAGTTTTATAAGCACTGATGTGGTTGTCATGACTACCTAAGCCACTTTGCTGGTACTGTACAAGTCTTTCACTTTATCTGTCTAGCTTTTACACAAACAACATTGTTTTTTGCATGAGAGTCTGAAGAAACAGGGCTCAAGAAACATCTATAAGCCTATGTGTGTGTGTGGTGTGTGTGTGTAGCATCTGGGTGAACCTAACGCTTCCCCCCCCCCCCCCCCAAGTCAAATAGCATGTGTGTGTTTATATGCCTTGGACTGTGAGAGAGGCAGGTCAAAGCTATTCTCTAGTTTTGACTGAACTGACAAGATCTGAAGTCCTGGCAATCAGGGCTACAAATGATCAAGTGAAGTAGGCTGCTCTGAGTTATTGTGAGGTGCAGGTATCCTCCATGAAGCTGTCAGCATTATAAAGTTTGAATTTATATATATTTTTTTWAAATTTTTTTGTTGTTGTTCTTGCCCATTTTTCCTTTGCACTAATTGCGATATTTGCAAAGCCTCCCCATCTCTTCAGCATCTGATTTTCTCACTGGATGCAAAGCAGGTGGATCTGCCTTTCTTTTTGCCCAGCTAGAAAAAAGGAGGTGAAGGGACCAGAGGGACAGAGATCTCTCTGTGACAGGATGCTGTAAAAGTTTCCATGCACATCATTAAAATCAAAGATAAATTGTGAGCTAGTATCAAGCCGTACATATGCCATGTTCACTGAAGTCTGCTGGAACCAGACTCCCCTAAATAATCATTTCCATGTCTTTGTACCTCTGTGAGTTCTTAAGTGTTTGACTTCACTGTCAGGGTGGCCCAGAAGGACTATTAACTTGACCAGAAGAGAGTTTTAGCTGCATTGGTCCTTCACGTGTAACTCGGGCAGGGGCTGTGAGTGTGTGTACAGGGTTTTTTGTGAGTCCTGTGGTCTAGAGGAGTGTGCCCAAAGCAGCTTTTGGCTGCTGCTGTTTCCTTGCGCAGTGATTGTCAGGCTCTCGTTTGGGTGTTTCTCTCTCCCTTGGTCACTCGGTCGTTGGAAGCATGAGAGGCTGCAAGGTCCCGAGGAGCAAAGGACCCCTTGTCCTGAGGAAACCAATACTCCAGTTACAGCAGTTTATAAGCCTCTTCCTGCAGGCTCATAAGGTTGGGACAGCTGGGACATGTGAACGCTCTCTGTGAGGCATTCAGAAAAGTGCAATTGAGCCTCCAAAGCCATTTCTTGGTTTTGTTTGGTGTTTTTTTTCTTTAAGGGAAGGGTTTGCTAAGTGACAGACTTGTGGATCATTTGCAAGGGAACAACCAGAAGTAGGAGTAGTGTGAGTCTAAATGTTAGCATATTCCTGATGCTTTATTTCAGGCAAGATGATGAACRTAAACCTGATAGGTAATCAAAACGAGAACAAGGAAAAGTACTAAGTGTGTTTGAGAAACAGAAGAGACATAACATGCTCTGGGCACAGGGTCTCCAAAACAACAAGGGTCAGTTTAAGATAAAGTTTTGTTGCTAGGAGACTGTAACCATGAAATAGAAATGCTGATTAGTTGACATACTTGAGAGATGATGAAAAAAGACATCTCAGTGTCTGTGTTATGTCAAAAACATGAAACAACATAGTTATTTTTGAAAAGCTAAATACAACACAAATCCAAACAGCAGTAAATCCAACCCAAGTGCAAATGCTCACAGGCTCTGATTTAAAGTTTGATTACACTAATATAGCTGGAGTTCATCATTTCAATGACCCAGCAGTTAAATCATTTGAGGAGGAGGAGGAAGAAGATAAGAGAGTTTAAACGTATGCAGCTGTATCATTCTTTAGCACTGAACCAACACAAACCTGTTGCAGAGTGGGGAGCTTAGGTGACAGGAGTTTATGTTATCTGTATGTACACAGCTTTGTGCTTTCCTCAGGACCCAGAAACTTCTGAAGAGAGTCATTACAGTGTAAAAAGCATTTTAAGTTCCAGGTGGGCATCAAAGAGAGAAGCTTAGAAAGAAATCTGAAAGATTTCAGAAAAATCTGAAAGAAATCAAATTAAAGGAAATAAGGATAGAATTTCAGAAGATGCAGGTCTGGTCATCAAGTTCTTTCAATGGTAACAGGAAAAGAATGACTTGCAAAAAGGAAGCCCTCTGTTAAAAATCTTCCCTTTCATGTTCCTCTGGAGAGGCTGTCATGGTCAGAGAAAAATAAAATAAAATTGTCCACCATGATGAGGTAGGTTTGCATTCCTTGTTGTCATTTTGTTCCTGACAAAGATGGCAAATACATGTGTAAAAGAAAACATCTGCAAAACGCTTCTGTAGCCAGTGGAGATACAAAGGAAGTTTCAGGTAAAACTGTTCCCAAAGGAAGTTTCAAGTAAAACCATTTTCATATGTTCATCTGCTTTTAAAACAGGTGTGGTGAGAATCTGGAGTTGAGAAAGCTTTTGCAACTCCTAAAAAATTGTAGACTATTCAATAATGATATTATAATAAAATCAATAATTTATGCTAAGCATACTTAAAAATTGCAAAATGTAATTTAATTATTTTGCCAGTGCGGAAATGGTGAAGAAATGAGTTGTGCTTGCTTAACTTAATTTTTGTTTCTTAGCACGAGGTTTATAATTACTTTAAGCAAGCAAGTTATTTGTTTTCATTAGCAGTAATTGACCAGTAAACATGATAGTAACATACTTTTCTTGGAAGACTCTACTAGAAAGTCTCTCTAGTTAAGAGCTCTGACCAAAAATACCATGCGGAGTGGATCTCAAATGTGTCAACCCCAAGACTAGCTATCCTTAACAAAATGCATCCATTACTAATTATAAACTGCAGGTCCGTGTGGGTCTGTGTCTTAATGCTGTAGGCTGCAGAGATCCAAGTGTTAGCTCAGAAATGCACTCCCCAAGCTGTGCTTAGACATCTTTATAACACTCCAGCAACTGGAGAAGGTTTATTTATGTAAGTTGTGCTCTAAATTTGAAAAAAGTAGCATAGATCATCCTGCTTGGAAATACCTTTCACCTGTGCCTCTTGAGTCAGCAAGTGCCTAGAGGAAAAATTTCTGCTGTTAATACCATGAGTACAGTTACTAAATGCTTAGAGACACAAATATGTCCAGAGCGGAGATATACAGTCAGCTGCTGTAGTGTCCTTTTTAAAAAAAAAAAAAAAAATCCGAGGCTTTACTCTTTCTTTACATGTAGTTTTGAGAGCTGGCAGCCTATATAGTTCCAGCAGCAAAGGCAGATGCTTAGCATATCCCAAATTACTCATTAGAGCTCAAATCCTCATCCCTCACATAGTGTGAGTAGCAGTCAGCCCCCTGTCTCCTGCCAGTACAGATGTAATATACACACATGCTCAGAAGTAACACCCCTTAAATCCTGAGTGAAAGCAGGCAATGTTATCAAGGAAATGAATTTTTATTGGTATTTCTCATCTAATCTGTTTTTATTGTGACTTTGGCTGCTCTGCAAGAAGCATAAAATTGGGTCTGGATCTCTGTTTTGTATATCTGGGATAGCTGGAAGTTGGAGTGTGTTACTCAAGATACCAAACGGCTGCACACAGGGCTTTCCTTCTCGGAGGCTGCTGGTGGCTCTGCGTACAGCATTGTTATTCCCATCATACGCTGGCATACAGAAGGGTTATCAGACAAACAGCGTCTGTGAGCAGAAGACTTCTGATTTCCGACCAAGCATCTTAGCTGTTAGGTCCCTCTGATGCTCCAAATTTTGTTCCCCAACGTTTTTCAGTAATGCGTGTGATTAGCTGCTGTTGCTGTTCTGTTGATTGATACCAGGTTAAAGACGACCTGTCAGGCTTGGCTTCCTTGAAGAATGTATGTTAGAGGCTGGATACTACCAGGAACTATTTGTCACTGGGTGTTTGCTCATGTAAAAGACTGCTGATACCTACCTCTTACTCAACTCCTGTAAATGCTAAATAAAGCTGCTATTTCACCCGCCTTGGAAGATCATACCACATCCTCAGAGCCCCAGAGGAATCACTGGGATTGCTTTTACAACTGGGAAGATCCATCCTGTGGCAGAGTCAGTAGGGAGCGCCCAATTCTCTGCAGATCATGAGCAACATAATCAGTTCTGGAGCTACTCAAAGCTGACAAATACTTGCTCAAAGTCATCAAGCAATTTTAAAAACCAAAAGTTTGTAAGAATTAGGTTTTTTTCATAGGCAAATATCAAACAGAGTGCATCTTACAGAACATGCTCCCAAGTAGCTAGGTAGTGAGAAATTACAGAAAAAGTAAATTGGGGAGACATGCAGAAATCATCAAGGAATCATAGTTGACTGTTTTCTTTACTCTCAATTCAATTGTTTTTTTTGCTGTGAGGAGACTACAGGAAAATAAACAAAATTATCACCCAGGAAAGGACAATGCCAATTGATTAGTACATTGTGTTGCAGCAATATCTTCATTGCACTGGTAGATGACAAAAATCATTTGTAATGCGAGTTTTCAGGGAAACGGCATTGCTTGCAAACTCAGACATTACTGATCATTCACACGGTCAACAGATTAGTGATGTTCATGGAGCAGCCAGCTATCTGCAACAAAGAAGGACATTTTCTCCGGATAAAAAGGCAAGCTGAGGATTACAAGGACCCATGCTCTTTATTTCCAGACAATCCTTGTTTCAGGTTTCTTACCTCTTCTTAAAGGCTTGGAATAAATAACATATTGATTTCCCTTAAAACTTAAGAATGTGTTCACTGTCGAAGTATTCACACTGCTTATAAGAGAGTAGGGATTATTTTGCTTTTAAGCCTTCCTGTATCAATGTGAAAAAATATTTATTTTGCCAAATTTGTCCATGATCTTAAAGATTACAGACAGGAAATTTTTTTTATATAGATTTTTTTTTTTTTTTTTTTTTTATACTTATTTAACCTGTTCCTACAGGGATTACTTCTCAGCTACTGACTGGAAGTGGAAACATATTTGGAAGCCGCTTGTTCATATCACTCTGTGTCAATGCATATATGTAGATGCGGAGGAAGGCCCTTAAGTTGAGGTCAGTATAGGGGTTCGCTTGAGCTCTTTTTCCTGCCTAACCTGCACTTTGAGCTGTCTTTTCTGCTAGTAATACCTCTGAGACCAAAGGATATATAGTCTCTCTCTCTCTAGATTATATTATTACGTAGTATGTGGTTTCTTAGTGCTGAACGGGAGTTCACCAACCTGTCCATAACATCTTGCTGCATTTAGACAGTTGGCACATAAACACTCTTTTAAGTGCTCTGTTTCAGCAGAGTCATGAAAGATATTCTCAGGAGCTGACCCACAGCAAAATGTATCCTGAGAGAATGAAACAGATATGGATCACCTGCTGGGGATTAATTGATCAAAAATACCTGCTTTAGTGGAAGAGGTAATTGAAGCACTTGCCACTTTGGCTTTGCTTGACTTCCGAGTTGTCTTTCTCTTAAAGCCATATTGTTGATGATCTGCCCCAAATCAGATTTACCTCATCCAGACCAAAATAGGATGCACTCAGTGGGGAAAAAAGTAAACATTGGAAGGCATCATTAACAGTATTTATCCTGTAAGTGAGATGCTTGGTCCTCAAATGGAGATAAGCATAATACATGCTAATACCTTGCTAGTTCTAGCATTTTGATTTTCAAAAATTCTCTGTAGTTGGAACACTGCTGCCACACCTAGAGCTCAATTGTTGCTTGTAAGCTGCTTAAATATTAAATGGTTATTGATTTCTTATCCTGGGGAACTCAATAGTTTAAGCCAACTGAAACCTCTGTATAAAAGACTCAGTCCTTGACAAAACTGAAAGTGATGGGGTTTGAAGAAAGAATATTGTAGAACAGCTTTGGGGGGCGGGCAGGGAAAGGAGTGGACGTTACTGGAATAATGGACATAGCCTGAAAATCATGGCTTGAATTGGTCTGTAGTTCTTTTGGGACCAAATGCTGGTCTCGCTGGCAGCAGCAGTAGAGGAGTTTGCTTTTAGAGGATATTCACGCTAAAAGAATTTGCTCTACAGGTAAGCAAACTGATGGATTTAGAAATAAGGTAGTTCTTAACTCAGAGACTGGAGATAAATGGTTACCTTCTCCTGTGGTTCTGGTTGTCTCTCTGTGACTCTTTTTTTGTTTGCAAAGTGGATTTAAACTTCTTCAGAGTTTGAGAAGCTTCTGTTTTGAATTAATTTCTCTTCACTATCTGTTTCAGGTTACAAAATCTATGCTATATACTTTTATTTTCTCACATGACTTCAGTAGGGTCTGGGTTTGATATCGCTCTCCAGGCTATATTTTTCCTTTATTTTAAAACTGTCAAACATTTTAACATGAGCAATCCYGATTAATAATTAATTTGCTTTAGCAAACAGATATTGCTGGGTGGTTACCTTGAGCCAATTCTTATTAGTATTCTCACACGCGCAGGAAATGTTCTCCCTCTTTGGAGGCTGATGTTACATCTTTTTAGCCACTTACAAAATAAAGCTAAGTGAATTAGTATTGATTCCCTTACTTGGAATAACAGGAATGCAACCTAATCGCCTCTCCAAATCACCAAGGCATTCCTGACTGAGGATGGAATGTAAAAAATGTATGGAGAAAACAGGAATTTTGTGTTGCTGAGGGTACCATGTACGGCAGGCACCTAGCCAGGCAGGCCTTGCTCCCCACCTGGTGAATGAGAAATATTTTTAATATTATAGTTGCTAGATACAAAAAGTAGTTTTTTGCTCCATGTTGCATGGTTTCTTGAATTATGTTTCTTTGTTGTATTGACAACAAAGATTAATTAATATTTTACAAGTTTCACTCAGAAGTTCAAACTCTCATTTTGTTAAGCATGTCTACTCACACTCTCACTCTCTTGGAAAGTGTTTCTTCTCTTTCCCCATTCAGTTGAGCGGGTGAGGAAATTAGTTACTGTTATTATGGGCTGAAGGCACTTAAATGCAGATGCAGTTGAAGAGAAAGAAAGATACAAAATTGTTCAGATTTTCTGAGCAACTTCTTTCTTTTCCTACCTGAATAGTAATTCCCTCCCTCAGTCTTAAATAGGCTAAACCCTCCTTTCTTCCTGCAAACAATTATTGAAACACCAAAGCAGAACAATATGTTATGCTGGACAATTTACAGAAGTTATACTGTGCATGCTGAAAATCCTCTTGCAAGGGCCTAAATACCTGTGCTGTTGTCAGACGTGTTGCTGCTGTTCCAAGAGAAAAGAATTTAAAAAAAAAAAAAAAAGTACACTAGAGGAGGATTTTTCATTAAGGAACACTGACCAGCTTTTCTTACCAACCTACTTTGTACGCAGTATTTGACTAGCTACAGGAAACTATTCTTAAGTATACTTTTCCTGGTAAAGGTCACACAAATATTCAAAAAATGTCATGCACAGATTTTGCAGTGCATTTAAGACCTAATCAAATTGCACCAAGGAAATGAACTACTTAAAAAGTAGATGAAATTAGTATTGGAAATGTTTAGCTTAAAATACTGATGTTTACACACAGAGATGAATTTTGAGAGAGATTTGTTTTTCATTGTGCTTTTCTAAGTACGCTTCTTTTGTATTTCATTGCTTCAGTTTTGCAAAACTTAAAGCAGAATTGCACCTTCAATGTAGGTCCAATCGAATATCACCTGCTATCTCCAGCGTTTATAAATCGTGTCCTTCCAACCAGGATGTTAGGCTGTGTGACACACCAGGGATATTTTCCATAAAACTAGGCCTCATGTGTTGCAGTGAAAGTAATAAGGGAACCATACAGCTCACAGATTAGTGTCATTTACAGATTTATTAAATCTCTTCCAAAAAACCCTCTATCAAATAATCTTTGTGGTTGCTGTTTGTGTGCAATGGGTAGAGACAAAAAATTAGAATCAAATGTATAAGAAATTTGTGACTAAGCAATTCCATAGGGAGACCATTCTTTTTCAATAAGCAGTAACAAAGATATATTTCAGAGGACAGAAAAAAAGAAGCTTTTATTCAGAAAATCCTTGCATATCTTGAAATGTAATGCAGAAATTTGTGAAAACATTAAGCTGATAAGAATACAATATCCTTTTTCTCATCCATGGTTATATGTAATCGAACATCTGTTACATTTTTCAGTGTGGCATTCCCCACCTGCTGTAGATGAGCCCCAAATGTTTGTTGCTTTTATTACAGAGTGCTTCAGAACACAAGTCAAAACAAATTTATTCAATATCCTTTTTGTTGTTGTTGATTTTGTGATGCCAACAAACTCTACAGCAAATTACAATAAATGCAATGGTAGGTGAACAAATTTTCATGAAAAAATACAGGAAAAAAAATGCGAACTAGAAACAGTGGTCAGGATATATCTTGCTGACATAGAAAATACGTATCTAAAAATCAATTTAAACAATCTCAGAGGATGTTATCAAAGAGTAGATTAAGAGATACCTTAATCTTGATGTGGGAGCACCTTCCTGGGTGGGAGATGACTCATACTAGAACGCTCCTGTGTCTAACAAGCAAAGGCCTGCCTAGAAGTTGAAGTCAGCAAACCTATTTCCAGGATGAAACTGTACGTTGTGTAGTAAGAAGACAGCTAGCTGACTATTGGAAAAGTTTACCATGGGAATACTATGGCTGTTATTTGGGACGGAGGCACAGTCACTGGAAGTTGAGGGTTTAATTTAACCATCTGTATTTGAAGTAGATGTATGAATTCTGCAGTCTCTCCAATCTGAAATTTCACTGTTGGCAGTGAAATTGCCAGTGTTGGTACGTATGTCACACATGCAGTTACACATAAAATAATGTCTTATTTCTATTTTCTTTCCTCATTGTGATTATATGACATGAAAGAAATTAGTTTTGGTCTTGAGAAGTATGGTAAAATGTATCTTGCCATGTACAAGAGCAGTGAAGTCCGTTGGAGTGTCTTTATTGAGCATAAGTTACTACTAGGTTGTCTCAGAGGTTAAAAAAAAGAAAGTAACATCAGTTTGAAAACCTCAAGTCTTGAAAAGCCCCTTCTCAGCCATTTTTCACTTCAACTTTTGTTCCATTCCTTTTCCTGTCACTCTGTCGTTCATATTTGTTTAATACTCCTGAGCTGCAAATAATTTTTTTAAGTTAAAATGTTCATATCATACAGTTACTCATTTAATTGCTGCCATTGCACAATAATAATCACCAACAGGAATTGTGGTACTCTCTTAACCAGTGAGAATCAGGAGAGATTCCCCTTGCAGCAGGGAAATTATGAATGTGAAGGTTAGTTTCTCAAAATTAAAGGCCAGTTTGACATGCAATGGTTCTGGTGATTCATACAAGTAAAAAAATAAGAAATATTCCTCTGAAAATAGGAACCTTCTCCCAGTTTTTCACTTATTTTTAACTTCAACCTCATTCTCCTCTGAGAGCCTTTTAAAAATTTGCATGCAGACATATCTATGTGCCTTTTTCCCATCTGGAAATAACTGTTTTCAAACAGGAAAGTTATTTTCCTGCTTAATGTTTTCCTCCATTTTAAAGAATTTTCTTTTTCCTAGAAGTAACAAATTTGTTCACTTCTGAGTATTAACATCTATTAACATCATCTGCTAAATGAAATTAAAGCCATTGAACTGGATTCAGGTAAAACCATACTGAGATCAATACATCAACACTTCATTCAGGAAAGGCTTTGATTAGCTAATGTTTAAAGTTACTGCAAGGCAGCGTTGAAGATGCTGGCAAATCACCTGAAGAGTTAGCTGTTATCGTCTGACAGTATAAACATGTTAAATATTCCAGGGGCATGTTATTTTAAAGTAAGGTTTCTAACTCCGTAAAGTGGAGATGTTTGACTGTTAGTAGAGAGTGACGTTGCCTGAACTTGCTCACCTTTGACATTATTAATAAACCACAGTGTATCTCACAAAGAGTAAAATGACCTTTTACCTTTCAATTTTGTGCAGTTGCTAATACTTAAATGCATTAGAAGCTATCGGCAGTCTCTGTGGGCTTAATTACTGGGGGGGGGGGAACCTTRCATGTTAAACTGAATAATTTTTAATATTAAAAAACTGCTTGAAAGTCTTGTGCTACAGCATGAAAAGCTTTCTAGTCTGTTGTTTTGCTCCTTAATGGAGGATCAAACACTATCTGTTTACTTGTTCCAGGAACAAATGCAAGCAATGGCAGCAAAAATATCCTTTACATAATTTTAATTACTGGAAAAAAAATCACTATTTTATTCTTAATATTTTAAATATATCCACTGAATACTTAATTCACTGCAAGCAGTAATCTAGCTTCTTGTTGTTTATGGGACTAGCTCTTCAGTTGGCATGAATCGGTGTAGTTTGATTGTCATCTGAATTACCTCAGCTGTAAGTGGTTCCAGAAGTGGTGTTTAAAATATCAGAGTACCCAGAAAATTATCAGCATACCCAGAAAATGCTAGGGCTTTGGGAACATTTATTCTCTAATGGGAAAAATGCCATGAAATCTTGGCCCTGCTGAATCGGAAATCAGTCTCTTGCATGCTCACTAGCGTTAGATTGGCACTTTTTCTTTCTGTTTAAATTGCAGAGTTCAGCAGCAACAGGTATCTTGCACTGCCCGGAGATCCCCTGAGTGGGTCACAGTGCGCCAGACCCACAGGGCTTGGTGGTGGGGATGTCCCGTCTCCACCACCTGTTTGTCTGTCCAGCCCTTACCTGGCAGGGCAGCCAGCACTTCGGTTGTGTTCGTATGTGCCGCAGCGCTGTCCGGGGRAGCACTCCTTTCATCTGGATGTGGAGACATTTCCATTCATGCTATATTGCACAGTCTTTGTCTATCTGAATCTGTGATGTGTGAGAYGCTTACAGCAAGGCTATAGAAGAACACTGTGGCTGAAAATGATGATCATCTCTCTCCACCACAGCATCTTTTCGATTTTTGTTTAGACCAGATAAGCTGTCAGTTGTGATTTAACGGCAATTACAATGTTGACCGTTTTAACATCAGTATAATTGACTCACTCAGATTTTTTCCCCCTTTTTCTGTGATATTAGCTTTCATTTTCTTTTTTCTTTTCTTTTCTTTTTTTTGTTGTTGTTTTTATTTTTTGTCAAAGTGAACATTCCAGGAACTTCTCTGCACTTCTGTAATTCTTCTCTTTTCACAATTAGACAAACAGTAAGATCACTTTCTTTCCCTAGAGCAGTTTTAGCACTTGCCACATGTGCTAGCCCTACTGAGCCACACAACTTTTTTTTTTTTTTTTTTTTTTTTTTTATTATTATAGAGTAGGAAATCTTAGCACAGTTCAGCTTCTTGTAAATCACTGATGCAGGTCGTTAACTGAATACAGGAACATCAGGAGGGGAGCAGGGATATTTCACACAGTGCTAATAGATATTGGCTTTCAAGGGAGTTTTTGTATCAATGGATTCTTTCTCAACTCCCAGTTAAATTATTTTTCTTGTGAAGTCTGTCCACAGTACTTGAAACTAAGTTCAAGACATTGTTTTCATTTGCTAATGCATAAGCACATACTAACTTTCAATAAGTGAGTGATTAGCAGCTAGGTAGCCAGCAAAGAGTTAGGAAGTYGGTGTTGCTGAGCATTTGTAGCTGATGCTAGGGGATGTAAGAGGAGGTTTTCCTTGTAGTTTACCACTAATTATATCTGCAAAAGGCAGGGATGCTGGRCTAATTGCAAATGATAGATTATATGTAAAATTAGCTTTCCCTTGGAAAAATTCCTCCTTTGTGATGAGTAATACAAATAATGCTTTGTCTGGTCAAGTTGAATGTATTGATGATTAATACAAAATTAAGATAAATCATTTGTGAAAAGTGCACTAAAATCCATCAAGTGTACATCACATCCTATTAATCACTGGGCTTCTCTTCCATCAGCCTGTGTTTTGTTGTGTTCACTGTGTTTTCATCCTTCTGAGCCACAGTCACCAGCCAGAGCCACTTCCATGCTCACACCTGAAAATGTCTCGCAACCACGCAGCTCCTCAGCATCTCCTCCTCTCTCAAAGGCTTTGTATTCCACTCAGTACCCAGTAACGTCTTAGCAAATTAATCCTTATGTATTAAATAGCATGGCACTCACACAAGGACATTCTGTACTGGAGGTGACAAGATACTCATGGGTATTTGAAGTTGATTGTATTGCTGGATAATCTTCAGTATTCTGCCTGAACATAAGCATGTTCATGAATGAGCCATTTACTTTCTATTCACATTTTTGTTCATGGCACACAGGTATGAAGGAAATGTTTGTTTCAATCCTCATCAAAACTGCCTGCTAAGGCCAAGAAGTGTAAGACTTTACACTGGACTTCCTCAGTTCTATGGAACATGAACAAGTGGGAGGTTCTGCAGTCAGCCTATGTACCACCAGCGTCAATTGTCAAGTTCTTAGCATCTCTCACAAGACATTATTACCCATTCATTCTCTGTCCTAAACATCCTTATGAACTTGTAAATTGGGCTCTCTATAGCCTACTTTCCAGCTGGATGGCAGCACCGTCCTTCAGGGAGCCCGGGGCGTGGGCTGCCAGTCCTGAAGCTGAAGCAGTGGGCGCATGGGACATCGGATGTCTCCTGGCTTCCTGACGCGTGCTCCAGCTCTGAGCTCCCTGGGCTGCTCTGCCCCAGGAGGGTAAAGCCTAATACCAGCAAAGGACCAGGGCGTGTGTGTTTCTTTTGAACTATCTCTTTGGTGCGTGTCTGTGGAGAGAGAGAAAGTAATAGGAAGGGAGAGGAAGAACGCTTACAGAATTTCCACAAACTTATTCGTGAGGAGAACTCTGTTTTTTCTTGCTTTTTTTATATAGGTAGTCTGTAATGCCCAAATCAGAAACGCATGCCCTTGTGCAGCATGATTTTCACAGTTTGGGCCCTTACTTTTTTTGGTGCCAAGTCTGACAAGCTGGCATTGCTCATTCTGCATGAGTGACAGTAACCTGGAGATATGGCACTCTCCACTGCGTACGTGCTGTCAGCTTGGGTTATTCACATCCTGTGGTAGTGTTGAATTGCCCTTCTGATGTAGGCAGAGATCCTATTTGTCTTTGTAGCTGGAGAACTGGCAGACTCACTGAAGTTTAACCAGAAGGCCCTCTCAAGTCCCTACAGCTGATTTCGTTACGGCTTTTTTCTTTTTCATTATGTTTGACATTTTGAAGGCTGAGCCTCATTATAGACAGGCAATCTCCAGCACCAGGCTGGGGAAATGAGTTCTGTGAGATGGAGAACATATGAAAAAGTGAAAAAGAGTGACCACAAAATTAAAATGAGATTTGAGGCACATTTTTGTCCTGTGATGTAGTCTTGTTGCGGTACCTGTTCAAAACAAGAAACTAGAAACCAGAGACCCTAAAAATGAGAGCAAAAGTGATCCCTCTTTACTGGGCATTCGAGACACAGGGAAGTATTCGGTTCACAATAGTGTTTTTTATGGTCAGTGTATAAATACCCTTGCTAATGTAGCAACATTAATATTTGCAAGGCCAATTCTGCTTTTGTGATTTTTATTTTTTTTAAATCCAGCTCTCCTTATATTTCACCATACTATATAAATGCTCTTTTGCCGATATGAATCAGCTACTAGAGCAACAAACTCCTGTACCACAGGCCAAGGGAAGACTAAAGCAGAACATAGTTCACGTGCATTAAAAAGCTCTACCTTCTCAAAGTCATAGAGCAAGCAGGCGGATGACACAATTTAAGTATTTGCTACTATATTAACATATCAGTGACAAATTAAATTTCATTTGCAAGCTTGGTTTCTGCCTTTCTCTGCCTCTTAATGAAGGTGATAGATCTTCTGAGAATGTCAAACTGTGGTTCCAAAATAGAGTAAATTCTTAATAATGTAATAAGATAGTTAAACAGTAGCACTTGTGACAATTTTGGCATTRAGTGTTCTCATTAAAGTCAGTTTCTTCCTTGTTTATGGCAAGTAGGAGGCACAAGAAATGCTGAGGCAGCAAGATCTGAGTCTCCTTCTTCAAAACTACCCTCTTCCCCAGGTCATATTTAAATGATGTGGCAATGCTGTAAGGACTTGAAACCAAGCCTTTATCCAGTAATGGGATGGGAGATGCCACGTCTTGGCTTAATTCAGTTTGAGCTGAAGTAGTGCTCGAAAGGCTCAATCAAAGGTCAGGGCTTGTTTGTACCAGGAGCGAACTCTCAACTAGCTTAAGGAAGAGGTACCTGTGTCTAGAAGAACCTGCACCTTAAATGGCTTAGACCATGTTGGGTAGCTGGAAGATGGAAGAGAAAATAGTCTTTCTAGGCATGGAAAGCGACTTTTGCCTACGCTAATGGAGATCTCTGGAAAAGCTGTCTTAATTTCTGCAGCGTGGGGAGTTTTTTCACAAGGTTGTGTTGCTACCCTGAAGCTTTTCTGCAAATCAGTTATCAGTAGGCTACTCTAACTGATCTCCTTTACATGAGACTTGGTTTATGACTAGCTTTATAGTTTGTGGGTTTATATTAAAACTATATATATCGAGTGAAAATGTGAGGAGAGAGATCTTTTGCCATAGTCAGTTGAGAAAGATGCTAGAGAAGATCAATAGCAATATGCAACCTTTCTGCAAAGCCAGAGGCAAATCCTGGGATGTGGATTTTGGTATTAGATGATTGATTATAATATTTCCTTCTGCTAAAAACTCTGGTCTTTGTGCAAAAACCATCTTGCTCTTCGACATAAAATATGGTGGGTCTTCAGCCTGTGACTAGGGCTCCACACAATCATAATTGTGGTAATGCAAAGATAATAGATGTAAAGGAAGAAAACCAGCTCGTAATCAGTTTAAAGACTTTGTCTTCATTACTAAATAATTAGAAGTTATTTAGTATTTACGTAGCGAGCACACAGGGAGAATTAGGATTTGTATCTGGAAATGTACAAGCGTTTGACTATTTTTTTCCATTCCAGTAGGAAAAAAAAATAACCTTTTTTCCCTCAAATAGGATTATTTCCAAAAGGTTAAAATGTTAAAGAAATACGGATATTGAAGGCATATTATGAAAAACTAAGCAAAAATACTTTTTTAAAAGGAGTCCAAAATCTTTTCACAGTTTAAGGTCCACTGCTAGACTATATCAAAGAAACCAGAGGCAGCACACTGCCTGACCATGCCGTGGCACGCCGGAGTGACCAAAGCTGTGTCAAGGGGATCTGGCAAATTAAAATGAAGTGATTCTATTGCACCCTACCAAAATGATTTTTTTTTTTTTTTTTTTAATTTTTTTATTTTCCCTCTTAGACAGAAATATTTAGAGGAAATCAACTTCTCTTGGGAAATCGACAGAACTATAACTTCCCTCCAAAACATTTCAATGAAGAATCCTCCAAGGAAGAACATTACTTAACTTTTGTGGTTATGAACATAATCGGGTCTTCCGATATATTGCATTAATAGTTACTACTCCTGTAAAAATCTATACTGAAATGTATCCTGCAAGTAGGATGTAGAAACAATTTTAAGTGGAGAGTAGGTAATATTTTGGCTTAATCAAGAGGATAATTTTATATGACTCATAAAACTATTGGCCAGACTGTAATAAACATAGCTTGGAAAAATGAAAAAAATATTTCCTTGGTTTCCCCTCCCCAGTGGTTCAAGGAATAAATCTTCAAAACAAAACATCCTTTAGAAATGCAACTGAAATCAAAGGATGCCATCTATTGAAGTCTCAGAATGGGGTGAAATAATAGAAGGAGAAGAGAGATGTGATCTCTGAAAGCTTCAGCCTTGTAGGGAGAAAAGAATCATATGAGCGTCTGATATTCTCACTTTGGAGCTAGGAAGTTGTCCCAAATACTGTTGAAAATCTAACTGGTTAAAGTAGATTTTGTTAAAACTGTGTGCAGAAAACAGAATATCTGAGTGGCACTGGGACTTTGCAGAAAGATGTACGTAGTATTTCTACGTTTGCTGGTGTCGGCAGTCCAGTCTCCCTGCTTTGGAGTCTGAAATCCTAAAACTGAAAGAGTGTAAGATAAGATGCCTTCAGCTGCTCCATCCAGCCCCGGCTCTTGTCCGTGTTTGAGGTAGCCATCGCCAGCCCTTCAACTCAGCCACCCTCACAGCAGTGTGGTGACATTCCTGAAGAGCCACCGAGCTGCGGCTGAGGCTGCCTTTCCCCAAAAGGAGCAGACAGGCACACGTGCGTTTTGGTTTTGCTTCCCTTTGATTTTTCTCCCATTTCATAGAGTCATATCGATCTTTCTTGCTAGATCTGCTTTTATCTATTTCTTTTTGTGGACTCTTTTGGGAGGGGAGTTCTTGACTTCCCCGGTATTGGTTTTAATGTGACAGATTGGCAGCTCTCATGGCTGAGGATCAGAGCTTCCTTGTCAGGACAAAAGGAGTCTGCACACACAGAAATCTTAGTTCAAAGGTGCAACAGAGAAAGAAAAGAAGGATGGGAAAGTGTGAGAGAGAGAAAGGAAGTATTCTCTCTAAAACAAACCTRGAAGGAGATAAACTCTTCTTAAAATCAGGCTATACAGCAAAATGTACTTGTGACTGTGGTGGTGAAGAAAAGCCTATTTTGGAAACTGGGAAACCTATTTTAGCCCCTTCAGGATAATTTCAATGGAGTAAAAAAAGGAAGAGCTATGCCCGGAGTGGGTTGGGTACTGTAGCATCCCAGCTTCAGATTACCTTCAGTAATCTACTGCATTTCAGTAAATTTTTTAATAAGCACTGGCTCTGGAGAGGAAAGTATTTCAAGAGACAATTAAGCATTTAATTTGCTGTGAAGACCAAAATAAAGGCTGCGAAGTGTTTTTAAAACTGATAGGCTACCTCCTAGAAAAAATTTTCCTAGGTGAGTGCCATGAGAGTTTCTCTACATACGCTGCATTCCTCTCTCCTCTCCTTTAATTTAAAATAGGATTTAATAGATTTCAAATAAACACAATATACATGAAAGGATTCATGTATACGTGATGGTTTCTCATAACTTTATATATTATAAATCCTAAGAATACCTGCAAGACCTTAAGAGCATTTGCTTTCCTGCGGCTATTTTCAAAGGGTTTCTCCATATAAAGGTTGAAAATGAAGACCCAGAGGAAAGGATACCAATTCTCGCAGCATTTCTGCTGCTGGCCCTGGATGGATTTAGAAAGCAAAATGCAAGAACAAAATGAGAGGAATTTTTGAGAGCTCTGTATTGGYTATTTCTGCTGCAACTGAAGTAGATGGCAGCAAAAACCAGCAAGCCCGGAGAGTTCTGAAAATGTTAACTAGATATGCAAACGTGTATGGATATTATACTATTTAATAGCACATATCTGTCTCCATTGCAAAAGCTGAGTAGTTTCTCTGCAATGCTTAATTCAGCCAAACTGATCTGTCTAACCTACAGGCTTACTGCATTCTTAGAAGTATGAAAATCAACTGCCCACTAAATGGGGAAGTGCTCCAGGAATTCAAGAAGATGCTGATACCCATTTTTAATTTATTAATTGAATTTACTTCTCTTTAAAGTATTTAGTTGGCAAATAGATCTTTTTGTAGCTATGATAATTACTGAATAGGCATAAACTGGCTGTTCCTGCTATTCCCTACTAGGAATATACATTGAATCATCCGGTTCACTAAATTTTGATCAGATGCCAGGATTAGTTAGCGTATAGTTGGATATCTTGCAGATTAATAAAAAGCATACACATCCTGCTGCCACGTGCAAAATACTTGCAGTGAAAATGTGTGTGTGAGGAAAATAAAGTATTGGAAAAATAAAGCCATCTGGTGCATGAACAGCAAAGCTTGTTGAAAAATTGTGTCTGCTCTGAATTGGGCATAAAGCAAACAAACAAAACCCCTCCCTATGATACTAATTTCTTTCAGTTGCTTTAGTTCAATAAATACATTGGTTTTTTCCTCTCCTCCACTGAAATGTAGTTTACAAGCTTTAGAAGGAAGAGCTGCTTTGAAATGGATAATTGAACCATTTAATTTTCATTTCCGTAAGACAGAAACAGGAATTGTTTTCCCTAAACAAAACACGAGTGTAAGTTTTGTCTCCTGCAAGAGTTCATCAAAAAATGCATAAATCTGGGGAAAGTTTAGATTTAGAGACAGGGGCATTTTTCAGTGAAAAACATGTAAGTTGGAAAACATTAAATATGAAAAGCTTCAGCTGGCTCTAGTGAACAGGGTCCAAAGGCAACTTCAGTCAATGTATGACTGAAGAAAAGCCATAAATGGTATAACGTAATCCTGAAGTAAAATTTAAATGACAGCCCTAAGGCACGAAACAAGATTGAGTTACAATTATAAAATCAGGCTGTCAGTATTTTGATCTTCCAACAATGCAAGTTTACTGAAGAAAATTTCAGTCAGTCTCCAATTTCACACATCATTGAAAACAATAACAAACATATAGCAGATAAGAAACACTTGGTGTACTAATGTGCTAAAATGTAAGCTGAAAGGAGCGATGAGACAATTGTCCAAAGTCAACTAAAACTGAGATCCTATTAATGTGCACGTCTGAGTAATTTTCTTAGCTGTTGATAATGGGCGATAGTCATCTATAAATTTCTATTACCATTAAGACTTTAAAATTTAAATATAATGGAATTTTTCAGGAGGGGCCACTCTCAAAACAGTCTTTATTCCTTTTTTGCGCCGTTTTGTTTATATTGTTTTATACCTATGTAACATCATTAACATCACTCGACTTGTTCGTGTTCTGTAGAACTGAGAAAAAGATCTGTAAATTGATTTAGATGAAAATGTCTTGAATGTGAGTGCTATATTCAGTAAAATATTCAGGGTCACAGGTCAAGAAATATTCGTTCTTCTCACAGATCAGAGAGGGGTATTGCAAGCTGACCTGTGCTGGCCCATCAATTGATGTTGGCTTTGGCTTCAAGAAACTTGCAAAGTAATGCAAACATGTATGTGTGTATGTGTATACATCCCTCTACTGTCTTAGTTCAGTCTCAAGGGCCGTCATGTTGCTGAGGCTGCCAACAAAGAAGTCAGTATTGATGTGGGTATCCATTTGCTGCCTCCTTTCTCTCTGCCTACCACACTTAAGCAACACTTTGAAGAATTTTTGATTATTGCTGACCTTAACAGAATTCATACCTAAAAGGAGAAAACTCAGTATCCTGCTACTGTTTAGCTCTGTTCTGAATTTCTTGTGTTCAATATTGACTCACAAAGTTATTGAATTAAAGAGCACGAGATTGCCAAAGTAAAAAACAACTTTGACATCCTTTTCCTTTCCAGCTATTGCTATTGTTCTACATACTCCAAATATTCTTGATTTATTAATGGCGAATCTGGGGGAAGGAAGATTAGAAGTACTGCAATAGCTGGCCAAAACCTGCCTAGTTTTAGAAATGTAACTTTAGTTTGAATTTGCCAGTTGGAGTGTAGCATATTTTTTTGAAATGCACATTGATAATATAAACAAATATTTCTGCTCCTCTAAAAAGCCATTATTACAATATCCATTCTCATCTTCAGATATTCAGTGCCACRTTTTCTGAATATTCATCTTGAGATGATTTCAGATTTTGTATGTAATACAAGATTTGTTCTTTCCTTTCCTGAAGCATCTTCCTTGATCTGTGACCCAGCACTGTCTTTATCAAATTGAATTTCCATTGTGTTAGGAAAGGAATGTTTTTACATCTTATATTACTTGTATTGATAAAAGCTGAGTTTTATGTTATCTTGTAGTCTTTCAACCTATCATACTGTCACATTTTGGACTAGATTGTTGTGGTATCCCTGGGAGAGCTCTATAAGGCAACTTGATGAAAAAGTAATATGGCAATGAGCAATGCTCAGCTGGCTTCCCAGCTGCTGAGCCTCTGCTTATAGAGACTTTGATCAGATTTAAAATGGATTTAGTACCCTATGGACAGGCACAAAGACTGTTACATTCCTAAAACCTGATTTAAGGGGGTTTGAGCACTTCCCACCCACTTGAAAAGCTGTCGATGTGCTGTTGTCCCTGATGAATGGGACCTTACTAGAGTAATGGTGAAATAAAAGAGGGAGGTTTTGAATCAGGTTGAATATTTCAGAGGGATTACTTGTATGAGAGACTTCTCACCTGTTTAGCTGTAGTGAGTTAAAACTCTGCATCCCCCACTGTCCATGCTACCATGAATCATAACAAAGTAGTTATTGTAGGTGCTGTATTTGGATGGCAGGATCAGATATGTGCCTATATGTCAGCAGCTTCACTTATGCATATATTAGCTTAAACCAAGGATCAATGCCAGTTTGTACTGAGTCCCTTGTTTTTTAATTGGAGTGAAGAAAGTGGACAGATGGGGGCAGTAACTTTTAAAATTAACACTGTAACTTTCTAATGACCTAAAAAAACTAATTCAGAGACTCATTAAAGCTAATATTATACCTATTTTTATTCAGGAAAGCAATTAACTAGTTTAGAGATTAACATGTCCCTAAACGTTCTTCTAAATCCAAGTATACAAATCATAGAGATTAGTAATCATCACTCTGGATTAGGCRATGGATTACAAATTAGAAAAAAGGATACTTAGTTGGTAGGGTTATATCAAGAAAAGGAAATTATGCTATTTGATTGATGCATCCAATTAAAACTGTCTGAAAGAGCTCAAATTTAATCATAGACACAGTGAAGTGCTCACAAATGCTCTAAAGACCAGTAATTGTTCGTTCAAATTATTTAGAAGAAGTTTTGTAGGACAAATGTGCTGGAGAAAATCTAAACTGTTCACAGTCAGTTTTGGAGTAGAAACTGCCAAAACTCATTAAATTATTCACTAACCATCATTTGTTCAGCTCAGCGTATTACAAAAGTTATTGATTAGGTAGTTTATAGTAGTTGGATGTATTCACGGAAATGTGTTTCTCTTCCCTCCTGTTATTTTGTAGTACGTTGGGTTTTTTTTCAAAAAATGCAGAGGGATTAAGTTATGCATTATTTATAACATATGCTTAGCACTCAGATAGTAAGCTAACGGGGATGGCACAGTTAGACGAAGTCTCTAACCTTTTCAATATTGCATTTCACTTTTCCAAAATGAACAGCCTTTGCCTGAATAATATATTGTAGATAATGAAAGGAAAGACAAGCAAAATACCAAGTCATAATATATATGAAAGACTAAAAGCTTTCTAATGGATATCTATCAAACTCTTTTTTGTTTGAAAAGCATGATTTTTTTTTTTTTTCTTCTTTTTCCTCTCTCTACTTCAGCATAGCAGAGCTTTCCCCAAGTGGAATTCAATAGCTTATTACCCTGTGGTAGCACAAATTCTTGACTTCTGAGGCTGGGCAATATTGCATATAATATGTCATAAATACTTGAAAGTCAGTTTGATATCTGCAGAGGAACACAATTGGTCATTAATGTATTAATCTCTATAGCGGGTGATCAGAAGATACTTTCCACAGTTAACTGACAGAGACAAAAAATGGATCATATCAGCTTGAACTTTAACTGTGAACTTCAAGTGTTTGGGAGGAAATTTCCTCAGGACAGAGTAGACGTACAGCCCCCTTCAATCCCCGGGCTGAACTGTTGTGTGATGTTGAAGGAAGAACATGCCAGGGTAGCTGTACGGCAATGGTGGCAGCACTGACTTTGCTTTTGAAGCATCGCACTGGGTTTTGCCACAGGGATGGGAGATCTGCTTCCAGCAACAGAGAAGACAAAATGTAAATCCAGATTTCAAAATGTACAAAGATGCGGAATTCCTGCAGCACTCGCTGAGATCAAGGAGGGGACAGAAGTGTGGCAAAAAATCTCATCCAACTTGCTTGCAGGTTAGCCTCTTCTAAAAGTGGAGGGAAAAATATGACAAAGAATGTTCAACCTTTAATTACTCTGACTTGAAATACATTTTTAAATCTCTTGGAAGGAATAGGAGAGTTTAAGACTAGAAGGGATTACTGTAATAGTTTACTGTTACCTGTATTTTATAAATGCAGGCTTAATATTTATGTGCTGTCTTACCATGTCCCAAATCTCCAAAATCTCCCTAACTTTATCATAATGTTATTTCTGGATTTGGCCCATGTGTGAAATCAGAAGTAGAAAAATTCCTTTAGAGTGTGGATGAAAAGTTAGGCTGTGGGTGTGGATATATAACAACCTTAGCTATGACTGCGATATGAAATATCCACCAGTAAAGCATTTGTGTGGCTGTGGATCTTCAAGCGAGATGTGTTAATGTAAGTGTTAGACTATACTGTTCCCAACAAACTGTGACTGTCTGCTCAGCAAACATATATTGTCACGACAATAATCTGCAAAATAATGGAGGCTAGTTTCGGTATAACTCTGGGAGTTTCTGTCTCATCAACCACACATGCCTGATGCCTAATGCTAACGTATGCTAACATATAAATGCCTAATGCTTTGATCCTAAAAGGTTTTAAAGCTTTTATTTTCTATAGCTACTGCAGGCTGACAAGACATGCTGCGGCAGCAACAGGAGGGTGTTAGGCACTGGTCTAAGGAGACGAAGAGGGGCTGGAGAAAGGTAGATGACTAGAAACTAGGAAATCTATGGCCCTTTCTAGGGCTAAGGGTTCACGTCCCTTTTCTGGTTACTTTGTGAGGGCTATTAAATTGTAATGCCAAACCCTTTTTCATCAGTGGCCTAAAAGCAACAAATGTTTGAGTATTGCAGATTATTTAGACAATTGTTTCCTAGTTCATAACTGCTCAAGCACCAGCCACAAGGAAAATGCAAAGTTATGCTCACCCAGATGGATATATATCTTGTGACTGGAGCATCTGATCAACAAGGTTTATGTTTGAGATTTAGCGTCTTGAATTTGAGTTGCTTTCCAAAGTAGTTGTGGGAATTAAGCAGCAGTGATTTCTAATGAGGAGCTGCAATTGGTTCCTTGCTCCCTGGCAAACTGAAAAAGACACAAAATCAATCAAAACTCAGTGTAAATTATTTATCTGACTTTACTATGAGTTTAGCAAAAAACCCAACCTGGCAGCGATAAAAGGCCCTTCGTTCTGATGGGCAGCAGAGCCCAGCCCAGGACCCCAAAAAACAAACGGGGCTGTAGAAAGCACTGCTGAGCAGTCTCCTCCAGTTTGTGTCTTGGGTCCCTTTGCTTTAGCCATATTCCTGCTAGATAGACGTTTGCAATTTTCCAGGCTTTGCAGGGAAACACAGTGGTGCATTTAAATGCAGGGAAAAGAGCTGGTGCAGGTAACATCAACGTTTCACACCCAGTCTTAAAATCCAAGGTACCATTTTGGATTAAGAGAATAATGAATCTTTCAGATGAACAAATGTTCAAAACCTGGAGCAATACGCTAGTGAGATGGAGGTTTAATGAACTCTTTAGAGGTGGTTTTTCAGCTGGTGTAAATTGGCACAGCTTCAATGGAGCCCAGAAAAAACCTAGCCCTGGCTTTATACAAATATACAGTAACGATCTCTCCCTCTTCTGTTGGGAAGCTTTTATCCTCAAAAGCTACGTTCCATGTGGATTATCTTGATCGTTTTTTCCTTACTTTAAGATATAGGCCCTGGCCTCTATATTTAACTGTAGCGTTTTCTATCAGAAAATAAGGCAGTACTTTCTAAGGGTAGCTCATGCATTGAACGCAGCTGTCAAAGCTACTCATGCTGCCTTGGGCAATTGGCTACTCACAAATCTTTATCTAAAGTATAAAGGTAAATAACTATTAAAAACCCTAACCTAAACTGAAGCAGTAAATTATCCCACAAATTCCTTTTACTGCTCTGTTTTGCTTGGATTTACTCAACCTATAAATCAGAGCTGAACAAGAAGTTTGCAGAATGATGGCCGCAAGGATCTTTATGAGGTCTATAGCCATAAATTTCAAAGCTGAAGAGGCTGAACCAGTAACCATCTGAGCTCTCCTTGCCACACAGTTCGCACGCTCGCTCACTTCTGCCAGCTTCCTCAGTATTACATGAAAGGGATTCTGCCTCGCTTTTCAAAAACTTGTATAATTGTTTTGGGTTTAGTTTTTTGAATGTGGGGCYGTGGGAGGAGGCTGATGGGTGCCCGGCTTTCTCTGCAGCGAGCAGTGGTTAGAGCAACCACTCAAACCACAGGAAGGCAGGATTTGGCTTCCTCTTGAGCCTGTGTGGTTTGGACTCAGGTGCCCAGCAAAGTGCTGGGAAGCAGGGCTGTTAAAGAAATCCAAGTTTTCATAGACCAGAAAAAGCAAAGGAAATGATAGCTGAAAGAAGAATTGTGGGGAGGTTTCAAGAAATAATCCTTGGATTAGGGACTGAAATTCAGTCAGGACAAGGGAGGGGGCCTTGCTGGACTGAGCCTCTTGTCTCTTAATGAACATTTACAGGGATCATCCTGTCCCCCAAACTGTTAAACCTAGAGGAAGCAAACATTTAGCTTTTAAATAATTTGACACTGCTAAGTTAGCAGTTCCAACTCTGAAAGCTGCTGTTTTACTTCACCACTCAGTAAGCTTGGTCCTCACCCCTTATGAATGTGATTAAGATCCGTGTCCTGGAGTCTGACAAACCAAGTGATGAAATCCTGGGGCAAGAGGGATTGCTTTGTAAAGTTAAGTCTAGCTCCTCGGTGCTGTTTCAACCTGCAAGGCAGAGGAAATCTATGAAATAAAGATTCGCTTATCTCTGTCTGGCTTCCTCTCCTTACTGCCGTTGGCTAAATGCGTCGGACTGCTCATGGAGTTACGCTGCACAAGTAACATCGTGGGCTATGTTATTTATTTGCCTTTGGGTCCAATTCTCGAATTTGCAACAGTCCTATAAATGTGTGGCGTGGCTTTTGTCTGAATAAAATGTATTGATTTCTTTATCTGAGTACCATAGAAATGTACGTTGTACAATACAACACTGCCAAGATTTATGGCACCTCGCTCAATAGCTGGATTGAGGATAGTTGCAGGTAGCAGTAAGTCCTTGTTGGAATATTCCTGCATTTTTAAAACACTGCATTGTGCCTGTTTTCTCTGTTACGGAAGTAGGTCAAGGAGTTTGTTTTCTGGCATTTTCCCCTCTGTATCTATCTTTGCAGTCAAACTTTTCTTTAAAGTACCTGCCAATTAAAAATTCAGGTCTTTTGTTCTTAGACTACACCAACGTTTGGAGAACAGGGTTTTGGGATTAAGTCCTGAGTATGTATTTCAAGAATATTGCTTGAAGACAAACTTCAGAAAACTCACATTTTTCTGGACCTGGAATGCCTTTTTCTTAACTGCTGCTGTTCTGTAAACGCTGTTTTTTGACTTGTGTCTTGCAGTTAAACAAAACCTTACCATTTATACTAGTAATAGCAGATTCTCAGACAAATTCACCTAATTTAGCCAACAAACATTTTGTAATACCCACAGAGAGGATAAAATAACTGGATTTTCCCATTTATATACTAGGGTTGGATTTTGCCTCCCAGTATTTTAAATATATTTTCCTCAGAGGGAGACTATATTCTAGATTTTGGTGAAATCATGACACTGGCTCTTTCAAACCTGCTTGACACCAGTTTATAGCCTTTTCTTGTTGCTATCTTGGAACAGTCTAGACCATACTTCCTAATCTTGGTCATGGTCTCCAAATTCTTCTGTGATGTAAGTAAGAGCGTTTATTTGTTCATGTCTCTCCTGTGCCATGTATATGCTGTATAATGTAGAGCATTATGTAAGCGTTAAGCATAAATTATGTGAGTTACKATAGCTAAAGCATGAGAAGGAGTAGCTGGTATTTAACTTCCTCACATTCCTCTGTCCTAAATGTAGAAAAGCTAAAACCTTCTATACACAATCTTTCCCTGTCTGTCAAGTACTTTTGGCTTAGGTTCTGCATTTTTCCTTTTGTTTGGGTGTTGATCCCCTTACACACCAAGCCTGTTCAATCTGTATGATCTGTTATTTCTGCTGGCTGTACTCCCTAATATAGATCGCTCAGAAATTCTTGAGCAATCCCCTGTATAAAGCCGATGCCCATCAACACCTGAAACGTGTTGCCCTTCTTTCTTGAGTTACAAATACTTTTTAAAGCTATTTTGCCTTTTTTTTTTCCCCCTGTGTGCTTGTTCCACTACAGATCTGCTATTCATCCTCTTCTCCAGGTCACTTCAGGTGGAGCTTTTGCTTTTGCAGCTCAAATATCAGCAAAGCTGTGGTCTCAGTCTCCAGCTCTGTTACAGATTCCTCTACGAACTTGGCCGAATCACTCCATCTTTCAGTGTCCCATTTGTAAGCTGTGAGATGGCATCTGACAAATGGAAGACTCTTTTTTTTATCATTGTGCTTTTCACCTTTTCAAAACAGTGTGCGTTACCTCTGCTAAATTATAAGCTAGAGTTTATCTGTTTAAAAATGATAATCGTGGCCTAAAATTGCTTGTGGCCTTCAAATTCTACTGTAATGCAGTGCAGTGGGACAGGTCAAAACTGCTTAATGGTTTTGTAGAATTTCCTGTAAATTTAAGTCTCACATTCACTTCCTTGGGTTATTTTGATTTTCTTTTCTTTGTTTTTCATGAATGATAGAACTAATGCAAATCATATGGGGGCGTTCTGTGGATCAGTATTGCKGCCACTGCCACCACGCTGCAGCTTCACTGGATGGTGCTGTGTGTCTCTGTTCCCCACCATTCAATTCGGAGTATTCGCGGGTGTGCTGAACAGAATGTGGTGGTGTCAGAAAGAAAGGTGAGTCATGACCAGCTATCTATGCCATGGTTCCCATCTGCAAAGCGAGTAGGAAATTGTTTCTTCCCCCCTATTCTTTGACAGTATTGCAAATGTTTGAAGTTGGGTGAGGTTTTTGTTTGGTTTGGGTTTTTTTTTTTTTTTTCCGCTTGTGACAGTTTCACAGACCTTAAAAGAGGCTTGTGCCCATTCAGGACTGTAGGAGGAGGACTCCCTTACTCTGTGCTAATGCAGTCCCTGCACAATGGGTTGTTGAAAATCCCTCATTGTTTTATATCCTATCTAAAACTAATTTTATTTATTTTTTATGGCAGCAGCTGCTGTTATTTGTGGACATGCATTACCTTTTTAGCTCCTTCTCTCCTGGATTTAAACTGACTTTCCTTTTTTTGGCACATGTGTTTTTTTCAGCAAGCCCTGTTTACCTGTCACCCCAGAGCATGCACCAGAATGGACCAATTTCAGCTCCCTGAATAGGGGAGCAGCCATTTGATGGGCATGGGAAGTGGCATATAGGCTTGGGAGCTCTTAAGGGAGACTTCAAGGTTTACATCAAAGAYAGTCTTATCTAGCCTCACCTTCCTCAAAAGAATTAATTTAATGTTTTCTACATAGAAGGAAATTTTGAGCAACTTGTAAAGGCTGGTGAGGGTGGGGTGATACATTTTTTTGTTTCTGTAGAAGTATCAGGAATGCTGTTACATCCTTTTCCCTGTAAACACGTACTGAGTGTTGGACGCTGATTTGTGACACTTGATCCCACAGCCTCTGCTGCGTTGTTTAAGGGAATGCCCATGTGGACACATGCAGTATAGAGGAGAAAACATACTCTGGCTCCTCAGATTGAGGTAGAGGCTGGCTCACAAGTAACCATGGCAACCAAGCTGTCACTGTGAGCATCAAGATAGTTACATACCAAAAAATAAAAAAGCCCAAATACACTGCAACGTACATTAACACTCCAGCTCATTTGGAGATCTGTCCCTCGGTTTTGTTCCTTGTGGATGTTGACAGCTGTGGCTATCCCATGTAGGTAGGAATATTTTTCCCTGCTCTATCTGCTGCATCAGCAGCAAAAATTGTTCTGGTGGTAAACGTAATGGCTTCCAATCAAAAGGGGATATTTGAATTTCAAGTTGGAGAAACACTGAAGACAATTTTGTATTCACCTTAAAAAGTTTCATCTATCACACGCTTCCAAAAACGGTGTGCTCGCATCAATATTTATAACGTTCAGCTCTGTGTTTTTACAGAAGAGCCATTAATACAACATATCAACTCTGGTGACATGTTACATTTTATTGCTGTCAACAAACAAAGATATTCTTTCTTTCTCTGCAAACTCCTCTTTTTTCTTTTTTTAATCGACCATCAGGTTTGAGTTTTGAAGGATATGTGTGGATGTGCTTTCCAATATTTTCTAGAAGGCTACTAGAGAGGTGAYAGAGTGAGCTCATAGAAGCTTATGGAAGACACTGATTAATATTTTCCTATGAGATTAAATAAAGGTTTTGGGGTAAGTTCTTTGCTTGGGATGGAACTAATCCAATTTCTAAAGAGGACCAGGGAACCGCTACCCCCATTCAGGATTGGAAAGTCTCTGAAATAAATACTTAGTTTTGAAAACACCTCAGAATATTGATCTCTGCGCCGCTGTTCTGATTTAAATGAATTTGTACATTTTACTAGTGTAAAGGGGACAGGGCTCAGGTCTAAGTCATAGTGCTTATTAATCTCCTGTCACCATATCACGTTATGTGATTTAGGCACTTCATACTTTCAGCTATCGCTGTCTTGCTCAGGTGGCTGTCCTCGATGAGCATTGCCTCCTGAGAGCAGGTCAGCTCTGCTGCAACACCTTACACCTCTCTCCACCTCTCACCTCTGCAGCTCTTTATACAAGATCTTAGAGGAGTCCTCTGTCAGCCTGGCAGCACCTCACTGACTTCAGAGTTTGGATCCACGGTATGAACAATGTCAGTGCTTATTTTTCTTCCTATGCTAATTAGTCTCCCTAGAGGGTTATCAGTGTGTATAGAGGTAAGAAATTTGATATAAGTGGCTCTACAAAATCAGTTTAAAAAAAGTTACTTGTGTGGGTTGGAACAAGCAGGCTTCAATCATTTTAGTTAGATTTAAGCAGCAGTAGGAAAAAAATAGAAGTATAAGAATATCTGTACTAAAACCTGTCAGCTCTCCAGCTAGTTAATTGAACTTATAACTGTATAATAATCACCTGCTAATATTCAATTTTTAAAACCACTTAAAATCCGATAAACTAGCTCAGTTCCACAATACTATCCACTTTAGTCAACTGTGCCTTACTGTTACAGAATTCACTTTTTCAGTCCTTGCGTAGCTCTCCAGCGGCCAGAATCGTTACAGCAGGTCAAATGACCTGCACGTACCTGCCGCTATGCCTTAATATGTATCCAGAGGCTCGGTGGGACTGCGGGAAACACACCTCCAGGACAGACTGCACCACCACGTTCAGGTACATTTTATTTTTTCTGCCAACAGTATTTATTTCTGCATGCAAAGCAAAGGGATGGTTCGTTTGCTTCACCGCTCATGTTGCCAAAATGATCGTGCTGGTTTTTTCCAGGTTTGTCTCTCACGATCCCGGATGGGACAGCAGAATTAGAGCTACGCTGTATAATTTCACTTTTTGGTTGAGCCATTTTTGAACCTGGGAGGAATTGGGGGGGGGGAATCTTTTTTTTTTTTTTTTTTTTTTTTTTTTTTTTTTTTTTTTTTTTTTTTTTTTTTCCTTTCAGATCTACCTCTGTGTGTGTGTGTGCTGGTTTTGGAGGTGTCTATGCTCCTCATGGGCAGGCATGCTTTTTGTCTGGCTGCATGCTGTGCCAGCATGAGACTGGTTTTAAGCTCTTTCTTTATCTGCTCTCAGTAGCTATTGATCATTATTATCAGACGTAAAATCCATTTTCAGCAGCAGATCCTTTGCTCCCCAGCAGCTCATCAGGAAAAACTACTTTCCTTGTATCTATTTTGTCCCGTTCCAGTAAACCCAATTGTTGCCATTGGTTCTAGTGAGGTCCGGATGCAGACTTGGCGCTTTTGAGGACACAGGTAAGTATCTCAGTATCTTTCAGCTTTAAAATGCAAAGAGGAGGAGGCCACAAAAGCAACCAAGTTCTGTCAACCCCTGCTCCCGTGGCCTTTCATTTTGTGTCCTCTATCTCACTGTACTTAAGCTTTTGAGTATATTTAGAGTACCTTTCACATTTGTTATCCTGGGAATATTTCTGAGCCTCTGTTGAATTTTTGAGCTGATTACACACCTGTTTCTCTAAAAGAAGAGAGTGTCGTCTTCGGTGCTTTGCCAGATTCTGTTGAATTGTTCTTTATTAAGATCAGCCCCAGCCACAAGATAACCCTCAAAGAAGCCACGATCCATCTTGACCAAGACGCATCACATGGCTTGGAAAGAACCTGCTGTAAAGTTGAGTCAGGTGAAACTCTCTCAAAGTTCGGAAGAACCAGCCTACAGTTCAGTTTCAACCAATACCATGAGGTGCAGGATAGGATGTTTGTCAAAATGCATCAGAAGGTTCAGGTTTGCTCAGGTCCATGGTATTTATTTGGACATATCTCAAGTTTTACAGGTAGATCAGATATCCAAGCTTTTCTAGACTTAGATTTTCCAAAGAAAGGTGGGGAGGGAGGGAGGCGCAGGGGAGGATTTCATACATTCAAAACACTGCAAGTTGCGGTTAAGATAAATGCAAGGTGGTCTCCTTCTTGTGGTAAAACAGCTCATGCTTTTCATTTTCTATTAATTTAATTTCCTCCATTATTCTGTCATGTGGTACCTTTCTCGTATCATTTGGAAAACAAGTGKAGAAATGAAAACACACCCAGAGATCAACAAAACCATTCTGACAGCTACACTGAAGGGCAAAACAATCACTCTCAGCTGTGCTAGCTCGTTTGGCTATCTCATTCGAAGGTCATCGCAAATGATGCATGGAGCTATGACCAAACTAGGGGAAAAAAAAATCAGGAATAAGATTTAAATCTGGAACTCTTTTCATAATACTCACCAAAACCCAAGATTCAAAAGCTGTCCATATACAAACTGTGGAGCAGTTGTAATTTGTGTAGCCTGAAGACCTAGCCAAAAACATGAGCTGTTATTCTGGCTAGCACAGACTGAAGGCATCTCAGCAGTTCAGCTGCTCTGGGATGCTGTAATCCAACTCCAGTTGACTGTAAATAGGGAGCTGGTGACCCCCTTAAAATGCAGTTGAAATCTCAGCTTTACTGARGTCAGTAAAAACTCCCACTGAATTTAAAGGGACTGGGATTGTGTAGCCAGTGCCCTATATGTTGAGACTCGTGAATCAAGAAAACAGCAAGGGGAATTGCTTTCAAAATTTTTCCTTGCATACTTTCAGTTTTACAGAGAGAGCAGAGTTGAGGAATGTTGTATTTATGCACTTCAACTAGATCTGCCATTGGATATTTTGGCTATCAGTGTGGAAAAAAGAAATTTGAAGTAAGCTACCTACAAAGTAGTTTTGAAGATTTTTTGATGTCTTGCTTTAAAAATGAGAGGGGCTCAAGCTTTGATTCAGGTAGCAAATCCACTTCCATGTCCTGAATGGTAATGCCATAGTGGTAATTAGACCACCGAGGACAACACTAATTTTAAGGTATATGTGGGTGAAGAAAAATAAAAGAGATTGCAATAATCAACATGTAGCATCATAAATGAATCCAGTTTCCTTGGCAACTTCTAGTGTGCAGTCTGTGTTTCACTGAGAATTTTGCTTGTAAGCAAGTGGACAGTAGGTACTTACTTGAGATTAAAGCGAGAAACTTTTGATCGAATGTCTTTTACATGTGTTTTTTTGTTCTTCCCATTGAACTCTTATCTGTGTCATTGTTTTCACTGGCATGAGGTGGGTATTGCACAGTTAAGTGCTATGGATGCATTTGCTGCTGCTATTAAAGTAARTTATAACTGTTTTATACGATCACAAGGTGCTGCTCTCTGTGCCTTTGGCAGCAGCTGTGTTTCATGCTCTCTTTCCTGGTTTGGGGAAAACAGAAGGACCGATGGCTGAGCAACTGTGCTGGTGCGTGGGACACACGGAAAGGTAAGTCCAGCCCCAAGCGCTCGTGCTGCAGCCCCGACGGCCAGGATACATCATTAATTTGCCTTGTCTCCTGTGTGGTCATTTTTGCCCCTTGGGAAACTCCCATACGTGGAATGATTGTTAAGTGATGTTAGTTGAATAGTTACTCACCGCAGAAGAGTTTTTCGTTAAAAATATCTCCCCACCCCAATACAGACCAAAACCAGTTTAAAAAGCAGGTAGAAAAGTATTTTCCTTCAGCATTTTGGATATAGCAATCCCTAGACCTAGGCTCTGGTCTGGTGTCTTCATCAAGCCCTCTACTTCCAAGCATTAAATCATCATGACTCAAGTATCAAAAACTCATGAGGTTTTAAAAAATAGTAAGTGTTGGGATGTTTAGCTTTTTGCATTCATCATTTCAATCTTTGCATGGTATCTTCAAAGATTTTCTTTTTCATAAAAAGGGAATTGCTCTGCAATCCTATGATGTGCAATCCCCATTAGTGATGCTTTCAGTAAGAAAGTAAAATTGCATGACATCAAAAATCACAATGAAGTCAGGTTAGAGACTTAATCGGCTTTAATTGGAAAGTCATCTGCTGGAAAAAAMCAAATGTAGCTAAACATACTGCAGGTCACATGGAGAGTGGCTAATGGTTGTAATGAGATCAGGACAACAACACAGGGGTGTTTAACCTAAAAGAGTACAAATGCGTGTGAAATTGAACATGTATGCGTTTTATATCTCCACGGATATAAATACAATTTTCCTGTGTAAAAAAATCGTTTCAGATTTCTCAGGCAATGCTCAGAATGTCTTTAGAACTCCTCCAGACTTTGGGGAGCACTACTATGTTTTTCTTCAGTGAAGGATGATATTTTTATGTGAAAACTGGATGATTATGTTTGATTCAGCATAAACTTCCGCAGACAGTTGAAGGTTATAATAGCCACTGCTCTCTGGGCATGAGGCAGAGCAATCAGCAGCAACATGTCGAGGACCATCCCTCTGGCCGTTTTTGTTTTCTTGTTTTATTTTTGATTTGGGGGCTCATTCTTACTTTTTCAAATAACAGCACAGCAAAAAGAACTGGGAGGAAGGTCATTACTGGGAGCAAAAAAAAAAATCAACAAAATATACAGTGACTCCTATATAAAATACCATTATTGGAATAAAAATGTTTAAAAAACATTCTTTAATGCTAGCGCTTTCCTTGCCTTTTCTCTCTGTGGTACTCGAAATAAAAATGGAGATGATTCTGTTTCATGTTTGGACATGCTGCTTCATGTTTTGATTTGACCCATTCACAGAAATTGCCTAACTGTAAAATGTAAAGCAGAGATAGAAACGAGCTAACCAAAGTTCAAGGTTTAATTAGATTAAGAGTTTTGGATTTCAACACTCTGTATTTAAAGAGGAGGGAGACTGGGGAGAAATTGTGTCGGGGTGTAAAAGGTTGGTTCACCTTTTGGTATTGGATTAACTTTTAGCCTGAGTCGGTACTGCCATTTGCCAGGAGAGAAACTGTTTTATCTGCTTAAACACTTGTTTAGAGGAAACCCCCACAAAACTGTTTGCTAGAGGGGTTTTTGGATCAGTATCTCGGTGTACTTCCAGGGGGACAAATGCCCCCTCTAACACAACGCGGCACACTTCTCACTTCAGCAGGTTGCCTGGTTTCTGACAACTGCAAACTTGGCACACAGTTTCAAAAGCACTTTTCTGTTGTGTTTGTTGAGAGGTAGCGAAATCTCTGCAGGAATTGGGTGTGATTAAAATCACGATAAATTGTGATTATAGAGAACGTGGATCAGGACTTACAACTACAATGCATTTTTGACATAACCAAACACAAACGAGCAAATGTTAAATGAAGGAGCTTGTGAAGGAAAGGAAGGGGGTAGTTTTTTAATTTCTCCAAGGTACTAATACCAGATCTAATGCCAGCTGCTCATTTTAATATGAATATTTCATGGTGTGTTAACTCCTAAACTAAACCACTAAAATAGCTAGTTACTTTTATACTGTAATTTATATATGACCTTCGTGATCAGAGTATCTGAGAACACAAGGAGGTTAATGAATTCTGTCTTTTCTCACCAGTGTGAAGTACTGAACTAATAATCTCTTGTTACAGAAGGGACAAGAGGGCACATGTCACGTCCAATATTTTAGCCTATGGCTGAGCTGTGAACTAAACCCAGCTCTCCAGAGCCAGGTTCAGTGCCGAAGCAACTAGGTCATTCTCGCTCTCACTAGACCATCCATCAGATGAATTACAATGTACGTTTAAAAAGCACGTTCAGGTGGTTTAGGCCGGGATCCAAGTTTTCCTTTGCAAACTCTGACACCAGCTCTCATGGGTGGCTTTGACCTGTTGTAATGATTGCTAAAGTTCTGGTTTTGTTGGGGGAAAGTAATGTTTGTGGCATAGACAGCAAGTATTTTTTCTGGCTTGGTCTCTCCTGAAACTATTTTTGTGTTGTGCTGTACGAGAGGAAATGCCTCTCATATGACAGATACGGTACGGAAACTACTCAGTGCTGAAACGCTTTGCACAACCTTCCCATTAACACTGTGGCTTTGTTAATTTGTGAGAATATTTATGAATACAGTGCAGAATAAAGATGAGAAAAGTTCAGATGATTCATCTTGCTTACTTGTAGCTCAGAGCACATGCTCCTCTTAGGTCATTTGAAAGTACCACATCAAGAACGAGAGCGTCTCCCGTGCTGTCCTCAGACTGGAGTGGTGCAGGACCTACAGGGCTGATGACCCCACTGAACAACAGGTCCTCATCTTCCCTTCTTTCGTTTGTCTTCTGTTTTTCTTTCCTTCCCTGCTTCCAACCATCCTTTTGTCCTTCTGTCTGTTCTTCTGTCCTTCCATCCTTCTGTTCTTCCCTTCATCTTTCCTTCCATCTGTCCTTCCTTCCTTCCTTCCGTCCTTATGTCAGTTCTTCCATCCATCCTTCCTACACTCCATCCTTCCATCCTTCTGTTTATGTCTCTGTCCTTCCGTCTCTCCTTCCATCATTCCATTCATCCTTCAATCTGTCTTTCCATCTGTCCTTCCATCCATTCTGCCTTCCTTCCTTCCTTCCATCTTTGTCCATACGTACGTCCTTCTGTCCTTCCTTCTATCCTTCCATTCTTCCTTCTGTCCATCCTTCCTTCTTCCTTCCAACCTTTCATCCGTCCTTCCGTCTTTCCATCCTTCTGTCCATGCCAAAAAGAACTGGCTACTGCTCATCTCCTCCAGACAGGACCAGAGGAGCAGCAGCTCCATCAACAATGCCCAAATCCTGCTTCTCCTCCTTTCATCCCTCTGTCCTTCTTTCTGTCTGTCCCTCAGTCATTCCTTCTGTTCCTCCATCCGTCTTTCCATCCTTCTCTCCTTCCTTCTGTCTTTCCTTCCATCCTTCTTTCCTTCTGTCCGTCCTTCTTGCTGTCCATCATTCTTTCTTACCTTCCATCCATCCTTCTTCCCTCCATCCTTCCTTGCATCCATCGATACCTCCATGCATCCTTCCGTCCGTCCTTCATCCATCCTTCCACCCTTCCATCCATCCTTTCCTTCTGTCCATCCTTTCCATCTGTCCTTTCTTCCTTCCACTCATCCTTCCTTTTATCCATCTTTCTTTCCATCGTCTGTTCTTCTGTCCATCCTTCCTTCTGTCCTTCCATCATTCCATTCATCCTTCCRTCCATCCATCCCTCCTTCCGTCCATTCTACCTTCCTTACATCCTTCTGCTCTTCCTACTATCTATCCTTCTGTTCATCCATCATTCCTTCCTTCTGTTCTTCCTTCCAGCCTTCATTCCTTCTTTCCATCCATCATTCCCTTACTCCATCCTTCTGTCCTTTCTTCCACCCTTCTGTCTTTGTCCTTCCTTCCATCTGTCCTCCTGTCCTTATTTCCACCTGTGCTTCCTTGCTTCCCTCCTTCAGATCTTCTGTCCTTCCGTCTGTCCATCCCTACTTCCTTTTTTCTGTCTTTTGTTCCTTGCACCCATACTTTTGTCCTTCCATCCTGACTTCTGTCCTTCCATCTGTCCTTCCTTTTGTCCATCCATCCTTCCTTCTTACCACCCTTCATTCCATCTTTCTGTCTTCCGTTCATCCTTCCTTCTTTCTTTTTGTACTTACTTCTGTACGTCTTTCTGTACATCCATCCATCCTTCCGTCCCCCCCCTACCATTTGTCCTTCCATTCATCTGTTGTTCCTTTGTTCCATCCTTCCTTCCTTTCTGTCCTTCTTTCCATCTGTCCTTCCCTTCTTCCATCCTTTGGTCTTTTCTTCCATCCTTCTATCTGTCGCTCCTTCCATCCATCCTTTGTTCCTTCTGTCCGTCCATCCTTCCTTCTCTCCATCTCCTTTCCTCCTGACTACCTTTCTTCCRTCCTTCCTTTTGTCTTTCCTTCCTTGCATCCATGGGTCCATCATTCCGTGCACCTGTCCTTCCTTCCATCCAGCCTTCCTTGCTTCTGTCCTTCCATCCATCTCTCCATCTGTCTTGCCTTCAATCCTTCTATCCGTCCATACTTCTTTCCTTCCTTCCTTCTGTGTGTCCTTCCCTCCTGCCATCCTTCCATTCATCATCTTTCTTTCYATCCTTCCTTCTGTCATTCTTTCCATCCATCTGTCCATCAGGCATTCTTTCCTTCCTTCCTTCCATCTGACCTTCCTTCATTCTGTCCTTTTGTACATCCATCCTTCCATCTGTCTTTACRTCCTTTTTTCCAATCCATCCTGCCCTTTCTCCATCCTCTCTTCTGACCTTTGATCTGTCCCTCCTTCCTTCCTTCCTTCCATCCCTTCTGTTCAGCTGTCCATCCTACCATTGTCCATTCCATCTGTCCTACCATCCATCCTTCCATTCACCCGTCATTCCTTCCATCCTTCCTTTCATCCTTCTGTCTGTATTTGCATCCTTCTTTTCCATCCATCCTTCTGTCCATCATTCCTTCTTTTCTTCCTTACTTCCTGCCTTCCTTCCATCTGACTTTCCTACATCTGGCCTTCTGTGCATCCTTCCCTCTGTCCTTCCATCCATCCTTCCTTTTGGCCATCCTTCCTTCAATCCTTCCATCCATTTGTCCGTCTCAACTTCCTTCTCTCCTGCCTTCCTCCCATCCATCCTGCTGTCATTCCTTCCTTCTGTCTCTGTGTCTGTCCTTTCTGTCCTTCCATCCCTCCATCTTTCCTTCYAGCTGTCATTCTTTCTATCCGTCTGTCCATCCAGCATTCTTTTCTTCTGGCCTTCCTTCCATCCTTCCAGCTGTCATTCTTTCCTTTTGTCCATCCTTCCTTCTGTTCGTCCTTCCATACATGCATCCTTCCTTCTAGCCTTCCACCCATCCTTCTGTCTGTCCTTTTTTTCCTTCCATCCATCCAGGCTTCCGTCCCACCTTCTGTTCTTTCTTCCCTCGTTCCTTGCTTCCTTCTGTCTGGCCTTCTGTCTGTCCTTCCATCGTTCCTTCCTTTCTTCCATCCTTTGTTCCTTGCATCCATCCTTGGTGTGTCCAATACATCTGTACTTCCTTCTGTCCATCCTTCTTTGCTTCCATCCATCCTTCTGTCCTTCCATACATGCTTACCTTCCATCTGCTCTTCCTTCTGTCATTCTGGCCTTCCTACCCATCCTTCCTTACTTTTTTTTTTTCCTTCTGTCTGGACTTCCTTCCTTCCATCCTTCTTTCCAGCCATCCTGCCCTTCTTCTGCCTTCCATATTCTCCTCTATTTCTCTTTCCTTCCATCCATCCTTCTATCCTTCTGTCCATTCGTCCTTTCCTCTGTCCTTCCATCCATCATTCCTTCTGTCCTTCCTTTTGTCTGGCCTTTCATCCATCCTTCTTTCTATCCATCCATACTCTCTTCCATCCTTCCGCCTGTCCCTCCTTCCTCCATCCATCCTTCAGTATATCCTTCTGTACTTACTCCCATCTGCCCTTCCTTCCATCCATCCTTTCTTCCTTTGGTCCTTCCATCCATCCTTCTTTCCACCCATACTTCCCTTCTTTTTCATCCATCCTTCTGTCCATCCTGCCTTCCTTCCTTCCATCTGTCCTTCCGTTCTTCCAGCCGTCTGTCCATCCAACCTTCTGCGCATCCTTCCCTCTGTCCATCCTTCCTTCTGTCCATCCCTCCCTCCCTTTTGTCCGTCCATCCTTCAGTCCTTCTGTTCATCTTTCCCTTTCTGTCCATCCTTCTTTCCTTGCATCCATCCTTCCATCATTCTGTGCTTTCTCCTTCCTTCCGTCTGTCTGTCCTTGCTTCTGTCCTTCTGTTTTTCTATCCATCCTTTTTTCTTTCTCTCTGTCCTTCCATCCCTCCTTTCTGTCCATCCTGCCATCCTTCCTGTCGTCCTTCCATCCATTTCTTCCTTCTGTCAGTCCTTCTGTACATCCAATCTTCCTTCTGTCCTTTCTTCCATCCTTTGTTCCTTGTATCCATCTTTCTGTCATTTCATACATCTGTCATCCTTTCCATGCCGCCTTCCTTCTGTTCCTGCAGCCTTCCATCTCCATCCTCTTGTCCAGCCTTCTGTACTTCCTTACGTTCATCCATCCTTCCGCCCTTCCTACCATCTGTCCTTCCAGTCTTCCTTCTGTCTGCCCTTCAGTGTCTTTCTGTCCTGCTTTCCATCCTTCCGTCCTCTCTTCCATCTGGCCTTCCTTCCATCCTTCCTTCCTTCCTTCTGTCTGTCCTTCCTTCCGGCTGATTGTCCTTCCTTCAGTCCTTCCATCCGTCCTTCTTCCTTCCTTTTGTCCACCTGTTCCTAGGTCTGTCCTTCTGTTCCTCCRTCCTTCCATCCATCCTTCCTTCCTTTCATCCTGTCCTTTTGTCCTTCCATCTGTCCTTTCTTACTTCCATCCATCCTTCTGTCTATCCTGCCTTGCTTCCATCTATCTTCCTTCTTTTTGTCCATCCTTTCTTCCTTCCATCCTTCTCTCCTCCTTTCTGTCCATGCTTCCATCCCTCTGTCCATCCTTCCATCCTTCTGTCCTTCTGTTTTTCCATCCTTCCATCTATCTCTCCTACCTTCCTTCTATCCTTCTGTCCCTCCGTCCTTCTCTCCGTCATGTCTTCCTTCCATCTGTCCTTATATATATAAAAGTTATATATTAAAAAATACATGGTTATAATACATGAAAATGAAGTTTTCCTGGAGAAAGCTGATAGCACAGGCCGTCAGCACAATATTACACCGTTTGTGCTGTTTGGGTTGCCATTTGGGGGATATTTAGTAGCRAGATTATGATATCTATGGGCAATTAAATAGCCTTTTTCAAAATGCTATAAATAATATTAGCCATGCTGAATGAATAATGCCGCTCAGTGCTGTGCAAATTACCAACATGCAAAGTGCAAATGGAATAAGGAGGATTTTATTTTCATGCAGAGACAGTAGTTTTATGCTACAATGAGATGGCCTTTTGCTCATTTCCCATTTAATCTCATATGCAACTCACTAATAGCATCCCAATGTCCCTCTCCACATTTCTCTTCTTATAGTGTCTCTAATGCACCTTAAATGATGAGAGCACTACATCAATAGTCTCAATTTAGGCAATGTGTGCTTTTGGCAAAAAAACAGCAAGTACTGCTAGCATAAATCTCCCATTACTATAACGACACATTAAAATGGCACAGGGGTTTACAATCTGTGTTGAGAATTATCCATCCACCTGCTCTCTGAAATCATGTTCTATACAGTTATCCTTTCCTTCACCCATCTTTGTACTAGCCTGACTTGCCAAGAAGGAAAAGAACCCAGGCATTTATCGACACACCAATGTTTTGTGCAGCATTCCAGCGATTCTGTAGTGGATCTGTTTGGATCAGATACCCAACATTGTTCGGGCGAGATAAACAAAGAGAAAAGAACATGGGTGACTAATCAGTAATAGTTAATTGCAACACACGCACACCCCACCTCTCCCGTTTTTCCCCAGCCATAAATTGAAAATGACAGTGGCAGGAGGAATAGGGCTTTAATCTAGATGAAACATTTTTGAATGCCATTTCTGAATTACAGGACGTACATTGATCTGGCTGTCATTCTGTTCCATTTGGAGTGATAGATCTGCAGAAAAACACTTTTGTTTAATTGAGATAATATTGTATTCTTCCTACATCCTTTAGGAGAGAACTGATTTATGAGGAATGTTCTTCCTGAAATAAAAAGACACTGGCATCTGAAGTCCTGACAGCAAAGGCCACATTCAGAGATTGCTTAATAATACCTCTGACTAAACAAGTCATTGCATTCATCTCTGCAAGCTAGAGATGCTGGTATCCCCACTGTGAAGCCCAACAGACTCAGAGTACTATTTTTCTCCCAAAATGGAAGTATTTAGGCAAGCTGGGCACCCATCACATATTCAGAGGTGACGTAGGGCCCAGTATCACTTACCTCACAGCTGAAGCAGTGTGAGCTACACTGTCTTTTCTGGATTGCTTTGGAAAGTTTTTTTCCCCTTCTGCTCATCCTGAGTGAGAACTTGAAGAATTTATGGACAGTTTCTTCCCTTGCTTTAGGATACAACTGTGCAATACCCAATCCATATGTTTGCCTCTTAGCAATAAAGATAGTTTCTTCTGCCGGGAAAGGGCAGCCAGCTGGTAGGAACCAGCTGCTGAGGACACTTCCAGCCTGTACGCAGTGATGGGCCCGAGGTTAATGCATTTTTGCTCCAGATGTTGCATTAGCTCCCCAGTGCTCCAGATAATGGTTTGGGGCTAAGATGTCCTGGGAAGTTATGCTGCTCTCCTTGCCCTGCCAACAACTGAATTTACAGAATGACACAAAACCAACTTGCACCACCAAAAGGGGAAAAGCACCCCGCACACGCCCTAAGAGATGACACACTAGGACCAGGAAGGACCATCTTTGTTTTGCGGGTATAGTGGGTGCCAACACCTTGGCTTTGTTCTGTGTTGGGCTGAAAAGGAATTTTTTTTGATGTCTGCTCTCAGGTGGCAGTCCCAGCGCCTTGATTTGGTAAGAGCTTTGGGAAATTTTTGTTACTGACCTGGACTGTGTTCACAGCTTGGAAGTGCTATAAATCTTGTGCTGAATGTATCACACGAGCACTGGTGACAAGATTCCTCGCCTCTCTCCGTTTCCTTACCTGCTTCTGCAGATAGACGTTACTGGTACTCTAAAATAAAATAAAAAAAAATTTAAAAGCACCAAAATCTGCTTCATTTGGAACTGTAGCCTATTTCTTCAGGACATACTGTCTCTTAATCTGCACAAAGCCATTATTTAGATTCTATAGGATTTCTTCAGCAATAACTGTGTCCTTTAAACAACTGACTTCTATCAAGGAGCTTCTCTACAAGCACACATAATTCGTATCCACAGGAAAATGAAGTTTTCTTGGAGAAAGCTGTAGTAGTAAGGCACTATACATTTATTTTATCAAACTAAAGACAAAAATTATTAAAAGGGAAGGGGGAACATCCTATAAAAGGTTTAATTTCTTGTTTTATTTGTATATGCATTTCTTGTTCTAGCTGAGTATATGTGTGCAAACTATGGATTCAGACAGGAAACCGTTAACAGGAATTGGGTTTGATTTCTGAGGAAAGCATGGTGTAACTGTGGGGGATGTAGGTTCATCTTTTTTTCTTCTGTTAAAAGAACCAATTTACTAGAAGGAGAAACAAATGTACAAGGAAACGCTGTATTCCAGGTACTAAGATTTGTACTTTCTGAGTCACCACATGGATAACTACTCCTCACAGGAGTCCTGTTTCCATGAGCGAAAGGAACCTTTAGGAGTTATGCATTGCCATTGAGGGGCTGTTGGCTGTGGCGTGTACCTGAGTGTGTTGCCTTTTCTGAGAAAACACTTTTGGGAAGACACGCGTTCATCACTGAATTTTTCTTTTTTTTGTTGTCTCAGCCTGGCTGTTGCACTTCTTCCAGGATGGCAGATAACATAATCCTGTTCTGAGTATCATTAGAGCTATTTATGCTGAGCAGTGGATTTCTCTAGAAAAAAGGTATTCCAGCACATTTCTTACTGTATAATTATTTGGTTTCCCATGTGACTCTACAGAGGCTTTATGCTGCACTCACTTTTATTCAGGGTTTGCACTAACATGAAGCAGACCCCTAATCACGTTCAGTCAAAGTTAAATCCCAAGGTCTCAAAACCACAGTGTTTTTGTTCAGCTATACCTGATACCTTGCACACATCCAGAGGTCAGCAGCTACAATCCCTTCGCCACAGCCCCAGGGCACAGCCGACTTCTCAGGCTGTTAAAATAGCAGAATCACAAAGCAGTAGCCTAAAAAAAAAAAAAAAAAAAAAAAAAAAANAAAAAAAAACAAACCACCAACCCAGTGAGCTTTCAGTTAAGAACAGAGGCAGTGAATGACTGAGTTGCTGCATTGCCTTGATTTACCATCAGGAAGGTTTCTAGCAGTGCCACTTTGTATTGATTAAAGCCCTCGGTGGCACAGGGAGGTCTGTAATCATTTATTCTGGTCATGTTTTAGTGTAGCTTAGCAAGGAGTCCCTCCAGCAGGCAAACCAGTGTATTCATCCCTGTATCAACATATGGGAAAAAACAGTCGGTAAGCATTCACTACTTGCACTCATTTGAGAGCAGGAGGCCTGGGGCAAACTTTGTGTTTGCTGAAAGTGCGAGGGGGGGACGTTTGGAGAATTGGCCCTAGCAAGCAATGGATCTTGGGTAAAAAAGCATTACAGCATGCAGCTCCTTCAGTTTAAAGCCTGAGAGAAAGAAAGCAAGCAGCATGAAGGAACAAATCCGAGAGCAGAGGGGACCAACCTGCTGACTCTCTCTGGTTTTGCATAAGCACCTCTCCAGTTTTAGTGCCTGGTTGCACCAACACGGGCTTTTGACCTTTCTCCCATCCATAACTCTATTTTACACCCCAGGGACAGATGCACAGTTTGAACGGGAACTCTCTTATGGGTAAACTAAAGCCCGGGTGTAAGTTTGGGGTTTGTTTGCTTCCTCACTTGTTTTTCCCCTCGATGAGGAAACTGGGAAAAAACCACTCATCTGCTGTGCTCATATAGTGCTTAATGCAAAGGAGCTACGGCCGACCTCTGGCAGAGGCCTCTCCGAGTTACAGCAACAAAAATGAGAAACGGCAATAATGAGATTTTCTGTGATTTTTACAGCAATGTGTTGAGCCTTCTTCAAGTACCAGCTAATAAGAGTGGGAGCTTTAATCTATGTAACTTCTTTATGTAATGTTCTTTTTTCAGAGTCTGCTTTTGGTTTGAGGCAAAAATTTCCTACTTTACTTGTTCTTTAGCTATGCTGAAGAGATGAGGAAAAGATAACTATCACTTCTTTTTATGTACTGTCACCTCATCCTATAATCACAAGTTTTAATGGTCAACTCCACACACAGGAGACACTCCGCTAACAAATGACATGGGAGCCACGTTACCGTTAGCCACCACATTACCGGGGACATTCAATTGGACTGAAGGGGGCAAGTCAATAAGAGTTACAGCTTTCTAGAAAGAAAACATACCTGGAATATTTTGGTTTGTAACTTGTTTGTAAAATAATTAAAGAATGATAAAAAGTGGTAACCAAAATTAGAGTGGGAATTTGGCTAGGAAGCAGGGGGTGCCCACGTTCTGTCCCATGCATGCCCATACACATGACCAGCTATTTCTGCCACATAGCTTGCCGATATTAAATCATGAGATATCCATCACAATAAACCAACAATTCAAAAAAATTATTACAGCATAGTACAGCAAAAGAGATATTACAGCATTAGTTCCTTGGTGACCTCGTCATTTAGATGATAATCCGGTTCGCCCAGCCGAATCGTGCCTGGGCTGGAGCATAGCGTGGTTTTGCCCTCCCTCTTAGCAATTTAGACTTGATAGGTTTCCTCTATCTGGTTTTCAGAGCCAGGTCTTTTTTTTTTTTCCCCAGCATGCAGCAGTAACAACAAATCTCTGCCTTGTGCAAGGCAGTGGGGCATATTTTATAAATAGGYAGATGAGATAGATATAGATATAATAGCCAGCTAGTTAGCTAAATATATATATATATCTCATATGTAACAGCCCAAGCTGCTGTTGAGGAGCGGAACTTCTGCTCCGGTGTCAGCATTTCGGTCTCTTGACTGCGCTGCTKTAAGCTATGGCTGGGGGTAGTATAAAATGCTCTTTACTGTACTACACCCTCAGCTAGTGTGTCTTAGACAAGACAACTGGTCAATAAAGATTCTGGAGAATGTGGTGACAGCCCTCCAGCCCCTTCCTCCCTATCCCTTGCCCTCAAAAAAGAGGCTAAAGAAAGCAAGAAAATCTTTTTGAATCCATACCCTCCAATTCTGTTTAAAAAACAGTACATTGCTTCTAGTGGAATAATGATTTCTTGATGGATTCTCATAAACGGACTTGTTTCCCACATTATCTGAAATAATTGGTTCATAGCGACCACAAAACGAACAGCAGGTAGGAAATGAGTTTGCAGTTGCCAAAACATAATGGATCATTTAGTCATTCTCTGAAGGTTTTAACACTTTTTTGGCTATCAGAAGGCCTTCACCTAATTGCACTATTCTTATAAATCTGGCTGTAGGAATCAATTAATTTACATCACTGCCATATCAGAATAAGGCCCACAGAAAATAAACATTAAAAAATAGACATATTCAAAATGTTCTTACAACTCACAGTCGCTACATCCTCTGATTTAACTGATGAACATTACAGTCAGGAAGGTTCTTTTCCTCCTATTTTTAGTACTGTTTGATAATGTTATAGCTAAGGCTTATACAAACAGAAAACACGGATACTTCGCACGCAACTGTGATAGTGTGCGCTTTCTTGCATAAAGCCCGAGAGGAGCACAATCAATCCATCAGTGGAAATGAGTGAAGATTTCAGAATAACAGATTGCATGACAACTCTAACTTCTTTACGACCATTTTTATACATAGTTGGAGGTAAAACACTACCAAGGAAGAAATTTCCACTGCTCCAAAATTTCATCTTCCAGACTTAATTTTTCTGTTTACGGTCTTAACATAAAAGCTGGGCTGTCATTTAACTGACAAGTAAAACACACAGGTGTGTGCACATTCCCACCCACAGCCATACACCCACAGCCCTCTGGCCCCTTCTGACCAATCTTTTCCTATAAGAACCTTTTTTACCTTTTTGTTTTCTTCCCTTTTTTTTTTTTCCCCTTCATATTTTGCATCTTCTTTAAATGTTTCCTTTCTTTCTTTCATTTTTTCCTCAAAGTCATTTCCAGCCCTTTTTCCCCCAGCTAACAATACTGACAAAAAACCAGTCATATAACCACTTAATATCCCAAAGCCTTGAAGAGGTTTCATCTTTTTGCCATTAAAACCCTTGTGTGAAGCTCTGGCTCCATACATGTCCAGGGGAAAGCTTGTTTGAGCAGAACCAGGAGGACATCTGTGGCTTTCCATAGATAAGCTCATGTCTGCCCTGTCAGTCTGTGTTTAGTATTTATTCTGGAATTTCTTGGATCCTTTTTTCTTTAAATAAAATAATCCTTTTCTGGGTGAGCTGCTTTATGAAAAGGAGCTGGTCAAGCCGTGTAAATTATATGTATTTTTTAATTGTGTCCTGTAGCAGAAATTGTATTTGAATGATATTCTTTGGTCTAGAGCTTTCAAAGAGATATTATGGTATAAGTTTGAAAATAGTCTAAGTTTTTTGTGAGTGTTTTAGTGTACTTGCACAAGAAGACATAATTAAGACTTAGAGGCAAGAAATGTATTTCATTTAGATAAGTGGACCATGCCTTAACCTTAAATTGTCATTTCCATCAATTCAGGAAAATTGAATGGATCTAAAAACTTTCATTGCCCTGCGTCACTAGGCACGTCCATCCCACAGCTCCCTCCCCACAGGCTTGGTCAGTGCTGTGCCACCTCCTCGCACCTGCATCCGAATGGGGGCCTCCTGCGGTCACAGAGGACCTTCTCGAAGTTCAAGTCTTTGCACGCAAAAGGCTTTGGTGCATTTTCAGTCTTTTTTTTTTTTTTTTGGTCTCAGAAGACTGTGTGCTGCTTCTCAGTTTCCTGCACAAAGTCTCAGCAAGGCAAGCTGCATCCGTGGATGCCATTCAAGATGTTTTTCATTGTGGCTCCATAATGAAAAAGGTTAGGAGGACTAGAAGAAGCTATTTAGAAAGCATTTGGACTGATTTGTAGCTACTATTCTTGTGAATGCAATCTGGATAATTATGCCCCTAAATAGCCAAACTATTTGTGTAGAGCTTCCTCCACAATTGTAATTACACTTGCATTTTGCACATCCAATTAAGGCTGCATTGAAACACTGTAAAAATTGTCTGCAACTTTTTACAATATAACGAAAATCTAGATCCTTTAAAGAAACTAGGGACACACCTCCTAAAGTGGGCTCCAGTGGAGTGCCACAGAATATAATAAATGTAATGAAGAGATGCTGGATTCTGCCCACCGGAATAAGGGGGCTACAGAGAGGGAAGACTGCATTGACGGTGACTCATGGGTGACAACTGAATCCCCATCACAAGTAATAGGAGCAAATTTTCCTTTTCAGCAAGGCAGTCATTACAATCAAGGACCTTCATCAGTTTAACAGGCATCATTTAGAAGAAGGATAACAGGAAAGGGAGTGGAAAATAGCCTAAGTTCAAAATTACATGCAGGGCTTTCTAAGGAAAAACCCAAATGAGTATTTTTAGAATTGGGTTGGGTTGAGGCAGACTTCACAATTTTTATTTTATATAAATACATAAATCTARGTAGATATGAATTTCCAAAGTGCTGCAGAAACAACAGACAGCTGATAATTTGGGTTCAGTTAAATTCGCCTCTACTCACCTTGCATTTACCTTACTGTCCCTCATCCCTGGGTAAAGGCAATGAGAAGGGACACATTTGACCTGTTCAAATTTGTATTTCAGACATCAGGAAACGGTGAGTCTGTTCTCTGTCACAGTTTGCCAAACAAATGTGTTTTCCTTTCCTTTGATAATAAAAATCGCCTGCACCAGAACCCAAAGCAGGACCCCAGCGTAGGTGAAAAATGGCGCCAAGACTCTCCTCAAGACTTTCACCAGCTCAAACGAGACAGATAATATCAGATATGTTGGAAGCACAATGGTCTTCTAATTTTTAGACTGAGAAAATCAGGATGGAAGTAACCAAAGTGTTTGATGTTAGAATGCATCTAAAAGATTGGCTTAATTTTTTTAATGATCTATGCCTGGGAGTTATGAATTCACCACCACCACTGATGACTGGCTATTTTAAAAAACAGAGAGAAACCACTGGATTCATTGCCCTGATTTCTGTCATTCAGGCACAGTGTACCGAGTTTGTGTTACAGAAAAAGTTATTTTTGCATTTTAGTGTTTCTAATATTTACTAGAACCTCCCACCTTGACTCTTCAGTTCATCCACTTCAGGTAGATCAATCACAGCAAATGGGAAAATCTGCAATTTTTAAGATTGTTAATACATTTTTCTGGGCTTACCTCATTTTGTGCGATGTTGTTATTCTGCAAGTAAAGAGCCAATGCAATGCTCTGGGTAGCACCAACAATCTTCCAAAAAATAGGCAAATAGAAATGCTGAAAAATTAGATGGGTTTGTAAATACCCTAGGAAATTTCCCTGCCAAGAATCTCACATGCCTTCAGTTCAGTCCTCCCAATACTGAGAACACCAAAGGATACAATTCTGCCAACCCCACCCAACAAACACTTTGGAGAGTTGCTTGGTAAAAAATTTTGGTGAAAACTTGCAATTTTTTTTTTCCCAAATCCTAGATATTTTGATTAGGAAATGCTCTTACAGTGTTTCGTACTTGTTTGGCTGCTTCCTGCTCCTGTCATGGCTAAACTCCTGGTAAAATGAGAATGATGTACTAATGTCTCCCTTCCTTTCCTAACCTTGGTAAGGGTTTTAGTTTTTTTTTCCTACCTAGGTAAAGCTTTTCACTCCAGACATGCCCATGGTGGGATGCTGCTCGCTGGAGCACATTGTTCAACCCAGAATTGGTACTGTGAGGCCTTCCTCTCCTCCACTGTGAGGGAGAAAGGGAATCAGTCAGTCAGTTCACTCCTTTTTAAGAGAGTATGTCAAACTATAATCCTATAAAAATAAATTACTCTATCAAAGTACATGTGTTCCAGGAAGAAAAAGCCAATATTTATATTCTAGCTCCCAACTTGCTGTTAAACCACAGCACTAGCTGTAAAACTGAAGATGAGCTATAGAAAACACAGTTTATAGTCACTATAATTTGGATTTGGATCTCAGCTTGAAGCCCAGATGGGGGACAGGGAGGGGGTCGGGGAAAAAATTAATCTCACCAGAAGCCACTTGCTGGTAGACTCCAGCCAGCACCTTCCACTGAAGAGTTACTGGTGGATGATGATAATTTTGTCTTCCCCATCACTGCTGCTGCTGCCACAGCAGGTGTCAGTGAGGAAGTAAATCTGGTCCTTCACAAGGCTGTGTGTTGAGTGAGATGAAGTTATGCGTAAGCTGTAAAATAAAACAAAGCACAAGGGAAACTGGTGACTAAATTTTAACATTATTGTTTGCTGTTACCACTTATGGTCTTAATGCTCTGTATGATGATCCACTTTGGTTGCTAAATTAGCTTTTTCAAGGGGGATTTAATTTGTGGAAACCAAAACACCAGCTTAACAGATCTTGAGGGCTTAAACATTTTAATGATATAAAAATAAGCTAGAGTTATCATAGCTTGATATCCATAGCTCACAAAGCTTCCAAAATAATTTGCAACAACTGGCAGCAACTCTCTCAGATCAAAGGAGGCTTCTAGACTGATGTGAAGTTGCATAACTCTTTCTATTAAATATTTAGATGATAAATAGGAATGCATCCTAGAGGTATGTGTATACAGGCATACATACACACAAACACACGCATATATAGATATCTATACATACACATGACTCCAAAATATCTATAGCTGTATCTCTATGTATCTATATGTACACACAAACATGTATGTATGTTTGTACACACAGAAACTTAAAAGTCGTATCAATTTGGGATCAAATTCTACTCAGTAACCAATTAGATATTTTTCTCCTGAGCAATACTGTAAAGATTAACGTGGTGGTTTCTTTTTCCTAAAAGTTAAGACTGTCAACCACTTCTAAAAACTGCTAGCTAATTCAAAGGAAAATAAATGTGGTTTTGGGGGCGTCAGTTACTTTCATTCCCATGATTGTCAACAGATAGGTACTGTATAACACACTTATTTCCAAGTTGTAAGCCATAATTTTCAGCATACATATGTTAATGTAAAGTTTGTGAGATCAGAACATCGATGGCAGCACAGCAGTGCAGTCAGTGACTTACGACAAGTGACAAAGTTTTATCGCGGATAGATTACACTTCAGACACTTTATCACAGTGAAATAGCCACCAGAAATCATTACAAATAGCCATGTAAATCAAATCAAAATGGGTCTTAAATGAAGGTTTATATGCAACAGATATGAAAGGAGAACTTTCTGTTTATTCCAAATTGTGTTTTAATTAACACTTACTCCTAGTCTGGCTTTATTTTTCCTTTTCATCTCCTGCCTGTCATTTATCATCACATCTCTAGTGTGGTGGGAGCGATATTTAAAATGAATGGGAAACACAGAAAAAGAAACCATTTCCAGTACTCTGTCTGGTTAAAGAGATTCTGCTGATTCATATTAGCATCTTTGTCATGTAACTGGTCAAAAGGCTTGTCAGGGTGTTAGCCAAGGAACAGATGGGTCATTAGTTTTAAATAAGAGACAGGTTCAAAGCATCTAATTCATCTTTAAATTTGGTTCTCACTACTTTAATTGTATGTGTGGAAAGCTGTTGTTAACAGCACTTGACACAATTTCATAAATTAATTTACTTCTGCTCCCCCTGGGCAGCACACTCCCACCAGCTGACCCTGACCTTGCGGTTATAGTTGGCCTCAGTCGGTTCTCATTGACCTGCGCAGGGATGGGACCGCACCAGTATTCCTGCAGAATCTGCTTCCTGGGATCACCAGCTTAGACGAACCTTGCCGTTAACCACAAGAAATGGTACCAGGATTCATGGGAGACATTTTCAGCACTAAACTCTTTACATAAGAAAAAAAGGGAAATGAGACATGTACCAGAAAGGATGATGATTTTTCATGGGTATATTTTTTTTTTAATTCTAAATCAGGTAGCCTTAAATGAAGCAGAAAAAACATTATGCTCCCTTCCAGATTTGTTAATCTTTCCAAAAGATGATTGTTAACCCATTTCTTTTCACTTTGTCTCAGACTAATATTATGATTCTAACAGAAATCATAACTTGGGACAGAATTTCAAGAGAAACAGTCAGCTTTTTCTTTCCCCAGCATATTTTCCTATCAAACACAGTTCCTTAGCTGCTAAATGCCTCCAAAATCAGCCTGATGCTGAGGCTTTAAAATTATGATGAAATAGAAAAGTAGGGCAGACAGGGAGAGGCAGACAGGGAGAGGAAATTTTTCAAATGCAGTCGTGATTGCCATAAGTCCTGATTCCACTGCAGTCAATATTAAAAATGTGCATTGCTTCCAGTGCTAGCAGAGATGGCCTGCCATCTTAAAGTCAAAGCCCTGCGGTTTTGAGTCTCATACCAATGCAGAATGGGTCGGCTTGTGCAATGTGAAAAGTTGTTACGGTCTTCTAAATAAAACATGCTAACAGTAGCTGCGGTTACATTCCTTTTCTTCATGTTTTCCTCACTTGGAGATTACTTTTTATTACATAAARCGTATTGTTAAATGCTGAATTATAGGTGATGTGACCTTCACTCAGCACCGTGGGTTTACTTTGGGTCTACATTACAAAAGAGAGAATAAATTTGGCTCCAAGGCTTCTAGCTGGCCAAGTACGCTCTATGGAATAAAAAAGTCAACTTCTGCTGCAAAATGGTAGATTTTTAATTTTGGTTGAAATACAGAAGCAGATTGTAAGAACTCTTTTCTCTGGATTTACTCATGGTTTTTTCTTTCGATGTGCTTTATGTCAGTAGACAATTACATTATCAAATCTATATGCAAATAGACACAAAGTACACAAAAGCTGGATAATATAACAGCTGCTGTAAGTTTGCAGTCAAACTGTGCTAATCAGTCCTGGCAGTTGGAAATTACTTTTTCCCTGTTATTCAGAGGAGGTGAAAAATAGAATTTACATTGTTCCTATTGCTATTCCAGATTCCTTTATAGTTAGACCTGCACAGACTTGAGAGAGCAGGAAAAATCAAAGAAAGACTGATAAGCCCCAGTCAGTTAGCTCATACAGCAATACTATTTCTTTCCGTGTGTTAAGATTAAGATCTTCCAGCTGAAGAGCATATAGGCCTTCCTGTAAAGAGAGTGAAAGACTGCTGCTGACCTCCAGAATTTCTGATTTTGCAGATTTTTGTCACTGGATTGTGCTCTAGGAGACAGGTCCAAAACCCTTGAACTCCAGGCAGCTCATAGCTTTCAAGACCGATTTCCAGCAAACACTCTCTCTGCCGCAACAGCTTCTCCAAAGATAACACAATGCCAGGGACAGGCTAGGGGTGAATCCCAGCTGCTTTAACATCCTAGCTGAGAAGGAGGCCAAGCTCCTTCTCAAAAACAACAGTCATTTCAGGTGAAATGTTTGTAACTTCGGGAACAGTTGACAACTCTCAAATATGTGCTGACTGTCAGGTTCCACGTGAAGCAGTGAATAACAGCAGCCATTCTGATATGCCGTCAGTCTATCTTATTACGGCATTGATTTTTGCTACACCTGACATCCCCAAACTTGCTCCTACAAGAGGCACAGTCTTCCTATTTTTAGATATACTGTCAATAATTTTTTTCCAATATAATTTCTGCCTGGTTTGATCCTAATTAAGCATCTAAGGTGCACTTTCCAGGTTATGTCAAGAGGAAAATTCCCTTTGATCAATATTTTTTCTCTGCCTATTTTATTCTTGTCTTCAACTGACAGATTTACTCTGAAATTCAAACAAGCCTCCAGCAACGTACCACAACTTGGCGTAGTTAGTGCACAGCTACATCCTTTGTGGTCTGCAAGAAAGAGAAGACTGTCATGAATTAGGACTTACCTGGTTGTGGCACCGACAGCTGGCGTCTCTGCTCTTATGAATTATTTAGATTGTTGCATTTACAAAAGAACTGCAAGGATCTACATAATGACAAACAAAAAAGCATATTTGACCTTTTAACATGTAATAAGTTAAAGTACATCTGCAGGGATGAAAGACACATAAACTATCTCATGCTGTTCGAAGAAGCTATAATATTTACAGCAAGTGATGCTCACTCTTGCAGTGTTCACCAGTCCTCGTATTTAACTGTGCTGGAGCTTTCATTCTTCTTTACAGAAACCAAGGATTTTCCTGGGATCATTTAAATAACAGCCAACAGCTTATTTGCTTTAAATAATGCCTTTTCCCTATGTGCATTACACATCTAAAAGAGTTTAAAGCATTTTACTCTATAATTTAGATGCTAACCTCACTGTCTCTATCACATGCTTTAGTCAAAGGAAAGACTACCAAAATTCGAAGAGGCAGCCGCTCCAGCCTGCCAGGGAGTGGTCCGTAGGCATCAGCACTCGTCAGCCCAGAGGCCGAAGAGTAACAGACTGAAACTGCAGAAAAGAAAATTCAAGGGAGATATTAGGAAAAAACTTTCCAATAGTAAGAACAGTGAATCACTGAGACAGACAGCTGTAAAGTCTTTATGCATCTTTAACAGGTTAGAAAAATGTCTGTCACGATGACACAAGTAAAATAAATGCCTCCCTGGGGCTTGGTAACATCCTGAGGTCTGTTTGTGCTGGATGGTTCCATGGTTTTTGTCATAAAGATCAAACTTACTGCAACTACATCCATGTAGGAATTCGGACAGGAATTTTGCAACCATTTGGTTCACTCCTGGTTGTAGATAAATTCTTCAATGACCCTGAAGAGCAAGTTCCCGGGTCCCTCTGGTGTTTAATAAAGCCTCAGCTATGAGATAAGTGCCTTCCTATTTGCATTGGCGCTTTGCTTCGTTAGTTCGGTTCAGTTGCAGGGTAGGCAATCCTCTTCAATCGGAGCAATCCACCCACTAACAAAACCTGAAGGAGATACAATTTGCTTGAGAAATGAAGCTGTTTTGCAGTTCACCTTCATTGTTATCTGGCATCCAGGTTGATGTTTGCTTTAATAGGAAGGTTACCATTTGTAGACCAGGTCTTTGGTGACGAGCTTGAAGTATCTCCCCCTCCACTCCCTTCCTCATCCCCCATCAGAACAATGAGGAGGGCTGCCTGGTGTGACTTTATACTATTTATATTTTCCTAAGCACATAGACACAATGTATTGGAATTTATTCCAATATTTCATGAGCACCAAACAAAACCTTTTGCTTTACATTTCTCCCCTACTGCTTACATTTTCTGTTTTCTAACCACTCTCCTCTACATACCGCTATCTCCAGGCTCTTTTCAGTTGATGATGGGAATGAAAAAGAACTCAGATTCTCAAGTATTCATAAATATTCCTCGGTTCTTCAGCTCCCATCCTGGCTGCCTCTGGCCACTCCATCTCCAAAAAACGCAAACAGCTTCCCGAGTTCCCCTCCGGACAACCTGGCAGCTTTATAGATATAAGCATGAAACAGCGAAAGGTCAAGTGCCATGTTTCTGCTGCAGTCAGGTTTGGAAACACAAAGCATGCGAGAAACACACCAAGACAGCTCCAKTTTGGTTGTTAAAGTGTGTAAAGGTTTAGTTGTGGGGCCATTGGGGTTTCATTTAATCAGAACCCTTCTGAAGGGGAAGTTGTGGAGAGACTATTGACATTTCTGTGAATGATCTGAGCATTAGTAACACAACTGCTGAATCGTTACCACAGTATAATTCAGACTCAGATGTCAAAGCTATCAATTTTTCAAACTAAAGAATGGGAAAAGCTTGTATCCATACAGTGCTATGGAGACTAATGGGGAAACAGTGTTTTTAACTTTCACTTGGTGATCTCACACCCAGGGAAAAAGAAGAACAACTGGCCATCAAAGTGACAAACAAAAAGACCTTCTTGGAGCAGGGAGCTGTCAACTTCATCCCAGGTCTGAGCTTTCCAAACCACTGTTAAGGAAGGGGAGACCTTGAAGGAGTTGCAAATGAGTACAACACTGAGGTAACAGACCTCAGACCTTTGGGGTTTTTTATCCTTTCATGAGACTAATCAAATTTGTTCCTGGCATAACACTATGAAAGTCACCCCAGGGAAGAGTTTGGACTGTTGGCTGATCAAGGTTTTAATATAAAATGACATTTTTGCCTTTGAATTTGCCATTTGAGACACCACAATGAAGGGAAAAGGCTAAAAAAATGCCAAGACAACAATTCTTAATAAATGTCTTGCTTTTCCTACCCCAAGTTCTGTTAAAGATAAAGCTATTATAACTAAGTTTTGAAAATATGTTATCTATACCAGTGGGATTTTTTTGAAGTTATACTGCCAAGTATTGCAGTTTCACGGCCTAATAAGTCTTCCCCTCACTGAAAGACTGCAAACCAGGGCGAAGCCCTGGCCTTGAGCTGGAGCGTCATTAGCTGCTGCTCAGCACTGTTTAAGCCCCACTGTCCTCCCTGGGGGAAAGGGCATGCGCCCTCGATTGTGATTTTTAAGGATGGGCACAATTCTGGCCCTAAACTGAGGGTGGCTTAGATGCATTGTTATTAAACCAAGTGGTTTGAAAGAAAAAAATATCTTAATGAATTTCAGTTGCTTCTTCATCCAACTTTGTTGTGGGTATTCGTAATAAATTATGGTAGACATTCTGATGAAGATAAAATGAAAAAATATGCCATATTATCACAAGTGAACAATGTTGCAGTAGTCTTAATCATGGCACCCATTCTTATTTCCCTATTTTTTAACTAGTTCCAGGTAACTTTTCTTGTGTTGCTTGTGTTATACTTTCCAATTTGTATTTCAGTCAGCATGATGCACATTAAATTTGCTGACAGGAAATAGGAAATCACTGGACTATGATGACACGGCAGGTTAATAATACAGCTTCCATGTACCCAAATTCATTCCTAACCCATATTCACAGGAAGAAGAGCCTTCTGAGTGGTGGCATTGTTCAGTAACTTACTGTGCCAAAGACAGATGACCATTTGATACAGCTATCAAGGAAACAATCTTTTCTTGATGGCTACTTTGTGTGGCTCCTGTGATATCTGGTAGTTTTGCAATGAAAGAAATAATTATAAAAATGATAACGTAAGACAAGTAGCAAAAATACTGAAAGCATATGTGTCTGTGTGGAGATATATATAGCGGGAGGAGATCATCCACCAGATCCAGCACTGCAGACTGTTTCTCATCACGTAGTCCAATATAATAAGCATTTGAGAGCCCCTATTGCGAGCAAGTATTTAAAGATTAACATTAAAGGAAGAATAAACCTTTCCAATCAATTGTGAAAGTAAAACCAGCAGTGAAGCAACAACAGAAATTGAAGCACAGCTAGAAGAAAATTAAAAACAGCTACCCCAGAATACCTGTTTTAATTAAACGTTAGCTGGGAATATATGAATTAAAATAGGAATGACATTTGAATTAATAAAAGAGCAGCAAAATGATTCAGGATTTTTTTTTCTCTGAATGATGGTATAATTTACTGAGATTCAAGGCATGTTTGCTGTCTAGACAGACCAGCTTTACATGGACACTTTGTGAGAACAGCTCTGTCTGTAGCTATGGTTAATGCAGCACCTTTTGTGAGCTGACTTACTTCGTCGATCCACAGTGTCTAACCAACCTACCAGCCACCTGTATGGTCTGGGTTGTAAAAAAAGAATGCATGGAATTTTTTTTAGGCTGTGAACAAATGTACAAAATTAATTGCAAGAACATCTTGGTATCTGGAAAACCAAAAGAAGATGCTGAGGTGTGTATGTTAGTCAGGAGAGAAAGAGAACCTCGAAATGTGTCCAAAACATTTCTGTGCTGGGGAATTTTTCCAATGCTTACTTCGGTTCCAAACATATGTACAAATTGAACAACACCACAAAGCCCCACAAAACAGCAAGATACAGCAAGATTAAATATAATGCAAGAGCCATTTAAAATTATTAGAAAAACTAGAATGAAAGATAGGGCCTTAAAATCATAGAATCAAGTTTACGTCAACCATATCTTTCCAGATTTTTAAGGCCATTTTTCTATGAGCTAAACTTTTCACTAGAGAAGTGTTGTAAAGTACTAAACTGGGCCACAAGTACTATATCTCACATCTGGTGTTGTTGGACTGAATTCGTTTATATTGCCGTAGCACCTGAGATCTTTGGCTGCAAGATGATAAACACAAACTTAATATTTTTAATAAATACAGACTTAATATTTTTGTCCACGTATTTGTTAATGCATAGTTAAGTGCCATTCACTGATATGCCATGTAAGAATAATGTAGCCCTTCTGGAACCACATAGCAGTTAATATTTCTACCTCTGCCCTCACGTCCCCTTCACAAAGCTTTGAAACTACAGGCCCCTCTAAGAAGGAGGCTCCAGCTCACCAGCTCCAGCACACACACAGTGCTCAGTTTTGAACGCCTAATTTTCCTGTGCTGTATCATTGCCTAGCTCCTTCAGTCTGTTTTCTGAATACACAGCAGGGTTTTTAAGCACCAGTTTTTTTCTTTCTTCCATACCTTGCTCCACTGGTACCACAAACTCATTTTTTCTAAATGGATGTATTGGCTCCTGAGTGCCCCCCTGGGCAAGACCATGTTTTAGCAGCACTGCAAGAGAAGAAATGCAGCCCATTAAAAGTCTGTTGATGGTCTCAGACTCTCCTGGTATTGAAGATTCATCGGTTTCTTTTTCCATGAGAATGTATTTGAATGCAGTATTTTGAAAGTAGAGCAATAGGTACCAATTATATCCTAGTAAAGTCTATGTCTGCATACAAAATTTCTGTTGTGGTGGGATGGTATTGAATTTACTGGTATATTGCCAGAATTTGCAGGTATTAACTATAAATTCTGATACAGTGACAAAAACATGTTTTGCGGTGTGTTGGAGCCTCAGAGGAGGATGTTTGCACACTCCCTTCTCCTTCACCACGCACAAGGAAAGCACACCCTGCTCCGCAGAGCTGCATTGATGCAGGAGAGCTCAGGAACCAGCATTTAAAAAAAAAAAAACAAAAAAAAAAAAAAAAAAAAACCAAACAAAAAAAACCCACACAAAAAACCCCAACACAAAATATCAAGTGATTTATTTTTAGGGCTGGCAACCACTATTGCAATGTCTCACACCAAAAAAAGCTGGCCAGCTTGGACTCCCTCTGCTCTGTCTGTTTAGGTGCTTGGAGCTACAGCTTTGTCTCCGCTTCCTCAGTTTCTATGCTGATGATGTGAAAAAGCGTTAATGGTAAAATCAGGGAACATTTTCAGGCTTACATCAGCTCCTTCAAATGTGGATCATGAGCCTCTGGTCTTGTTTAATTTTTAAGAATAACCAAGTACAAGCAACAAAAGCACATAAATGACAAACAGTTGAAAGTCAGGGGGCTTGAGCCTTCCAAATACTTTTGAACACAGACATGAGCTGGTATATTAAGTCATGCAGGCACTTTTTAAAAGGTTATTAGTCATCTTGTTCTTGTACAAAGATGCCCTTAATATTCTGCTGCCTTAACATCAACCACCAATAATATCCTATTGCTTTCCATGAGGCATGGTTTCCCCTGCACTTGCAGCTCAGCCACCACCTGGGGAGGAGTGCTGTAAAACACCGAAGAGAAAGCTCACAGAGGTAATAAACCAGTAAGAGAAAATACCTGGGGTGGGTGTGCAATACACCAAAACACGTCTATCAAAATAATAACAGGACACAAGTCAATAAATAATCGCTGACCTATAATACAGTTCCCAACTTCCAAATGTAAAGATGTGCGAAATGAATTGCCTGGAGGAACAGGTTATGGGGAGTGGAGGAAATGGTGATTCGTACCATGTAACGAGAGAGAACCTTCATTTTTTCACTATACGAGGCAGCTGGAGCCTGCAGCCAGCAGATTTGAACTCAAAAAGGAGGATATGAAACTTAGAAAATAGCAGTGTAATGGAAGGTGTTGGGTGAAATAAAATTACTCTGTTAGAGAACAACTAAAGAAAAAAATAATTCAGGATTAATATTAAATGAAGGCTAGAGAAGTTGGATAAGGTAAATTCAGCCAAAAAAGTTTGTAAGGAAGGGGCAGTACGTGGTCTGGTGGAAAGCAAGGAGAGCAAGTCCATGCTGGTGCTGTTTCTACATTCTTCATACCGGAAAAAAACCGGAAGCAAGCCTGAAGCAAAGCAAGAAAAATACTATATACAAGAAACAAAGAAAAGAACCCCACATTTAGTTCATTTCAGCATCACAGAGAATTTGCCCTAAAGAGCAAAACGCCTGTGCCTGTTAAAGCAACACCAGAGGATAAAGCAATAGTAACAGTAGGAAACAAAACAATAACCGTACTAAAGCAACAGTAGAGACAGTTCATCCTCAGCCAAAGGAGGAGGAGATCCACTTTCCTTATGTTACCATCTTGCAGCTCCACGGGTTCAAGTGGATTATTTTCAATTTAGAGCGGCACTGATGAGGGCAGATTTGCAAGGACAGCAAGGCTAGACAACAAGGAAGACATTACAGCAGAGGAGGAGGCCACTTGGTTTTCCCCTCTGACCACTGTGGTCTTGGGTGCTCTCCCAGGCACACATCCTTCACACGCTAAATATTGCGTGTCCATCCCTTTCAGTATCAGTAACGGGAACTTCTTCATGAATTGCAGCAGTCCCACCTGACATCCACGAGCCGGAGAATCTGTCCTTGGCTATTTTTCTAGGCAACTTTTGGGAGAGGGTCATAATTGGAGAGCCAAGTACATTGCGCAGAGAAAAACAGGAGGTTAGTTATGGCATTTCAAAGAGAAATATTCAAAGCTCCTACATATGAAAAATTAATAAGCTGACCAAACATTTGAAAGCTGAATAAATAACATTTCCCTAGCAAAAATAAAGCTGAATGATCCGAAACAAAATAAGGGCGTCCATCCAGCAAGTAGAAGGAAAAGATAAGCTGTTTTCCTATCTAAACTTCCCCAGCTTTCATTAGAGGTCACACAGTTCAAAGAGGATTGAGTTCAAAAAGGACTTCAGCATTTGAGTCCAACCTTGATCACAGCGCATTTTCTTGAGAAACAGAAAGTAGGAAATTATCACTTGAATGCCAAGATAGGATGACACATTAGAAAGCACGGGCCTCATCCTGCACCCTGGTGCACAAGCTTTGTATTATTTCCCTGTACCCTCTGGACAGCACTGCTCTCCACCCACTGCAGCTGTGCAGGCGGCTTGTCCTTTCCAGCCACCTCTGTAATATTCGGAGTTGCAACAAAAATATACATGATTCCCACCTGTCAATGGGAAATTTCACCCATCCCTTATGAAATCAGCCCAGCTGCTACCTGCACCTCGCAGCAATCTCCCATTTTCTTGCTCACTCTTGAGCAAGTCCTGTAACTCTCCAAGGGAAGGAGGTCTCCCCCTCCTGCCATAAGGTCCCGCCTGACCTCTGCTTTAACATAGAGCAAACCAACCAAACCGATACTCTCTGCCACAGCTATGTTAACTATCAAGTGGTTTTCCACATAGGAAGGAAGTAAAATGCTCAGAGGAGATGGAAAGACATATCCCACGTACAGAGATTCAGGTGGCTGCAAGTCCTGCCTTAGTGCTTGATCGGGTGGCAACTTTGGAGTTAYTTATTCAAATCATTCTTTTGATTTGAATTACAATTGAATCTTTCAAATAACTGAGCTCAACCTGCACTTTTAAGGCTTGAACATTCATACTGAGTCAGGCCTGTCTATAAAAGCGGTGAATTGAATATTCTTATTAGGTTCTTGGGATGCTTTTTTCTCCTGAGTTCAAACAGTGGCAACTTATTATGCGCCAGCTTTTCTCCTGAGCTGCTGGAAGAATCAGCCTTTTGTCAGTACATGGTACCACCGGCACGCTCATTTTTCCCACAAAACTCCCTCGTTTCAAAATATCAGCTTGACTCACAACTGCATGCTAGATCTGGAAACTGCTTGTATGGCAAGGGTAATGAATATACAATATATGCACAATAACAAACAGCTGATGAGTCATTCCCAAATTTGTCATACATTAACTTCACAGCCAGTCTCCGCTGGGGAACAGAAAGGTGGTGCATTAAAAGAGCTTTAGAAAAACTCAGGGGAGTTGAGCTGAACTTTCAGCTTGTTCACCAAAAGGTATAATTTGGCAATATCAACAATGTTCAGAAAACGTCAGGTTAACACATTTAATTTCTCAAGGTTTTCTTTGCCGTAGTCAGAAAATACACAGTCCTACCCAGCCTTGCAAATAAAATAGTAGCTCAGATATGCTTATATAAAGCTGCCTGCAAAATTACCACAAAAACTGAATAAGCCTACAGAAGACACTTTCTCAGATTTACTGTGATRTCTGATAGTAATAGCACAAACTAATTTTCTTATTCTTCCATTTAAAAAAACCTCTTCAGCCTTAGCAAGCTAGCAAGTTGAAACCACTAAGACTGAAATACAGCCTGACAGACTGAATTCCCATACAAGCACCGGGCTTTGATAAAAATCAGAATATCCCCATAATTTTGGGTGACAGTATTTTGGTTTAATTCTCACTCCCTCCGTTGCCTGTCTGTCTGAGTATGCATGCACACAAGGGATAATGACAGTATATCACCATCGCTTCATTTTTAGCCCCTTATCCTACAGAAATAAYGTTAATATAAATACACTGCATAGAAAACTGACCCATTTATTTTTCTCACCAAATTTTGAGCTCAGTGCTCAGCTTCAACAAAATCTGTCCAAACAGTGGCAGTCTTCAAGGTATCAGTTGCCAGACATGTGGCAACAGGGAGCTGTCCCCTCTGGGGGGCTGCAGGCAGCTCATAAATGCACTGGAAATCAGAAATCCTGTTATTTACACGACCATTTKTCAGGTTAGTTTGTTTGGGGATATTTGCAACTATTTCTGCTTTCCACTAAAAAGATTTTTTAACAAAGTAACAGCAGTATTTGGCCCATGTTTCCAGGGTATAAATACAAAATCTGAAAGGAAAGCTTTCCCTTGCCCCAAACACGGAGAACTGATAATGGCAATTAATTAAAATTAGAGTTAATGTGTTTATTGTTGCTGCATTTTTTTGCACGGAAACTCACCCATTGCAACTGGGCCTGATGTTTACCTATGGGTGCACAGGCCATCGGTGTGTTCAAACCCACAAAAACTTCCTAGTGATGCTCCTGTGACTGAGCTCATGCAGGTTATCTCACAGATGGCCTGGCGAAAACCACGTTCATGCCTTCTATCGTGGCATTTTCACCTTGCAAGTTAGCGTCGAACAACATGATACAGACCATTCTTCCCCAAATCTTATTCATACCATGTGGCTTCTACCAGTGCAAAGACTGGTGCTCCCCGCCGTGTGAGRAAACAGGCCAGGCACTGCCTCTTGGACTGTGCTTTGAGGCACAAGAACAGGTCTCAATCCTCCTTCTGCAGGTCCATTTTCACCCAGTGCAGCTGCTGCTGTCGCTCCCTCACAAGCTTTGTTTATTTTGTGCCCTAGGATTAAAATAGCTTTATAGAAATAAAGGCTTTTCTTCTGGAACAATTCAAATTAAGACCTATGTTGGAGCATGTAATTATCCTACATGTGTCTGAAATCAAGGAGAGTCAGTCAGATGCCTATCTGTAACGGTATGTTATTTTCACAGCATATAATTTTCAGATCACGCACATCAATATTATAATTGGGTTATGGAAGCAGAGGGTATCTTTATTTACATACATTTCTTTTAACTCAGAGAAGTGCTATAATTTCCCTTCTCCTTAGTAAATATTTTTCTCTCAAAACCTGCATCACATTATAATGACTGTATGGCTGCATTTTGTGTTTGAGATGGATGGCCCATGGCTGTGAAAGCCCTGCTTGCTACAGAGCTGATTTCATTTGGTAAATTAATTCTAATTGCAGGCGTATTTCCTGCAAAGCTTGTTGGATGGAAAGCTTGGTAGATTGAAATCATTTTGTGATTTTAATCAGAAAACATTCCAATCCTAAACATTCACAATTCCCAGAAATATAACAAGATTACCTACTTAAAAAAAAAAGGAAAAAAACCCACAAGACTTGCAAAACAGTAAGACACACTGTTTTCAGGACCACGCTGTTTCAAGACCCGATAAAGTCTTGTTTCATATTGATTTGTATCTTGTGCTGGATTGACAGAGATATCAGTGGAGCCTTTTCCCGAGCTACATTGATCAAGTTTGCCAAAATAGGATTTTTGGTGTCTAGTAAAAATCCTTACTGGAGTCTTGTATTTGGAATTTTCTAGCAGGTCACTTACTTCCATCTGCTTAGTTTCATGAAATTTCTATCAACATAATCATTTGTGAGACTTCTGCTCTTCTTCCTTGTAAACTTTGGTTGGAATTGGCCAATGAGTTTTAAAGTTATAAACCTATGGAGGAGCAGGAGAGAGGCAAAAAGAGTTTTCTTTAGAGAAAAGGTGGCTAAGATAAATGCACACTATGACTACTTTGTCCTCCGGATTCAGAGCTGTTAGAAAGTACTCAGGTCATGTTATCCATTTGTTTTCAACATGAAGACTTGTTATTTTTTTTCTTGTAAAAAATGCCATCTTAGATTCAAAAGCCTCTGGAGCATGATTTCAAGCAAACACACAAGAAGCTACAAAATGTTTGAGCTCATTATTAACGCTAAAATAAGTGTCATACTGGTAGCAGTTGTGCATACCTAATATAGTAGCCACAAGCTTGCTCAGCTAAGAGGTAAGTTTTATTGCTGGTTTTGTTCATGTCTTAGTGCTATGGAGTCTGAGACTGTTAACGTCAGCGTCAGCTGAAACCACGTGCAGTTTTGGTACAATGAATAGTCATTTACTGGGACCTGGTTTAAAACAAAAACTGCCCAAGAAAGCAAAATAATACAAAAAAGGACAAAAAGATGAGCAGGACGTGATTTTTTTTTTTCTTGGCAAACCAGCAATACTGAGATTTCTGTGTGATTAACTTTAAATATAGAGGGGTTTATAGGCTTGTCTTGATGTTTTCATTCCAGCACCTATGAAAACCACATGTGCAAAGGAAAAAATAATAAATATGAAGCTGGGGTTTCTTTTACTGCGTACCAGAACGATGCATTAGTCGCAACTCTAGATTAATTCATTATGGAAGATTTCCTCACTATTTTTTGGTTTTTCAACCATTCTGCTGATATTTTCATTGAAGTTTGCCCCTGACTTTTCTGCAATATGTTCCTTGCCTAAGGAGCTTTCGGCTCACAGAGTTTTCTAGGCTGACCTTACYGCTGTCCTTGCCCTAACGTGTGTCTCTCACAGAGGAGCCCATTGCTCTGATAACACCATTACRTAGACCTCTGGGCTCAGTAAATGCATGTCTCTCTTGCAGTGGGGCAACTCGGTGGAAACTTTGTCTAAACAAAGTCTTCAAGACTCAACCTATGCAGAGCATCTATCCGTTCACAAATGCAACTGTTTCCTTTCAAGAAATAATGACTAATAATAACAAAGTGAATCAGTGATCTCTGCTGGACTTCGGGAAACACTATCTTCGCGAAACAACATACTTTGGCAAGTTGTCTGGTTTGTGAAGAATAAAGGTACTTCAAATCATGTCACGGAAGTGTGCCTATAGTGCCAAATCCCACGTTGAAAACAGAAGCAAAAAACTCTTTTGAGTAGTCTAAACACCTCTACCAATGTTCTTAAATAAAGACTTGGATTTGTCTTTCAATTTCATGTGGCTTTTCACTTAGAAATTTCCATTTTCTTTTATTTTTAAAAAATGTTCTTGCAATCAGACCAAGACCTTCTCTTTTAGTTTAACTTGAAGCTATTTTTGAAAATTTTTGAAATTATTATTATGACATCCATAACTGCCAGTGAGCTGAAAAATAAGTTTCCAAACAGTTGATTCACTTACTGTTATTCTGCAAGTCTGGCTATTACAGATGTTTCAGAATTTTCTGCTGGGAGTCTCTGATCACCAAAATGAAATGATCAATTGCTCTAATTTAGCTTTTAAACTGAACTGAATCAAATTCTCTATGATGTCCTTGTTCATGGGTTTTCAAAACCCAGCCTCTTAGAAGAGGGGGGAAAAGGTACTTATAATAAGAGGTGGCTGCAACACAGCAGGCCAATTTCCTGCCATTTAACATCACAATAGCGGAGTCACTGCTAATAACAAATTCAATTTATAAATCTATTAAAACAACAAAACAGCCTGATTTGCTACATAAAAAGTAATGGTTTTGTCCTAGAAGAAAAGACGTTTGTTTCAACAAGGCAGGGAAGAGAGTTGCTCTTGTGATTACTGTCCTTCTTGCCCCCACTGCTTATATAATACACAAGTAAATGTTCTTGCAGCAGCTTTCCGGGGCCAGCTTCTGCCCTCAGCTGTTCTCATGAAAACCTGCTTAAAACAAGAATTGAACCAACATCTGATTGAGGGCAGAAGCTGACCCAGATGCGTTCAAGCAAAAAGACTCAGGGGCTCAGCAGGAATTCAAGCAAAAAAGGGAATGAGAAGTAGCAAAAGAGAGACCCCGTGTTGCCATGGGCTTTGCACTCCCCGCTTGCCTTGCTCAAACCCAGAGGGGTTTTGCCCCATCTGAGCTGCCAATGCCACAGGTTGCAGCCAGTGCTGGATGCACACAGCTCCTGCAGGTATCTCCTCACCAAATTTTATTTATGGTGCATAACATAGTAGTCCCCATAGGTAGGGCATGTAAATGTTTCTGTAATGCTGATAGTGGTACTAATAGTACAACTGTTCAGAGTCAATTATGGTTATAGATTTTGACTGCAGAGATTCTGTATTCAAAACATCACAGTAAAGATTTTGAAGGCAAATATCAAAAACCTAGATCATTTTACATGTCTTTCAGCAGAAATCTTTGAGCCTTGCAAACCAAATTACAGGAATGAATGATGCAGACATTTGATAGGGTAATTATTCTTAATTAGATTTTGACACAATCTTTGGGGGACAGGCATTTGAGTCATATGAAGAGATGTTCTCATATCAAAATTCACAAAAATGACAAAGTTACAGTGTTGAAAAGCCAGATACAGCAGTGTAGTGCTAAGAGAGATGATTCCACACAAGCAAGAGGTAAGGAGTCCTGAAGCCACCTCAGCTCTTTCCATCCCCGGGAAGCCTCTTCTGGCCCCCAAGGGGTGCATGTCCAGTGCAGCAGCAGCGCTGTCTTGCAGACTCCTCCTYCCATCCCCTCTGCTAAACACCCTATGGATATTTCAGAGTCACATTACCATTTTTCTCACAATTCTGTTTCCTGCTATATGCCCTCCTCATCATGGTTTTTGTGTCAGTCTGTACCTTACCCCACCTTAAAAATGGCCTATTTCCTGACACCTGCAATAAACCAAGCCAAGCACTCAATAACAAGGATGAAAAGAAGAAATGAGCTCCCTAGTTATTCCAGGTGGGTGCCGTTGTCTTGTACTGCCTGTCCCACAGACTGTAAGCTGTCTGCAAAAAGGGCTTTTTCCACCTTTTCTTATGAACAGTAGAGGAAACACCATTAGCATATAACAAAAAGCCAGCAGGTACTAATTTCTTAGACCTGGACTGGACAAACTGAGATGGGTTAAAACAGAGGAGGAAAAGGTAGATCTTAGTCAGAAAATGAGAAGTAAGAGAGAAAAGTTCGAGCTTTCCTTCATCCCTGCCTGATGGTGAGGAGGAATTTACCACTTTTTCTTCCACTAAATAGAACCATAATTTTAGGGAAACTAAAAATAGATTTGACCTGTTCTTTGCTCTTTATGACTACATATTCTCATTTCCAGTTTCCTTCCTTTATGCCTTTTGCTTGAATAAATTGCACAGAGTGGTTCGTTTAATGAGTAGTATAGAGATGTTTTCCCTTCTTCACTAAGATCCCTCCCCAGGGAGTACAGCCTCCTCATCTATTGCTTTTTTGGCTTTGAATAGCTGAGAGCCACATTAGCATCCCCTTGACTGGAACATGGACTGGGGCATCGCTCTGCCAGTTCTCACTTTCTTTCATCTGCCTCCTGAACAGCCTTTGGTAATCCTTCTATTTGAAACTTCCTTTTCAAGTGGTTGAATTTCCCTTTAACTCATTTATCTATCTAACTATCTGAGGAAGATAAGCACTGAGGAATCAGCCACATTCGCTCTTTCTCCCTCTTTCGTCCTGTCTCCCTTTAGCACTCCTGAGTCTGAAATACATGTCCCTGGTTTTTTACTTCTGAGTATCCATCAGCTTCTGGTGTCCATCAGCTTCCTCCCACCTTCCGCACTAAGGAGCTGATGGGTACCTCATAAAACAGCACTTGTGCCATGTTTTTTATTCCAATAAACGTGCTTTGACCAAACCAGAAGCACTAGATTGTAACCCCATGGTAAAGGCAGCTCTAATTGAAAGGCTCCTTCATGTTGGAGAAGATCCGCAGGCAAAGCACACGTCCAAAGCTGGGTTTGCCCCAGATCTGAAAGCAATACAGCTATATGTTTGGAAGCCAGTTAAGTCGATAATGTGCAATTACTTAGTCCTTCTTCATTTAATGATAATATATCTCTACCTGTGTGTATCTGTTACCTAATAATTCTCTAGTGACTCCTGTGAGAGGCAAGGGCACCAAAACACAGAAATAGGAAAGAGAAAAGCAGGGCCCTTTGCCCTGCACTTGGTATGTAACAGAGCAAGCAAAACTGAAATATTTGGAAATCTAGACCTTCACCAAACTAGCCCTGCCAAGGCCTCCTCTTGTTTCAGACTGGAGATGGCTGCTTTCCTGAACCATCTTCAGGCCTCTACCATGCAGCAGGTGCAAATATCCTCCTTGTAGGAAGCATCTAGAAAATAAAATATGATCTATGCACATACAGTTAAACCCTGAAATAAGCGAGCCAGTAATCTTTCCGTGTCCTGCAGTGAAATAGGAGAAATTTTCTCTCCTGTGATTAAATTAGTGCTTGGCCTGCAAAAAAGTTGTAGCATATGATTTCCCTGGACTACTTCTATGTAAAACACTTTTCTTATTTTCTCTCTAATTCCTCAGTTGCAACTGGACTCCCATTTTGGGAGATGACCATTTACTTTTATACATTTTGCTCGGCAGATTACATCATCTCCAAGAGTTTTTAATTCATTGCAGCTCTCACTTGTATTTTTGTTTTCTAATACATTTTGCTGCTGCTACCCTAACATATTAGGAACCAATTTATCCAAGGTAAGTAGCAATGGGGACAGATTCAGGTGTGTGCATTTGCTCAGATTTCCTCATTTCAGAGTAGGAGGTCCAGTAGATACACACATACATTTTTCAAGAGATCAATAATCCTATTTTTGTTTGCTTGCATCCTCAGTGCAATATTTCCATCTTATTCCCATAGCACACAAAACGCTCAATTCTTATTTAGGTACCACCGAGCAACAGGTAAATGTTTATGCACAGGCTTCAAGGAGGTTTAAAATAAGACAAAACAAACTCTTCTCTGACAGTAAACATGGAAACAATAAACTGTCTTAACACAGACCAGTGGTCCTGGCCAGTGGAAAATAACGAGCATCACTGTCTGGTTTTGAGGGATTCCCTAGGGATGCTATGCAACCAGCAAACGCTTTTTTGTCTAACCAAGAAAAACCAAGCTGCAGCCCTGTCAGCCTTTCTTGTAGAATAAATGAGACAGAAATACTGAAATAGCAATTATCAGTAGACCCATGAATTATTAAAAGAGCTGGATGTTGGCAGGTCCCCCATTCACTGAAGTGGACTGTTTTGAACGCACTAACTACCATAGCTGCTCCTGCATGTAACACATAGGATGAGCATCTCGATAGAGTCAGCCTAAACTGCACTCTATGCTGCTGCAAATGCAACCTGTCCCCTGAATCAAATGTACCCGATAGCTGTAGCTGAAAATCTGGCCCATCATATTTAATGAGATTACACATCTGTGACTGAGAAGTCTCCCTGCTATGTCCCAGTGCTAGCCAGGAAAAATGACAGATTCAATGAAGAGCTAGAAAAATTAAGACTAATTATTGGGTCTGATCTTTGAAAACTCTGAAATGAAATTTCCCAGTTTAGCACCGGACTGTCAGAAAGGGGCATAATTTAGCCCTTTCTGACCCATAGGTAAATCTACTGAAGTCATGGCAAGTTCATTAAAAGAGAGTAGCTTGAGAGCAGAGCAATATCTTGAGTGAATGGGGCTTGGAAGGAGCTTCATGCTCCTCGTTTATAAAGACCATTACAGAGCCAGTCCCTCTAGCTGAGAGCACCACTGAAGCAGGGGCAACGTGAGCCTGAACAGGATACCTGCCAGCACGAGCCTGCCCCAGAAACAACATGCTCTTCTTACAAAGCTTAGTCACTGCTTTATTCTAATGAGTTTCGGACGCAAAAAAAAAAAAAAAACAAACCAAAAAAACCAAAAAAAACCCAACCACCAAACAACCCAAACCCACAACGTTTTCCACCTTTGTCATCATGAAAAAGGAGATTCCAGGTGCAACAGATTCAGAGTTAATAAATTGGTATAGACTTTCAACATGATAAAGGGATAAGCGTGGCTGCAACGACACATTTAGGCAGGAGCTTTGCCTCATTTCTACATCTCAAAACTTAGTGCTATGACTTCCTGACTGTGCTGGCAAAACCCTGGCATGGCACACGATGCCAGCAGCTGCTTTTTGCTTCATGATTGGCAGTTCAAAGGTGTAAAGCGCTATTTCTGCACTAACCTGATTTGGGGCTGGGATGAATTATATAACGTTTGCAGATAGATATTCATCAGGGCAGGCTGACAACATTTGATCTTGCACGATTCTATAGCAGAAACTAATGAGAAATTTAAGAAAGAAGATGAAAAAGAAGAAAGGGGAGGAGATAAAAGAGAGAAATGTATTGTTTCTAAAAAAACCCCAACAAACAATACGCGGATGAACTAGAAAGTAAGAGAAAGAACATTTTTCTGAAACCCTTTGGCTCTTTTGTTCTCGAGGTGTACGTGCTGGTGTTTGTGTCTCCCCTGAGTTTTCTTACCCTTCTCACTAACTCTGCACTATCAATGCCTCTAACTGCAAAGAGCAAAAAAACAGAGTACATTAAATCTGATTTCTCCTTTTAGTCCATTTTCCCAGTGTACCTTTGCAGACTGTATTATTTACCATTAAACAATTTTATATTCAACACTTCAGGAGACATTTTCTTCAGTAACAGTTTTGTTTGTCACTCTAAGATGCAGCTGCTGACTTTAAAGCAGAGGGGATTTTAACAGCAGTCAGCAGAAATGTCACTAGGTGTAAGTAACTCTTCCATAATAAATACAGAAAAGTATTTAATTGGCATAGCTCTGGTAGAATTGGAGAGGTGGCAGCTAGGGGCTGTCCTCTCCATGTAATACAGGGACAGGGGAACACATGGCAGCCAGTGGGAAGTGAAGGGAGGCTGTAAAATACATGTCACATTGTTAATCTGTTACCCTATTGCACCTGTTACAGAGATGGGGCGTAAAGGGCTGTATTGAGTTATTTTTCTTATATGTTCTGAAGCCATTGTTGACCAGGGAAGAGAAAGAGGCCACGAAGTCTTTCAGGTACATTTCTTATGGTTAAAAGCTCAAGTTAATGATGTCAAATAATAATACAATCAATAACTTCTGCAAATGCATCTCTAATACTCTTGGCTGAACCCATTTTGCCTTTAGTAACCTTCTCTCAGGCTGACTTTGAGTTGCAAAATGCTGCACGGTTTTGGGTCCCAGAGGACCAGAATGATATAACAGTATTGTAGAAAGGAGAGCAGGAAGAGATCCTACAAGGTCAGTTACTCCCTTCCCTTCCCCAAGGCAGGATCAGCTCTGCTAAATCAATCCTGACATTATTTGTCTAAAGTGTTCTGAAAAACCAAAGAGAAGACCTTAAATTTGCAATGCCAGAGTCCGATCTTTAATACCTCTCCTGTGAATAAAACTCTTTTTCCCTACCACTCACTTGTGCAACCTTAGCATTAGCTGAGCAGGACAGCAGTGGACCCCCTTGCAGCAGTAATTTTCAGGTGTTTGGGACTTCAAAGCAGAATAGCCACATGGTTCCTCTAAATACAGGCTCCCAAATGAGGCTAGACATTTAGGACTTACAATTTGCATTCTGTAATTTTCTTTCCGTACTCTCACAATGATTTTAATCATTTCTCTGCTAAACAAGGAAATGCTTAATCCTTGTGTCAACCTTTTGATATTCCAGGATTCTCATTTATTTCGGTCCCTCACAGCTTAAAGGCAACACTGAATAAAGCCCCATGGAATACTTTTAATGAAAGGCTAATGAATTTAAGCCAGCCTCCGCYCTACAAATGCAATACAAATAGGATTCATGTAAAATACCACCAGGCATATTCACACCAACAAATGGTTTTGCTTCATGCAACACTTTCACACTACAACAAAATGTGTTCACGTTGCAAAGCTGAAGGCAGGGGCTGACACGCTGGAGCACGAGAAGAGCGTGTGCCAACCTCTCTCCTTTCCCACTTCTTGGTTTTGCTGTCACAGCGACTAACTTGATTTGGAAAGAACTGAAAAACTCATTTTTCCACCACACCAGAGCAATGGCTCCTGCCAGTGGCTGCACACATGGAAGGTTTTCAGAGATCCTTAAATCCCAAGAAGACTTAAAGTGATAGTAAAAACAGAGAGAAGGGTTCAAGTCAGTCATATTTTTCCATTGCTGTGTTATGGCCGTAATAACTATATGTCTTCAAGACTGCTAAAATAACAGCACTGCTTTTTCTTGAAAAAGAGTGGTGTTGAAATTTCATTTAAAATCCCCCAAAACACACCCAGTTAGAGGTGATAAGAAGGTTAAAAAGTTAAAGCAGTAAGAAAAAAGCTGATGAAAAATGGAAAATTCGACCAGCTGTTGATAAAACAAATCGGTCATGGTATATCCATGGACTGAGGAGAAATCTTGTGTACTTTTGAGAGAAATCATAATATTCAAACATTCGTGGACCATTTCGATGCTTTCCATTGCCCCTTTCCAAAGTGACTTTGAACGGATGCCTGTCACAGAACACGGTCAAATACGTTCCTTTGGTCAACAGGAGGAAAAAACAAGTACCAGACAGATTTTTGCTCCCAAGTGCTTACGCATTAAGCTCTTCAGTCACTTGGACATTCACAAATATGTTATCCCACTCTTCTGTAACAATATCTGTTAAATTATCCTGCCTGTCCCTGTAAGGGAGTAAGTTTGGACAGAGGCCAGCCACCAGCCACCTGGCCAAGTCTGTCAAGTAAATTGATTTTCCTCCAAGACCTCTGGGTACCTTTGAGCAAAAAGAAGCCATATTTCATCTCCTTTTTGCTCAAAGGTCTTGGAGCAAAAATCTCAAATCTGGACTAGAGGACACAAAGTGCCACCCAGGGACCACCGGTCACCTACAAAACTTTTGGATGTGGCCTAAGTTTGGTCCATCTTGACAGCATGAGCCACTCACCCAGACAGTTGTACTGTCCTCTGCAGCTGTGCTGGGCCATGGTAAGTTGTCTGGTCACCCAGGGGACCAGAGATGTCAATCAAAGTCCAGAAAACCTCCTGTTCCTCAAAAATGTAGTCAAAATCCAAAGTGCGGCATATTGCATGGCAACAAGTCAGGAGCGAGGTGAGTCCCTATGTATACGTCTCCTCATGCAGAAGATGAACTTTGCTACATAGCCCCCACGTCTGTTGTCCCAGCTGCTATCAAGCCCACCATAAGCAGCATTTTGGGAATGTCTAGGGCACATCTTTGCTCCTGGAGCTGAAAGCTTGTGTGGACAGCAATGCTGTCCAGTGTCAGTGGCAGCCGATGAAGGATCAGCTGTGAAGGATCTCACTCACTTCTGAGATACAAATGCATCAGTCTGTCTGCTTGTTCAGTGCAGATATTTTTAAGGTACCATGCTTGGGGTTTTTTTTTATTTTCCTTTCCATCATACAGCTGTTCCTCAGTTCATGAACAGTTCTGGAAATCCATAAAAATTAGTAGACTTGTAAAAAAGTAAATTGAAGATATTCATTGCACCAGGGTAAGCTATAACATATCACTCTGGTGCATCATTGCCTCAAGTGAAAATAACTAGGGAAGATTTATTGTGTACCCTCAAGAGTAGTGGAGGAAATAAAATCTGAAGCCAAAGGTTTTCCACTGAAAATACCCATATTTCTGCCTTTCTACAGGCAGTTCTTATGACTTCTCCCGAGTTTTGCAAGGAGGGAAGCATAATAAAGACAACAGCTTTCATAACGCTAGAGATGTCACATTGCTGGTTTAAGGACATATTACACGCCAGCGCTTCCATACCAGCTGTGGGGAGCTGATTAATGTAATTTCTTTCATGCAATGGCTATCAGTCCCATGTTTGCAATCACTCCTCGCCCTGGCCAGGGAGTGACTCCGTTCCCCAGGTCTTCAGCAAAATCCTCGCCCCAGTGCAGCCCTTTGCTCAGCAGCACCAAATGGGTAAATAAGCAAACAAGAAGCAGCCTTGTAGCGATCACGTTATTTTTACCATTTCAAAAGGTGTCGCGTGCCTAGTCCTGGCACTGCTCAAACTTTGGAATAACCTTTTTATTCCCAATATTTCACATACAGCTCTTCTTAGCGATTGATTGCTGTGAAAAAAAGCTTCCTATAGTCTTAATGTCTTTTTAATGGAAGTCAATGCTAAACACATAACGTTTTAGCAGAAATATACCAGCCATGTAAGAAAGGAAGAAAACTAACCTCTGCAAACTGTGGTTGAACTCTAAATGGTTTTGTTTAAAACCTAAACAGTTTTGTTTTAATTACAATTATTGTTGCCAATTTCATTAGGACAATCCCTCTGCCTTCCCCGACTTTCATCCAGATTTCCAGAAATGGAAGAAATAAATATATATTGCAGTGAACCAAAGCATTTCTGTGGAGCTTTCTTCACTTTACGCTGAGTTCTGTCTGAGAACTTCATTTTACCCCGTTTATGCCAGAAAGAAGAATAAGCTAAGATATAATTTACTGCACTTTGAATACCGCCAAGCTTTGGATCCAAGATTTTGGTTTAGTCTATGCTAAAAACCAGCTGTGAAATCTAGGTTTGCATCTGGGCTTAAATGTAAATCATCTATAGGGAGAGAGAGGGGAAGGTCATTTCATCTCAGTGTTTTATCTTGGATTTCCTACCCCCTCAGCTGGAACAGCAACCTGCTAGGTGTGATCAAAATCTTGTTTGGAAGCACTCAGATAAGATGTCACAGACTTAAAATACGATAAAATATATTGTACCTTAACTCTCTCTGTCTTAATATAAGCTCTAATATTACCCTTACTGATTGTAAATCCAATCCCTCTGATTTTGCCTTGCCAGGGATAGTTCAGAGTGCTCCAGGGCAAACAGTGTAATCAACCTCAGTAACATGGTTGCTCCTGAACTCCAGCAAGTCCCTCAAAAGCGGCATTGGCAATGGTCAGGGAGGATTAGGGACCCATGCCTGGGCTCTGCCCTTGCACAAGTACTGGGGAGAGCCGGTCATGCTTTGCTCATGTGTAATTTAGTGCATCAGCTCCCCAGGATGCACCCACTAAATATAGTCTCATACAGACACAGTATTTTCAGCTTTTCTATATAAAAGCCAGGCTGATGCTTTACCCCTTCAAATTTACATGTCTGTCTATAGTGGGCATTGGGGAGAGGAGTAATTGGGAATGGTGAGGAATGAAGATCTTTTTCTCAACCACAGAAGGGAAAAATTCCAGCGTAAAGGATGGACATAATGCTTCTCACAGCCAGTGAGCAAAAGCTCTTGCAAATAGCCCTGCTCGTCCTTTCTGTACAGGTACACAGCTCCACCCAGAAATTGCCACTGGCCTTGGACAGGGAATGAATCAAACTTCTTCGAAGCCCTGTTCTCCTTCCTGAGCCAGGACAGACCCCGGCAGTGAGCGGAAGAGCTTGCACACAGCACCACTGAATCCATCCTCTGCAATTTTGTAATTTTTTGTTTTACCTCTTCTGTTTTTAAAAGCCTTCATCAGAAAGGCTTGTTAGCAATTAATATAAAAATACAAAGATGAAGGCAAGCAGATTGTTGGTGCAGAGTAACACTGTCTGCTGCCTGCAGAAGCTCTCCTTATGAGAAGATGCAGCAGGAGATGAATTTGTGGTGCTGGGTCACCGCAGAGAGGCTAAACTCAATTATCAGAGTGCACAACCACGTAAACAAAACTGCATCGCAATCGCTTGGTGGACAAAATGACTCCAACCCTTCCTCCCACACTTGCACGCTTCTGCCACTGTTCCCAGTCATCTGCAGACCCCCAGATCAAAGTAAGGACAATCTAACCCTATTGCAACCATTCAGCTATTAACAAGATGCTTCCCTATGGCATGGTAACAAAGAGTTGGATACTCTACCRATACAGTACATCATCTCCAAACTTTCTCCTTGGAGAAAAGGCTACTAATAAAAGCAGCAAAGTGCCATAAACTTTGTCTGTCTGAGAGCAAGAGGCACTACAAGTGTAGTGCATCCAAGAGGGATGAGAAGAGAAAAAAACTTAGCACAAATGGTCAAAAATCCATGAGCCAGATCTGCAGTTGGCAGACGTGGACAAGTTTGTTTCCACCTGTGTATTTCAACGCACTATTACAACCTTGACAAAAGATGGGATGCACATGGAGTTGTCTGCATTTCGGGAAACTAGTTGTGGACATGAAGAAAAACCAGCACAGATGGAGTTTGGCCACAACTGAGTTCTGCAAAAGTGCCTTTGGGTAGGATTCATTGTGGCTTTCCGTAAACCTAAGGGGCAAGGATTGCATGCAGGGGTTGTGGGTGCTGCTGGCCCTGTGTAATGAGCTGGTCACCTATATAATGAGCTGGCCAGCATCCCTCCCATCAAGGCAGCCCCGCAGCACAGTGGTGCAGGTCTCACATCAGGCTCCAGCCTCCTGGTTTGTATTTTCTGGCACAAGTCTGCTCTGATGCTGAATTCAGCCAGAGCGCTGCCTCCAACGCATGTGTTGCCAAGCGTGTGGAGATCAAATAGTTTTTGTGATATGCTCTGTAAAATTAGGCTACGTTGTCAGGTGTATTTGATCATCTCTCACTTGAAAACAGCCACAGCTTTCACAGACTGTGGACTATTCCCCGGCCTGGGAATCACCGGTTTTCTGTGCTCTTCTCAGGTAGAAAGCTATTTCCATAATCACAGGAGTGACAAAGCAGCAGGAAAAGCAGAGCACTTACACCCAAAATACAATCATCTGCAGGAAGAACAAGTATCAATGGGTGTACTGAGTGATTTCAGCCATGAAGGTGATGCTCTTTGCTCCCCGGCATGGCCCCTCCCTCACAGCAGCAAGTGTCTAGTCCCCTCCAAGACCGTCACTTCAAAGCCACACATCTTGTGCAAGCACCACATCACTTCCTAAAACCCACCACACTGCCTGCCAGCAGCTCCGGAGGGTTAGAAGCCATTTACAAAATGTGCTTCTTTGCACGTAGTGCCCCAAAGCACTTATCAGGTCAGATACTCTCCTGGCTTATATGTGGGGGGAGTTGACCCTCCCCACCTGAAGACTGGAAAAATCCCCAAATCACCTCTAATCTTATTTTCCTATTGCATTGGTTGTATCTACCTGAGCACATACATTCATTTAAATGCAAGGCCAATAGCATTGGTTTGCCTTAAAAAAAGAGAAGTGCTATAACAAGTCATAAAAAATGACCACCTGAACTGTGAGAAAAAATTGGCAGAGATGTCGAAAGCTTGGCAGAGCAGATTTGCTCTCCTCACAGCTGGAAACTAGGTGTGCTGCTAGCCCCAAATCCACTGGGAGTGCAGGTCAGAGCACTGCAAATAGATTTCCTTGAGACATCCTCTTTTCACTTGCAGAGGGAGAACACTTCTGGTGAGAAATAGGAGTGACATAATCCAACCGGTCAGGAATAAGCAGCATCCCTCTCCCACGGCCCCTTGCAGACACAGATCCAAGCAGAAAGCTGATACTCACTTTCACCAAAGATCACTTCCTTGACACAGCAATGCAAGCACAGTATATGACCCTGGTACAGAGATCCCCCTTACGTACACATTGCCCTGGCATCTGCTGTTTGCAGTGCCCAAATCCCGCAAGCGYGCTGATGACAGCAAGAGTCACAGCAAGGCAAATGGTCAGAAAGCAGGAGCACAGGATGATCCAAAGCCACAGAAAACTGTGGGAAAATCTCTGCTTCCTTCAGTGCACATTGGATACTCTAAAGCGGGGTGTGCAGGTAACACCTCAGCGTAATTCAACCAGTCCCTCCACAGCACCTTTGCTCTAAAAATGCAACTTCTAATTGACAAAAATGTGTCTGACACTTTAACAAACAATCCATAACAACAGGAAGGATTGAGGCAAACAGACCTATTTTATGCTTGCATTTGAATAAACATGCACAATTCTAAAAGCATCCATTTGCTGTTCTTTAGTGCAAATGTTATTTAGCCATTTGGTGGAATATCATACAAATTTCCTTTGCTCTTCATCTTAAGCACCCTATAGTATACAAAGGAGGAGGTAAAATATTTATAAATCACCATTGATTTAACACTATCTAACAGGGAATCCATGTTTGATTTGAGGSAGTTTATACTTTGCCTCATGCTTATTAAGTATGAATACAAATAAATGTTCTTTATTTTCTGTTACATAACAGCCTCTCCAGAGATAATCTTCATAAATCAAGGCACAGTTTACCATACCAGACACCTCAGTAAAGAATGAGATTTTGTGGCTGTTCAAGCCACTAGCTGTGTTTGCTGTCAGGAGAGCAGGAGCCAGCCTGGACCTGCTCCCACCAGCCAACGCCACACCACTGACAACCACAGCAGACCCAAGTCTGCCTGGTGCTGGTTTACAAAGCAAAGCAAAACTCCATCCAGGTTCGCCAGCATGAAACACCAACTCATGAAGAATTCAAACCAGCCAAAAGAAAACTTCTCTTTCACCGCAGAACCACATTGACCTCTGAAAATCAACTCTACAAGACGGCAGAGGTCAGCAGTTGGTAGAAACAAGAAGTCATTTCATCTGACAGCAGCATCACACGTGGACCAAAGCTGCCGCCCTATGGCATGGCACCTCTCCCCTGGAGATAAATAATGCACATATTTAACAACTGGCCTCACAGCCAGGGGTTCAAAGTCCCTGCTTGCTGCCATCCAGAGAGGCTGTGAGCAGCACTTTCAGGGCCATTTGGAGCCAAAAGGCATATGAGGGAATCAGGCATGGAGGTGCAGAGCAGGGTACAATTGTTTATGTTGTTTGCCTGGCCGCTATGAATCTGTACATTGGCCTCAGGTCTCATACAGGCACCTCCAGCTCAACATCTTTTTTGCCTTTTGGGAATTATGCAGTCCTGTTAGGCAATACAAGGTACAGTACAGAAAAGGATTAAACCCCAGAGCCAGGCAGCTGCTACCTGTCTGCACCTATAGCGTTTCTCATGCCAGCAAGTTGCAACATGAGTGTGTACAGCCAAGTTTTACAGAGCTTTCTCTGAAGCATCAGGTATGGCTGGTTCTGGATGGACATACCAGTCTGGGATTTGAGGAGGAGGAGGAGGAGCAAGTGGGAAGCATCCCAGAGCAGCTGCTGTCAGGATCACAGCCCCTTCTTCTCACCCAGGCTCAGAAACCAGCCCATCCTTTAGGCCACCCGTTTGCCTGGCAGAGGCATCCCAGCTGCAAGCGGCATTGCTTGCAATACGCACTATTCAACGGACAACACAGAGGGCAGTTGTCCAAACCCAAGTGCTCTCTGTCCAGTGCCTATTAACAGAAGGACATTCATGTTGGGGTAAAATAAGGCAATTCCTGTGCCTCCCAGGTAATGACAAAATTACATGTAAAATTCACCTGTAAAAATAGGAGGGGAATGGAAATTGCTGACAGAAGTATGGAGCCCAGGCACTGCAGATTCGATGTTTGTGGGAAAAAAAATCACTGTACGGTATTTTTCTTTTTTGCCCCTCAAAAATGTCAAGACCTTTTTCCCCAAAGTATTCTCCAAGAGTTTTTTGTTCCCAAAAAAGAAAATAAGATTTCCACAGACAATTCTGTAGAAAGCTCATCGCTGTCTCGCCAGCAGAACTGATTGCATGTGTAATTAGTATTTTTTCCCTTCTTTAGTGACTGCAAAGGACTGACTTTCTTACAAGCCTCATGCCATATCAATGGCTGTGCTGCAGGAAAGGCTTTGCTGAAGCCCACAATCAACTATGAGGTATAAATCCCTGAGCAATTGGGCTTCGTTACTTCCCAGCTCAGGTAACCTCCTCCTTATTTAGCTGCCTTTGCAAGGCTGAGCAGAGCCCAGTGCCGTTGAAGCTGTCTTTTGAACGTCCCAAAGCTTCACTGATCTGCCATCCCGACAGCCCAGCATATTGTTCCCACTGTGGTGCTCAACAGTGTAGTTTCTACCATAGGCTGTCAGCATAAGGGAAAAAGTCAGAAACTCAACAGATTTTTAAGGGGTATATATTTGGCTCAAAATTATTGATTGTTTTAGTAATGCACTTAATTTTGCATATCTGCACGTGCCTAATGCATGTAACCTTTTGCTTTGAACAGTGAGAAAATAGAGCATAATATCCCGAGCTTTAAGAATGCACTAAAAAAAAAGTCAACTGTCAAAACTCTACTCTTAGAGAAAGGTTTATTTTCATAGTCTCTCACTATAATCAGATCAGTGTCTTCATCTCACTGCACTATCCTTACGTTTTGCCTTGACAGTAACAGTAGTCATAATAACAACACAAGTCAGAAAGACATCAAAGACAACTCAGCGGTACAGCAGAGAGCCTGTCCCCAGCGTATGGCTGTGCCCATCTGCTGCAACTTCAAACAAACTTCCCTGGGAACTCCCTGTGGAGGAGCGGCTGCACTACCAAGGCACACAGATGTATTTTAAAAATGTGAGCTTCAGCCTGAAGTCCAAAATCCCTGGCTTTTGTGGGTTTAGACCACTGATGTTATCTTAACGCACTTACTGGTCTTGAAAATGCATGGGAACCTTCTGAGAGCGGGGTGCAATTGATTTAATCTTCTTCAGATGGGCTGTGCCCAGTCAATTCCCCTTCTCTTTGGAATATATTGGCTTCCAATGGTTGTTAATATGCCGGTTGCTGCCAGGCCTAAAGTACCACAACGCAAGAAAACCAGCACAAATAAAGCAAAAATGCTGCTTCGTGTTCCCATTAATGGCACTTCAGAGAGGACTGCAAGGGAAGGCAATGCAAGAGGAYGGGGCAGTGATTCCAGCTAAGGCACAAGCATGTATTGAAACAGGTCCCAAAGTGATGGCTGAGGGCAGATTTCAGGGTGTTTAAATAACCTCATGGCTCTCAGAGAATGACATAAAATCCCCCTGAGGACAAAAAAAATAAAAAAATGTTGCTTGGCCTAAAATGCTTGAGCTCCGACAAAGATACCAGAAATAAATACATCAAGGTTAGTCCCTTAAAAGTGGTGAGCTGCAGCTCCTCTTCCCTGTTGAAAGCTTAGCCAAGGAAATTGGCTTCCTGGGACCAACACAAAATCATTTTGCTGAAAAGGGCCACACCAGAACATTTTTCAAATCTCTTCCCAGATAAACTTTAACAGGTAAGGCTGCAAATAACGCAGGCAAAAAGTGGGCAAAGCTCCACCAGACTGCCAGTAGCACCAGACCTGCCAGTTGAAGCCTTTGGTCAAAGACTCAAGTGTTCACCAGTTGCAGTAGTGCAAAATAGGTGAGATCAGAATCAGATCCCACCTAACGAGTAGCAAATATCCTTGAAAAGGGGGAAGGGAAGAGGCCACTTCTTTGTTCAGTATTTGTTTTTACTTATGGGAGACTCTTAAAAGATCAATTTCTGTGCACTTCCCTCATACATTTATTATCTTCTGCCTTCCAGGACAGCCAGGGCACCCAGCATCCACTTATACACCCTGGGGCAGCTCCGACACATGAATCAAGAGCAGCCTGTAAATTTATTTTCTTGTTTCTATGAGGATTTTTCAAGAGGAAAAAAAACCATCCATTTGATTTTCTTATAAATCCCCCACCATTATAGTGGCTGCTGGTGTCCAGCCACCCTTACAGCATGCCTCTGAGAGGTGAAATCCCTATGGACAAGTCTGGAGCCAAGCCGGGAGTCCAGCCCAGAGAAAGAGTGAACTCCCCCAGCACAGGATCACCCTGCCTGCCAGCTGTAGGAGCCCATGTATTTCAGCAAGGTCTGTCCTTATTTTTCAAAGTGCAATAAAGAATTAGGCCTGTTGTTCACACTTTATTGCTATTTTTTAGTGCTCTGTGAGATACACCTTCCTCTAGAAAGCATCTTCTTTTAACAAAGGCTATCCTTTAGCAGAGCTTCCCTCCGATTCATCATTTTCACCGCTGCTTGTGGGTTTATAAAACTCATACCACCCTTTAAACAATCCTTTTGCCACCAGATCCTGAGAGTCTCAATCAATATTCCTCTCAGTCCCTTACACAGCTCTCTTTTTTTTTGTTGTTTTTTAAAGTGTAGACCTCCAGAAAAGATATTAGCTTAATGCCAGAATGGCTTGAACTTTCCTCCGCCCTGGAGCCGGCTGATTTCCAGTGGCAGCTGGAGGAAGTCGGGGAGGAGATCAGCTATCCCTGCACTGAAATGAAGCTAACAGAGGCAGAGGTGCAACTCTCATTTAATCCGGCCTCCTTTCATCAGGGGTATTAAGGATTCATCTTCAAGCACTTATGCTCTTTTATTTAATCTTCCCTTGTCTCCCAAGCGGTCCTAGAGCAGTTTCTTTGAATTAATAGGGCTCAGTGCTAATAAGCTCGGGAATAGCTCTGGAGCACACTGTTTTGGAAAGGCCATGCAAAACGCTCCTCAGCCCTCTCCCAAAGCACCTAATGCAATTGCTTCCCTTCGCAAGGCAATATCCACAGATTCATCTGCTACGCGCTCAGTAATCGCACTCAGATAATCAGCTGAAAGCAGAGGACAAACCAGCTTGCCAAGGGTGCAAGTCAGGGGACACTGGTCCCACAGTTGGCCACTGCACCGGATGGGAGCGAGGGCAGCACAGTCCAGTGCCACAGGCTTGCAGAGAGTGAAGAGGCTGGGCAATCACCCAAAAGCTGGTGCCTTAAATTACATAGTTACTGGAGATCTTTGGCTGATGCTTTTATTTCCTTCTGCTGGGGGGTGGAGGTGGGGTTGATTTTTTTTTTTTTTTCTAGCTCTATGCTTTAGTTAGGCTGCAAGGCTGCACCGTTTCTCTGCGCTCACACTGGGGGCTCAGAAGGAGATTTCCTGGAGACAAAGGTCTAGTCAAACCAGTAAATCTCTTGTGCTGGTTTCTTTCCTCTATTCTTACAAGCTGCCTCTCTTACAGCTTGAGCAGGAGATCCTTTCGGTATTACCAAAGCAATAAAGAATTGGAAGACAAAGACGAGAAAGGACAAAGTGGATTTTTGCATGGGGAGAGAGCAGGAAGGCAGTGCTGTCCTGGCAGTGCAAGGAGACACGGGAGAGTGTCAGAAGAGCCACAGAGGGACATTTTGGGTATGTTCTCACTGTGCAGTCAGCCCAGGCTGTGAGCCAAGTTTTATCCCAGTCCTTCTCCCATCCACCTGGATGCTCCTTACTGTGGTTTTGGAAGTGCCTCATTAATGTACAAAGATTAGAGCCAGGTCTGAAACTCKCCTTTTGTTCAGGAAGGGGGAACTCATTTTTTTTGCAAGTTAATGCAATTGAGTTGGGGAGGGTCCAGGATCCCTCCCCAGTGAGACACCATCGTACCCTCCACCAACGCAAGTGACCAAAAAAAATCGTAGATCACAAACAATCACAATATATACCCCCAAAACTCCCAGGCGGCTGCAGAAATAGCAAGGACATGATAATTTAGGAAGGGTATTAGTATATCTACACTCACACCCAGGCTACCTTCAGCAGTTGATCAGAGCATATCACGGATAACTGTAAGGGAGCCCTACCCACAAGCACTAAAATATATTTATTCTTGGTTTATGTTTCTACAAAACCTAGCACAAGAGAGTCGTGTTTCATGGTGAGGGCTATTCTGTACTATTGCAAAAGAAATACTTTAAAATAGATTTAAAATTCACTACCTACAAATCAAAGGCACGCCAAAGGTGTGCAGAGCTGAGATTCCCAAGCAACATGGCCTTGTGCTCTTCGAGAGCCTGGTTCTTCCCCTGAATGTAAATGATAAAGACATCATATAACATGGAAAGGAATKAAAAAATCCCTTCACAACACAAAAAAACTTCCAGTGACTTACTGGCAGGCTCAAGAGATAATAAACAGAAGATAAGTGAAGGCAAGCACCACAATAGTGTTTCCAAGTGTCAAATGCTATACCCAGACTATAAGAAGAAAATCTATTACTCTTCTTAGGAAGAAGAGTCACAGGCTCTCTATTCTCTCCAAGCATGAAAACAATGAACAATATCTGAAGGCAGAGTTCATACGGCTTAGGAGACAGATGGGAGAGATGTTTTGTCATTTTTTCGTTGAACTTTTCTCAGCAAAATCACTATTTTACCAATAATTCACTTTTTTCATAGCATTTGTGCTCTGACCTAATGTAGAAGAAGGATTTGTAGAAAATGTGAGAACACGGAGAGTCCTTTCAAAAGTAATCATGCATCATTTGACTGGGCATTGCATCTCTGCAAAGATTGCAGTAATAATAAAAATGAACACATACCCAACGCTTTCTTCAGTGCCTTCCAAATATGTTCCTATACATATTCATGCTACATGAATATCCCATTTAAGACAAGGTATAACTGTCTAAATAAGTAAAGGTGCTAGGTAGTTGTGAAGGGTGTCTGAATTCACTGAACCACCCAGAAGCAGGGCTGTTCACAAGCCAGTCTGACAGGAAAAGGACAGAAATAGCCATCTAACTCTTCATTTCTAGACAAAAAGCAATAAATAAGTCATGTGGCAGAAATCCACAGGCTAGGATGGAGTGGTCTCTGAACATGCAAAAAAATACAATTTAACTAAACCAAACCTTCTCCAGAAACAYGTTCTACTCCATCTCACGTTGATTTTCTTAAACAGAAATGGAAATAAACAGTTGACTAACCCCAGATTTTGTACAGCTTTAGTGAGGCTTCTCAGCCAAATTCCAAGGAAGAGGACGCTGAATCAAATGCCAGAAAAAGCAATGGAAAAATGCCAGTTACATTGAAAGGGCTTTAGATGTGGGCCATCTACTGTGCTCTCTTGGCAGCGCTATTCATATTTACACCATGAAAAGGGTATTTCCCAAATTGTGGGTATTTTTGTGCCTGTCATACAGTTACCTTATCCCAGATACACTCTAGAAATACCCCATATTGACCACGAAGCACGTCACTGAAATTGTAGTCATTTTGACAAGTTATGCCATCAATAGGGCACCTGGAGTCCAGAATATCTTCCTTTATCAGCTCCTCATCTACTCAATGAAGCAATTCACTCTCCAGCAAGTACATTTATCACCTGCATTTCCACATACACTCCTGGGCATTTGAATAGAAACCAATGTCATTCTGTAATTCACTCATCTACGGTACAGCTCATAAATTGGTTGTTTATTTTACAAGTATTCAAAATACAAGCAACTAACATTTGCTAACAAGGATATTATAGCCAACAAAAAATAAGCCCTACTATCTCCACACAAAAACCCTGAAAGTTGGCTCCTTTGGTTGTTCCCATAATTTTCGATGGCCTGATTTTACTACCAAGCAGTTGAAATCACCCTCCTCACTGGTATTTATCTCCAAAGTGAAGCCACCAGTTCAGCCCATGGCCAGCTCATACACCTGGGACTGTACCTGGGGCTAGGAGCAAAGGCTGGTCTTGCACTGGTAAATATAAGCAAGGTCTTGAGGTTTGGGAAAAGATATTTTCAAATCTGATTAGACTAAGATACTTCCAAATGAGAGACAACAGTGAAACAGTGCCAAAAATACATGATGGTTGCAAAGTAGGAATTCAAGCAGAGGGTTATGAAGAACTTCATTTTCAATCTACAGAAGGGAATTTATTTCACAAGCTAGTTGCTAGTTACGGCCAAATCAGCACTTCAAACGCTGAAGAGATGGCAGGAGGGGAGATGGAGCAACAAACACATTTGATTTTTATGACATTTTACCCTAATTTTTTGTTAGGCTTCAAAATATTGATGAAAATGTCTATACATTTAATTTTAAGTATGGGAGTAGACCAATATAATTCAGTCTTGTGTAAAGTTAAGCACATATATGCAGGATCAGTTCATCTTTATTTAGGAATAAAGTAATTATTCAATTTTCAACCCAACATTAGATCTTCTCAGAAGATGTTTTCCTTAATGTTCACCACTAGAAAGCATAATATATCATTTTTTTCCTTTTCCCTGAAGAGATTAAATGCAATTATTGCTGGAATTTGTCCTACTTCTCTACTGAACTGTTACAGGAGACAAATAACATTTCCACTAGACTTAATTAAAACTCATGTTAATAAGCTAAAGTGTAGTGAACCAAATATAGCAAATATTTTACTATAAGAAAAGATATGTTATATATTTTACTATATTGTCTATATTTATTATATATTCACTACATATTTTATATTTAATATAAATAATGTGTGGTTATTAAATATAAATATTAAGTGTATATATATACACATATAATACAGATATGTTTAAATGTAAGCAAATTGAACTAACAGCAATAGTTTCTAAGTTACATTGCTTTCCCTTATGGTGGGTAAAGAAATTACTTACTGATTTATCATATGGCTAAAACCAATGTGTTGAGGCTCTGAGCTTGTAAATATGTATTTCTGAAGTCCCTGTGCTATCACTGGGCACCCAGTGCAGCCTGTGCTGTGCTCTGTCCAACCACTGACTATTCCTTGCAGCACTTTGAAGGCAATTAAGCCAGATCTATTTGAAAYGCCTGAAATGTAACGCCATATAGAAGTACCACAAGTTATTAAAAATACAAATTACTACTAGAAGTACAGCAAATTATTCTTGCTGACTGATATACCTGGTTTCATCAGGAGATGTACAGGCTCACTCCCTTCTCATAATTTGGCCCAGTTTTCACCATGTGTACAACAAACATATTGACAGCTGGCAAAACTCTGCCTGAGTTGCAAACATATTTGCTTTTGAAGTCAGTACCTCATGCAGATACCATCTGCTCTGCAGCAAGGAGTAARCAGCACACAATAAACAGGTCTGGGATAACCAGCCAAGCTCCTTCCCCTTGCCTATTAGCTGCGGCTTGAATTACTCCTAGAAGCAATACTGTCCCTGGCTTTAAAACCTGGGTTTTGGATTTAGCGTGGTGTCAGAAGGAGCAATCGCTCCTCGGTCTGGTTTGTCAGCTCACCCTCCTCTTCACGCCTAGGCAGAGAACTGCACATGACTTTTCTTTTTCTGCATTTGTTTGCATTTGTTCTCCTTGTGTTTCTCCAGGTTCACTCTTTCCGCAATATCAAGATGCAGTTTCCCCCACAGTAAAGGAAAAAAGGTACAAAACTTCATTTGCAGCATRGATCTATTTTCCTGGTTAAGCACAACCCACAGGAAGCCAGGTCTGGTTTAGACCTCTGTCCAATTAAACACCATAGGAAAACATGGATTACATGATCTTTTTACTATTTTGCTGATATGGCGTCACTATCCATCAAGTTTTTAAAGCTCATTCCAACTTCTGCCCATCCCGTGGACTAGTAAAACAAACTAAAGCAAACACAGCCCCGTGGTATTACGGTTTGAGGGAATATATTTGAGGTATATATTACATGATATGACAGAGGTGGATTGTCAAGAACATCTATATTGTTTTACTGGACATAAAGGAGATAACGTGCTGTAATAAATTGTAAAAGTTATGTCTTTTAGCATCTAGACGGCCACTTCAGAAATTTAAGACCTCACCTTCAAAAAGCGAAACAACTAAGCTATAATTCATATTTATTTCACTCTTCCACTTCCCCATCACAGATTTTCATTGCGCRTACTTTTTTTTTTTCAAAAAGCTGTCAAGAATGTAAGAAATTTTGCCTTGAAGAAAAACACACAACCATTTCTTAGTGTCCTATGATATAATAGCATACGTTTCAATCCAGACAGGGTTGCAGCAATTACAATTATGCAGATTATATTTCATGAGATTTCCTCAAGGCAGAGAAGGATTGTTCTAGAAGAGAAAGGCTAAAGCTCCAGAAAGGATTCTGGAAGCTAAATATTCCACGAAGGACCCAAAGAGCCACCCCACACCTTAGGCTCATCTCCTCCATAAGGCTGAAGCAGGGCTAAGCTTATCCATTTCAGCCTTTCCAAAAGCATAATTTCATGGTTACAGAGTGCAAACACGTAATATCTTGTTCAACTAATTTCTGAGCACGTTGCATTTTGGTTCAACATTGTGGTTATTTTGCCATTTCTACGCTTACATTTTTGGTTCTCTAGGCAGAGGAACACCTGAATCATGGACACCTTGAACGAGCAAAGCCACATCTCCCTTGGACCATCCCCAGTGCTTTTCACTTCTGCAACAGCCCATTTTTATTGCCCATAGGTGAAAAGTGTTTTCTCACAACTCTGAGTACCCCCATTTCTCTACAGAGCTTATACACAGATTTTTACTAATGCAAAGCAAAACAAAGGCAAGAGTACAGGTCCTTCACTCTTCCTTTTTTTGGGAAAGCAGAACAACTTTGCAGCTCCTTCACCTTGGATGATGCAATGAATGTTTCTCCTGCCCTACCCAGTTTAACCCCTGCAGAAGTTTGTTGTGGAGTATATCACGGGTTCATTCCTGTGAGCCTGCAAACTCCTGTGAAACGCTGAGCGGTACCTATTTCTCCTGACTTCAAATTAATCCAGGGTCATGCATATCTTTATAGGGGAATTAAAGCTTTTTAGGATCCCAGCCCTTTGGGTCCAGTTTGCCTTGGGTAATGGAAACTGCCAAAGAGAATATGGGCTTATGCAGTATTTTATGCTTCCTTTACCAATCAATACTCTATAAAATACACGCTGAGGTATATGCCGAGACTCAAAGTTTACAAAAAGTTACACTCGCACAACCCCAATCAGCCTCACAGCATCGAAGCAGAGGCTTTCAGCAATATTTCAGCTTCCTTCGTGCCTTTTGCCTGCAGAGCCGGTTCCTGTCATGCCCTCAGCTGGAGGACAAAGCTAAGTCATTGCAGAGGGTTGCAAACAAGCAGCTGATTACGGTGCACAATTAGGAGGCAGCGTGCAGGTCCCTGCAGATTTGGTGCATCGTGTAACTTTCCATGCTCAAAAAGTCAAAGAACGTGAACAAGTTGGGAAGTTGGATTCCTGTCACCCAAGAAGCTCTCCGCAAGCAGATTCTTGTCTTTTGGGGAATGCATGTATATACATTTAGACTTAATTGCAAATGGCAAACCAGTATGCCAACGAGATGACAGCAAGCTAGTCTACTGCAAGCATGTGAGCTTCAGTCACCAGCCCAACCCAGCAAAAAAAAAAAAAAAAAAAAAAAAATCTTACAGTACTCTTATGGTCCAAGCCTT
>JAYKAV010003210.1:246977-357850 GCA_035582835.1 Phoebastria nigripes
AAAAAAAAAAAAAAAAAAAAACAACCAACCTTATAAGCCTGGGAAGGCTTTTTAAACTTTTCTACAAGGGTATAAGGATGTTCCTTAGCTGCAAGTGTGACTTGCATATATTCTTTGTCTTTGAGACATCTGTCTCATAAACACAGCCTTTACACCACAAGTCTGGTGTGGCTTTCACTTACACTACATTTGCAGCACTTTTCTGCTGAGTTTAATGATATTATAGTTTGGAGAAGCAAACCTCCCTGTGAGTTTTCAGATCTATGCAATTTAGGCACGTCCTTCCACATTTTAGATTACTACCTGAAGTGGAGGCTTACCAGATTACAGCCCTACATGAGCAAACACAACCAAAGAAAACAAAAGTGAAATGGCAAACACACACACAGTTCTCCCTAACACAAGCCCAAGCGTATTTTCATTCTACCTGCACACCCCTGGTTCCAGCTGTTACCATAAGAATGAAAACTGAGGCTCATGCGACAAACCTCACAGGTTAAGTTTTGTCTCTGTAAATAAAACCAGTGGTATTTTTTCTCTGAACAACCTTTAGCAGCGTGATCCTGCTTCCGGGAATGATATTTCCCTTCCAGAAACCAGTCTGAAGGATAATTCACACAGAGCCATTAAATGCCGAGGAAAACCATCGGAGAGAGCAGACCTTCCGGTGCCCAGTCTGCCCCGGGGAGGTGAGCGTCACTGACTTTGATCTGCAAATCCTTTGGCTACTGGTGCGATCCAGTGTAACCTAACATTTTTGCTCCATTTCTGCAAACTTCTCATGCCAGGATCTGACCTTTGCTAGATTCACTGTATGTTTACGTAGACTATTCAATGAATAGAGTTACATACAATTTCTATTCTTCCCTGTGTCTTCAAGGGGTGATTTTCCTGAGTTTGATGGAGTCTGTGCTGATATTTGGGCCATCTGTTGCCAGATGCTTAAAACTGCAGAGTAACCCACAAATCAAATTAGAAGTGGTGGGTTTGCACAGTCTGACCAGAGAAAGAAAGACTGATGCTCTTAAAAATACTTCCACTTGAACTTTCTTTTCTGTCTCAGAGGAATAAAGCGTTTTTCAATGAGGTTGAATTTCCTTTTTCATGATGCCTTCACTGGAGAGGGAGCACTCTCTCAGGCTCCAGAGACAAAAGATTTAAAAAATCTTTCATGTCTAATTTCAGTTTAACTTCTGTTATGACTCCCTGTCCCTGGCTCTATACCAGGATTTCCTTTGCCTTCTGAAGCAAGAGTAAACTCAAGTATTAAACAAAAACTTCTCTTTAAAAAGAAAACAATTGAACTTTTCATGTTTAAATGTACACATTTGTTCCAGAAATTTAAACTTAATCTATCATCTCTAACATCTCTATCAAAAAATCACGCTGAATAAAACTGGGGTTTTTTTCCCCTTTTTTTTGTCCTTACAATGAATAAATTCAAGAGACAACTGTGCACACAAAATATAATAGAGTTATAGCAACTGAAGAGTTAATACTGAAAAGCTGATTTTCTGTTCACTTTCTGGGCCTGAGTTCTTCTCTCATGCTTAAATATCTATATTGCACTATTACTTCACAGAGACTAGAAAAGCACTTGCAAACACCGATCCCTATGTGGCAGGTAGACAGGTCCTGTACAAGCATGACATGCTGAAACACCCTCTGGCCCAAACCGTACAAAGACAGTTATAAAGTCAACCCTCAGATCTAACAATGAGAAAATAGGGACCCAAAACAAAAATGAGAAGATTTAGAATGAAAAGATAAGCTGAGGACACAGCACAGCCTTGATCTAGAGCTGATCTCATGCCCTCAACATTGCTGGAAGCTCTGACTGGAGCACGGCAGACATACATATACCAGTCCCAATTCCATTTACTTTGGCTCCACTGGTAGCAGAAGCTTAATACAGAGCAAAAAACTTAGGAGTATATTAAAGCCAGCTGAGGTGCCCCAAGGCAATGGAGATGTCCCCTTACATACACTCGGATGCAGAGGCTGAGCTCCTTCCAGCCATGCAGAAAGCACTCCACGCCCATGGCAGGGACTTGGGCATAAAAATAGCAGATCACAGAGGAACAGATCCATTGAAGTGGCCAGAGAGATACACAACCACCATCAGTCACTGTAGCTGCATTGTTGCTAAGTCTGTTTAAAGGAGATTAAAAAATCATACCCCATTAATTCTTTTTTTTCTGGAAGTTGCAAATATTGCCATTTGTGTTCTGTAAAAATCATAACAATACACTCCTGACATGCATTTTTAAAAAAAAAGAAAAAAAGCTTTTATACTACTTAGGACCAGAAATATATAGAAAGAAGTTTAAAATGCAGAAGCAGATGACCGGTGAAACGTGTCCTGTTTGTTTTTGCCAGAACGATGCTCCAAATTCCCCAAGAAATGGGGGCTCCTTATAAAGCAAAAGTGTTATTTTTAAATGAGCTTAAAATCCCACCAGCGCTCACCAGCCACACATATGCTCACAGACAYAGAGCCACATAACATCAGGGGAAACTCCAGAAAGATTTCCAGTATATTTTTGCTCACAGCATTGTATACAAAGCCCACAGCCCTTTCCGACGGCACTTGTACATTCTTACATCCTTATCCACGATGTAGCAAGTCTGACTTTAGTGGGGTATTTAAGTTACTATGGAAGCAAGAGCCCAATACCCCTAAACACATCTCCTTCCAGGGCAGAAATCATCCACTTCTGGTGTTATTCCATAAACCACCTTATTCGTTTAGGTAATAACGGTCCGGAGCCAAGCCCCCAGCACTGCATAGCCCCAAGAGCAAGGGCGTTTCGGGTACTGAATGCAGGGATATGGCATAAAAAAGTAATAACTTCTGGCTGTGTAATTATAAGCTGCATCATTATGCATGTGCACGACGGAAGAAGAGGACAAACTGAGGTCACCCAGAAAACTTTGATGCTGGCATTTCTTCACCTCCAAGTGTCTGACTTTGCAGCTTTAATAATATTCTTGTCATGAAGGGGTTTTGTTTAATTTATATATAGATTATGGGTTGCTGTCTATTGGCAGACGCCCGCAGTATTGGCTGAATGCAGTTTAAAACAGYAAACCTTCCCTCTGTTGAAAACACCTGCTTTAGCTAGAAGAACATTTCACTGCAGGTGTTACTTACACTCTGAATGAAATAGGAGCCTAATTTTGATTCTGTGATATGCCCAGAGATGACAGCAACATTTAATGAATCCATCAAAAGTTACTAACTTGATCGTAATTGAATGGGGAACGGTGCATCTGACCTTTCTTTTAAATTACCATCACAGACTTTTAATGTGCTTCTCAAAAGTTATTGTTATTAATGTGAATATTACAGGAATGAAATCAGCCCATTAAAGCCAGTAATCACAATGCTTAAACAGAACTGATACCTGCAAATAATCTGCTGAGGTATCAAGAACTGTCTTGTCCCTAAAGAAAGACTAGATTGAGACAAATATATTGACTGGTAGAGATAATGATAACGATATCAACAGAGTTAATCAATTGTTTTACTGAAAGTAATAGAGATAGTGAATTCAATGGGACAGAATTTAAGTGGGGATATGAAGTTACTTTACAGCATGTCCTGTGGTTAATAGGCATAAGCTGATCTTTTACATCTTCCACATTTGGTTTGTTCATGATGGCTATTAGCTGTATGGTGCAGGGTACTGACCTGTTACATACACTGTGAACCTGCAGCTATTATCATGTGAGATCCTGCAGCCACGTATTATTATTAATGTCAGATTCGCAGGCAAGGTTAGTGAACAACACAAGGGAACAAATTCCTAAGCCACTGTTAACCTCAATGGTAACTGAATCTTTTTGAAGATGCTCCCTTTTTATTCTTATTTCTGAATTAGGAGTGAATAAACTGTTCAGTCATTCAGGAGGAAGGAAAAAGACTCAGTCATATCTAACTCTCTGGTAGTTTGCTATTAATCTTTCTCTAGTACTCCCAACCACTAGGATCAGTGCTCCAATGAGTCTCAGCATCTGCTGTGTATATATCACTTTTTTTTCTCACTGGAGGAAAAACTACAGTAGTGGGTCTGGAAGATGTCTACTTATTCATGGAAGAGGTGCAATACACACAGTGGTGATAAATACTTCCCTAACAATCTCCTCCATAAGCATGTCTCGGTCCCAGGCTGAAGGGACCATCTCTAGGTTTAAGACAAATGTTTGTGCTTTGGCCTTTYCTGCTAAGAAAGAGTTTTTATGGTGTGCAGATTTTATTATTATAGCCTCTCATTTCTCATGGTCCTAGTAAAGAGTTATCAGATCACTGCCAGTAATACCTAAGCAAGAACAGAGCCCTGACTGCCCTGTGTGGTCCAATAGCCCTTTGTCCAATATTCCTCTTTACTTGATTTAATATGCTAAATGCCATCTTGTGAGCTAAAGTACCATTTACAGAAATCAACGTATAACGAAGTTACTAAGCATGTGAAATTGGCTACAAATAGCAAAGGCATTCTTCCAGTGAGGATTCAAATTTTTTCTACCATGCCATTGTTGCCAGCTATTATTGCCATTTCTTAAGTATAATTATATATAGTTGGTGCTCAACTGAGTTTACAATCTTCTGTAATTCCCTGTTCTCATTTATTTTTCTGCCCCAACAAGTCTAACTGCCAATAACAGGAAATATCCACCCCGTTTACAAAGAGAAAACCATTATACTTAATTCCACAGATATATCAACTTAAATACCATAAATTTTAATACTGGGCATTGGAAAAGACACTTAGCTGTGTACTATGCTATCTACGCTGACTCAGTATATGCAATGGCTATGTAATACAAGTCACTAAAGACACCAAAAGCTATTGGAAATGGAGCATATCTGGACCTGTGAAGTACCATGCCAATAGCTATGTATTATCCACCTTAGCATCCAGCCTTTTACCTGGCGTTTGGCCAAACCTAATAAAACTAATTGCCACGATATGTTTTTTTACAAATGGAAACACTGCAGTTAGATACAATCCGAGTGCTCCACACTGAGCACTGTGCATCAGGCGAACAAATGACTGCCAATTTTTTTTCCTGTGGAGAAAGCGGCTACTTGCTCCCGCTCACTCCAACAGAGAAAGTCATATCTCTGTTCTCTGGATCTGCTGTTCCTGGGAGACAGCAGCAGAGAGGATCTGCCTTTTACCATTATGAAAAAGAAGATTCTCGCAGTGGTCTTTATTGAAACACTTAACCTGCAGATCCCCTTTCATTATATGCAATTTCTGGTTGCTTTTTGCAGATCGCATTTTCACACATCCTTAATAACGTTACCGCTGCTGAGTTTCATCTAGTCAGATCCAACACACAGACACAAAATTTCCTGTTACAGAGAATCCCACAGACTCCTTCAACCCAGCATTTATATAAAAGCTTTCTGATAATCATCTATCCTCTGCAAGAGCTATTGGATTTCACATCATGGCTGATCATATGGCTAATGGTCTTGTTGCAACTTGCTTTCGGCACGTGGCAGGGGGCCACTAGCGTGACGCAGGGTTCCTGGCAGGGGGAGCAGAGGCACAAGCAAAGCTGCTAAGCAGCTCGGGTGCCTCCAGCCATCGCCCAGGATGATCTGCAGCCACCACCACAGCTCATCCCAGTCTCACAGCCAGGATTGTGTTGGCACCAAAAAGTGCTGTTGATATTTGCCCTGACCCTCTGAAAAATTAGTGGCAAAGGAAATGAAATACCAACAAAGAATAGAAGTCTCTGTTTATTCAGGATGACAAAACCAGGAAGATCAGGAGAGTAAATCTGTCTCCTTTGCAGCTGGCGATATTTTAATGACACTGAGAAGCTATTTTCACTATTCCAGAGATACTCTTTTTGGTCTGTGACTACAGACAACACCTTCAGGGCTATCAGATACAGCTATCCCATCTCAAGTTCCTACACAACTCACCTTGACACTACCAAAACTGTATGAATGACAGCAAAGTGGCTGCATCAACTCTAGCCTGCTGCATCACCCAGTGCCTGAATCGGGCCACGTGCTTCAGAGCCTCCTGCGTTTGGACTGGGGCTGCCCACTGCTCTTATTTGAGAATATTTACTGGAAGGTGCCAACACAAGGAATTTCAGTTTTTCACTTATTTTCCTTAGTCATTGCCCACATCCTAAGGATCCTGCACTGAGCCCTCCTGGGAATCCGTCAGAGACAGATCATCTCCTGTCAAGACTAGCCCAGGAAAAAGTGTCTGGTAAAAGGCAAAAGCCATCACACAAAGTAAATGGCAAATTAATAGCAGTGTTTAGCATAAGAAAAACACCAAAGGTCCTTCTCCTTGAATGAGAGGATCTGCATCTGGGAACGTGTATCTGGCTGTACAGAGAGAAAAAATATTATGGTATAAGGAAGGACACACAGAAAGGCTCTCAGGAATGTTTTTGCCCGAGAAGGAATCTTTTCCTGGGAGCTTACAAAAAACATTTTCTGCCTCGCCTGCTGCCCCATTTACTATGCTGCTGTACAAGTCAAGTCAGCTTAGAGCGTTCAGGTACAATTGAACACATTTTTCAATCACCAGTCTCCAAAGGAGCGCAGGCACCGCGCTGCCGTGGACACCTTCAGACCTGGGGGCTCGGACCAGGATCTGTCGCTTCTGCAAGGTTTCAAGGGCATTCCCTTCCTCTCTCTGCATGGTACAAACAAGGTTGTCCGAGCAGATGACTGCACCATTTTGGAGCCCTTTTTCCACTGCTGCGGGCATCTCTGCAGGCTGCGAGTACTTGGTCCAGAGTTTTCACTAAAGTCATAGGAATTTTGAAACACAGTGACTCTGCAGCCTTGGCCAAGGATTTCAACTGCATTCCCCAAGCGTTGTGCTCACTGTGCTAAAAAGCATCTGCAAAGCATTTCTTTGTGATATTTACTTTATAAAATTAAAGCACAGGGAGAAAAAAAAAAAAAATCAGTTTCTTTCTGCTATTCCTTAGTTTGCGTAAGCAGTCGATTGTAAATGTCAAACGCCAGTGGTGCATTAGAAAAGGATCACACTGAAAAATTCTCTGTCGAAGGCCAGAGCCCGAACTCCTCACCAGCCCCAAGACTTCTCTAATTTCACACACAATATCCTACATTAGGACCATGTACAGTAATGCCTAATTTAGCCATCACAACTCCAGTAGCATGGGAGTTAAAGAGACTCCAACAGCACGTGTGCAGAGGGTTCACCCTATGCTAAATTTTAGGCAGTGCCCCTCTGCTTCAGATAGCTCTGTCCAGGTTCGAAGAGGTGAACGGGGAATATTGTGAGATCTGAGCTCATTAGAGGAGCAGGTGGGGATGTCTGCAGCTGAATAAGCAGGTTGCGTTGGGAATAACATGAAACAGATGTCCTGTCTTCGCACTCACTGAACATTTTCTTCAAATAAATTGCAAGTGCAGGGTTTAAGGCTGAGTCTGTCATTTATCTCTTTAGCAACTCCTCTTCTGTTTTCTTCTGCCTGTTTTCTTTCAGGGTAGCAAACCTTTTCTGTAAAAGGATGACTTTAGAAGCTAGAGAGCAAAAAATGCTTTTTGATTGAGCAAGCACGAAGTGCTCCCTGCTAAATGAGTTTACTGAAGTTTCAGGTAGAGAATACTGGGAGGTGCTCTGCACATGTTACAAGATAGGCGCGTATTCAAACAATATCAAAGCTCATTGAAGAAAACCACATTCTAGGCTTTACTAAGGGGATTTCCCTTCAAGATATTTTCCCAGCAACATTTATTGTTCAGGCTGGGGAGGGAGTCAGGTTTTTACATATGCTAAGTATAGCTTGTGGTTTTTTATTTTGGCACAGCAATGCACTTATTCATATCAAATGTCTGAAATAGATGAAGGGACACTGGTTCCAATTACATACCCAAGTCCTGGGAAATATGCAGGCAGGTCTAGAACCAGTCATAGAGAGTTACCAAAACGTGCTCACCAATATCCTTACCAAAAACGTGCTTTCTTTAAGTAAGAGATTACTTAAAGCACATACAAAAGCAAAGGTAACAGATTATTTAAAGCACATACAAAAGCAAAGGAGACTTGATTCTTCTTCATGCATGAAGATTTTTCTTTGAAAGACCAAAGCACCCAGCCTTCTACAAACAGGCAATGTTTTGGGATGTCTTCTTTTTGGAGACACCACCCCAGCCTCTACCAGAAGGCATCTATTGATCATCAGAAAGCCCCTACCACTCATCACCTAGAAGTGTCTCAATGAGGTTCCTTCAGGTTAGGCAATCAGCCCCCTTTGTTGAGGTCCAGGATTTATATTTAAAAATACATTGCACAGGTAATGTACAAGGAACTAAAACAGGCAACAAACTTCTAAGACGTATTAGTGGAAAAAAAATGGGATTTACAGGTCCACYGTCTTTGCTTATGATTGACAATCCAACCCAAGTGATGTAGGAATGCCATTTACTGTCTACGCTGCTGCCTATGCTGCTGGGATAACCTTTCCTGTGTGCAATGCTCTTGATAAAGTGCATAACTCAGAATTGTGCAAAAGAAACTTTCAAAAATCTGCACAGAGAATTAGTTCAAGTCTCAAGACGAAGAGGCAATAACTCACCAACTCCCTCAGCACTGCCAGAAGTTAATGCAATATAAATTCCATGGGAGTTTGCAAAAATGTCAGATGACAATAATACCTTAGTGAGGCAGAGCATATTTTATGCATCCTGTTCATTAGCTGTAAAGCCTGTCTGCATGACTGTTTTTTCCTCATTTGAATTAATCACACTGTATATTATGAAGAGACCTGCTGAGCCCTTTAGTACATAAAGCAYTTAAAAGATATTAAAAAAGTTATTTTGGAAATTTGCAATTACACATTTATTTGTACACTTGCATTTATTGCTTCTCTTACTGTCAGTCTGTGTCAAGCTAAAGACATAGGAGTCTGTTTACACAGATGGACGTTTGGAGCCATTATAGACATGCTTACAAGAAAGTAACAGTATTATTCTTCTGAAAGGTATAAATTTTAAAACCCAAGTTACAGAGCAGCTGTTTGGCATAAGTAAATTTGACAAACTATTTCATATTAAGTTTATACAGCATCTCAACTTTGATATGCATCCCAGTTCCAAAACCAGGAACCCAGAAAATCCATGTTCAATCTCGGCCATGAATAGTGCCAACAACCTCGAAACGATGCCGTGTACTGAAGCTCCTCTATGTGCAGTATCTCGGTTAGTCTGGAGCCTTAAACATTTAAGGCACAGAAAAAGCCCTTTGCAAGTCAATGAACCCAACCATCTGTCTACCGATGTACACCCCCTCACATGAACTAAATGTCAATCTTAAAAAGAAATTCAACTTTTTGCTTCACTCTTTATAGGAAGACACTTTTGCTAGCTTGAAGCCCTCTTCCAATTGATACAATAAATGCAGCCACTGCTAGTTTATCCCCATTTGCTTCTGCACCAGACAGCTCTTCTCCCCCTCTGGTGTTCACCCTCTATCTCTTTATAGACAACAGCATAGAATGTCCAGCTAGCCCTAAAAGTGAGACTTGGGCACTGATTTTTTGGGCTACAGCTTCAGTTTTGTGTACAGGTCAGACAAGAATCATTTCTGCACACAGGGGTCTTCACTCTGCTAACATTATTAAAAGCAGGAGAAGAACAGTATGAATTTCACAGCCCTAACAATCTTATGAAATTTGTGAAATACAACAGACAAACAGGTTTCACTCAGGCACCCACGGACCATGATGGTAAAGGTTGACACAAGGGCATCGGGCCCAAGCGCTAAATGGATAAAATGGCATCCCCAGCAGTTTTTTTCCTCATTCATTATCAGTGCATTTTTAGAGTCACCACATAACCCTGCCCACCCTTCCCCACAGGGATATCAGTATTGAGTCATTCGTCAGCAGAATATTGTCACATTTTACAATATCACCCTTAAATACAAGAGCCCTCAACAGGACAGTGCTGGAGGTTATTGATTTTGAACCACTGACGCAGCAGACAGCATCCCCCCAGCAGGAGAGATGCCCAAGGTCAAATGCCTTCTTAAAATACACATTTGGCTACCAGGAGTTTCATTAAGTTCAGTAAACCACCAGGTATTGACTGGCGGCACTATTTATAAATAATCAACCTGTACAGTGCTGACCCCTTTTTTATTTAATGAAATTTGTTTTCTCTTCTCAGTGTCAGGTATTTTGAGTTAGCGAAATGCTGTGACCTCTCCCACGCTAAAAATGAAACTGTGTATAAAGACTGTCATAAAAGCCCAGCAGTAGCAACAGCTCCCGGAAATAGCATATATCTATTTAGGTAATACAAACAAGATGTCAAGTCTTTAAAAGCGTAAGCTGTTAAACCAAGCGCCAAACCATCCATAAACGTTTGCATACCACAGAGCAAGAGAGAGCGCTCTCCTTCATTCAGCCTCCGTAAAATAAATAATATATTATGCACGAGCAAAATTTGTATTATTGCAGCAGTGACAACAAGTCATCCTGAATTAAGACATTCAAGAATTATAGCTCTCCCTCTTTGCGCATTTCCTAAAGGGAAAGATTTTCCTAAAGGCAATATTTCTTGCACAGGAGCTGCGATGTCCCGGAGCACTGTGGGCCCAGCCGGAGGGCGCGCGCCGGGGCTGAGCTTCAGCAGAGCTTCAGCAGAGCCACCCAGCTCTGAGCTCCCAGTGCGGGGCCAATGTCCTGCTGCGCTCAAGCCCCCACGCTTTCTTAGTTCAGCATTGCTTTCTCCTCCTTATCCCAGAATCGGCAGGAGCTTTACCTACCGCAGGCTAGCAAAAACTCATTTTGAATTAATGGTCCTTTATTTTCTTATGGACTTTCCTTATTTCTATTCTTTATCCCGTGGTGGCAGAGGTAGGGATCCCTCTTCCTTCTTCTGCTCCTGAGATAGTTTGCTCACCTGACGTTTAAATTATCCTGCATCATCCATAAGGCAGGGGGGAATCACAACAAAAAAAAAATCCAGGAAACATAAGCTTATAACTTCAGGCCATACTATATTTAGCAGTTCCCTGGTGTGCTGCTATGTTTTTAATTGCTGTTGTCAGAATATACGCAGGAGAGGTAGCTGCTGTTTCATGAAATAAGAACCCTTTATACCCAGGTGTTAAGTGCGTGACTGCCATCCGACCAGTTAACAGGAGCATGAACTCTCAGGGTCAAACACAGCACCTAGACCCTGTTATTTGCCTAAGGCACTGCTCTGCTATGCTTGCCATGAAAGTTGGTTGGTTCTGTTTCTGTGCATGCGCACAGCCGTTCACACAGAAAGGGATGCATTTTTGATGTGTGTATACATATTTACAGATACTATGTTGCATCGCGATATTTTGATTTGCAAGCGAGCAGTCTTCAATGATGCAACATTTGTAATGTACATGGGGGATGGATAGATGCAGAGTTATTACAAGATAAGATTAAAACTCTTCAGTTGATCTGTATTGATTTTATTTTTGCAGTACTGTCTGCCTGATCATACATCTTCCCATTTCCACCCCGCTGCTGGGCTGGAGGGGGTGCACGATTCGGCTGAGACTGCAGAGCATGGCACATATCTTCGTAGCAGAGAAAAAGCCGCCGGCATCCTTGAGTGGTTACAAATTACAGACCTCTCACTAGGGGACCAGACTGGAGCCAGGATCCAGCTTTTAGTGTGCCAAAGTCAAATACACTCTTATCTGCTTTACCAAACAGCCACTGTGGCAGATGCAGTCTCCAGCAGGTCCTCGCCCCGTGGCCACCTTGTGCGGTCATCCGCACTGCCACATGCACAAAGCATGGAGGGGCCATGCTGTAGGGGGGAGAGCCTGTTCACGGTCTGTCATGCTCAGATCAAGTTTAGCCCTTGTACCAGTGCATGCACACATGTAACAGTCAAAATCACCTCGGGAAGCAAAAGACAAGTGTCGCACAATGCAAGTGCCGAGTGAAAGCACCAGCACCTCCATACTCGGCAGCCACAACTGCTGCAGTGGTGCCTTTGCCACTGCACCAGCACAAAAGTCCCTCCCTTTCCTTGCAACCCAATAAAACTGATCTAGGAGCATCTCCTGCATGACCAACCAGTTCCCACCCCTCCTTACTGACTGAAAAGCAGCAGATTATTTGAAAGCAGGAAGCAAACACACCCACACCGCCTTTTCAACCTTGTTAGCATTTGCCAAGCATCATTTCAATCCTAACATTATAGATGTTTAACAGGTCCATGCTGAAAGTCTTTGAACCTTGCAATCAATACAACTGAGCCACTGCACAAAATTTACCATTGATCCACGTTTCACTTCATTAAATGTTAGTTTTACAAGGTTCAGAATGGGTCTGCTTAAAATTGTTTAACAACCTGTGGTTGCATCATCAGCTCTAAATGGCCACGCAAGACTGACTGCAGGCAAACCTGCTAGTTATTTATTTCTTGCCCTACAACAATATCAATTTGGCAAACTCACTTTTAGAAGTTTGTAACATGTTCAGCAATATTCACTTTAAGCTCAAGTATGCTGACAATACCGCTTAATGATAATCCTTTGGGATTCAGACACGGCAACATCACATCCAGCTGTCCCCARTGCACACTCACCCATAGGTACTGCAAAAGCGATGCTGCAAATACAGATTAATTACACCCCTGAGAAGCTGCTGCCATACCAACTGCATTTCAGCTCCCCCCCCCATATTAAGGAAGGAAAAGTCAGTACAAAAATGGGAACAGGTTGGTACCAGGGTATGTCCTCAGCTTCTGCATCGCACAGGGGCAGGACTGACCATCTGATGCAGAAAACAGTTGCAGGATTTGTGCCTGTGTGTTGCAACTCACCATGGGTGATGCAAGCTTCAAGGCAGCGGCACAGAGAGGGAGACAGCATAAACGATAAAACTTAAACGGTGGGCTCATCATCTTCTTTGAACACTGTTGCCGCCTGAGCTCTGCCACTGCTGAGCTGCCCACCCTGTGGGCCCCAAGGAGGCACTCTCTTTAAAATTCTTCAAACTTTAAATACAGATTTTTTTAAAGCATACCAGCTCCTCTGAAGTGGGCAGGCACAAGTGCTGCGGCACATGCCATTAGTCCCTTAAAGACCATATGATCCTGAAGTGGACTGAGCCATGCAGATTTGCAGCTGTATTAAACGTGCACGCTCAGCAAATTAATAATAAATTCTGCTTTTTGGCAGAATTTTGTGTGAAACACACAATCTTAATCTATTCCTACTACACCAGGATGGCTGAGAGCATCTATCGAGCCCTTTGTCCACAGGCAACATGCTGCATGGGATAAACTATGAGGGCTGATAGCAAACCATCACTCTCCTACCGCCACTAACAAACACCATTATTTATCTTCTGGACAAGTTTAATATTTTAGTGCAAATGGTTTTATGTACTGGTATTTCCTCATGTCTATGGCCTCGGGTTGCCAGCCTCTATTTTCACTTTCACAGCCAACAGCTAGTAATGGAGAAAAATATTGTACATTCATTACAGAGGAAAAAAAGAAGTTCCACATCAACATGATTTCTTCATGCTCTGGTTAAAGGCGGGACTTTCCTCTTTATTCTCATCTCCTGTAATTTATTAAACCCTCTGCCACGATAAAATTAATAGCGAGTCTTGGAGTAGGTAAAAACCTATTTATGCAAACAATTGATACATTGCACAAACCATCAGATAAGAATCAGCATTTTTTAAAATTAAAATATATATATTTTTAAAGCATATCAGTTGCTGAGGAACTTTGCCACCTACCACTTGCAGATGCACCGGGGCCGTCAGCCCCAGGCAGGGGCCTCCTTGCTGCCCCCAGCTGGGAGCTGCTTTTGCAAACGAAAACCTGCTCAAGAGTTTTGGAAATTGCTACTCACTTTGCTTGGGCTGAAAGCCGAGATGACAGTCCAGCAAACCGGAGCTGCGACAACGCCTGGATGTATCGCTCCTCTCGGCGCAGCACTGTGGCCTTCAGAGGAAGCGTTCCTGTTTAAGAATGGGGTGTCAGAGAATTAGACCAAGTTTACAGCCCAGAAATAGCAGCTCTCTTGTTCACAAGGCAAGTAATTAGACACTGCATAAACCATAGAAAAGTGTGGGGTTTACATTGGTACTTCATATTACAGAACTGTGAACTTCCCAATACCAAAATCTCCCAGATGCCGTTTCTGAGGTGTTACGCTTCAGTCGTTATTCATTCCCCCTGTCAACAAATGGGCATTGCTAAGTTTTGAGGGAAACCTCTTTTGGTTGCTACAAGCTCCATGGCCAGGAGGGGGATACGCGTATATACGTTCAGATTTGGAGGGCTGCACTGCACGCGGTCATCAAAACCACCCCTGCAATTACATCACAAGGAGTTTCACAGCGCCCACTAAAGTGGCATTAGCAAAGGCATTCAGAAAATTCTCCTCCTTTGCGCGTTATTTCTCTGCGTCCCCCAGTTTTGCTTTGAGCGGAGAAGCCCCACCGATGGCAGCGGCTGGAAAGCAGTCCCTTTGACTTTATGGCTAAAGCATCACACAGCGTAACGTTTTTGTTGTCACTGTCTGCAGGATAAATGGTATTTCTCTGACAGGCTGCAATTCATGCACAAAATAAACAGATACTCCTACAGGATAAAAGGAGTGGAGAGCTGCTCCGGTCACAGATCAGCATGATTTTGCAAGGCCCAGCAGCCTGTGCCAATTTGCTTGGCACAGCCACGAAACCAACTCCAGCATCAAGGCAGGAAAGGAGAAGGACTGAAATCAGCTCTCATCTGCAAAATTTTATTCCTGCATCAACAAAACGCAGATGGTCTTTTCTCTGAGTGAAGACCATTCTGCACCTGGAAGACTCAAGTCGGGAAGAGAGACCAGAAGGCGAAGGGGAGAAATCCGTTTGTACAAGCACTTTGCTTTGCAAACTGAGCTGTACCCCTTTAATCAGCAGCAAATGTTCCTGTGCACAGCAGTAATATGTGCAAACTAAATGTGTGTCTAAAACAGATGAAGGCATTTTTTCATGTAAATAATTATTTTGCATTGACTTAAAAAAAAAAAAAAAAACACCAAACAAAAAAAACCAAAACAAAAAAACAACACAACAGGCACCTGTTGGAATTTTTGAAATAGATTAAAAAGGTGTTAATAATAATGGTGTTAATAAGGCTGTTTGGGATCTGCCTTTCTTTTCTGAAATTATTTTGAAGGAATAAGGATGAAGTCAGAAGTGGATTGGAGGGACCTTCCCCCAGGAGCGGAGTTCAAAAAGCAGTATTCCTCTGAGCGGTGTTCCCAGGGAAAGGCCATCAGGCACTCACACGTATCTCCCAGTGGTACCATAGAAAATGACACCAGGTCACATACTAAGATAAACTCTAAGCTAAGACCAAATAAACTAAGCGTGCGTTTTAGCACCAGGCTCCACAAACCCAGAGTAAACCCCGTACAGACTTACCTGGCTCTACCGACAGTTTACAAAGTGCCGACACTGAGCACGTTCAGAGGGTTATCCTTCAAGGCATTAACACATCCCATCTGACAGATTCCCCTCTAAGATGAAGCTTTAGCAAAGCATCCAGTGAATCAGAGGCCAACGTGAAATGAATTTAAGTTCTCATGAGCAGAGGAACACCTTGTCCAGGCTGGTGCCTTATTCATGTAAAACTATCCCCGTTATATCTCCACTCTCTCATCAAGTTGTTCTGAGCTGCATAAATTAGTTACACAGGAGTGAACAGGAATGGGAGATATCCGATAGATCTTGTAAATTCCCTGTAGCCCTTTGAAAATCTAAACTTCAAAATGAGGAAAACATATTTTAGAACTCCTTTTAAGCTGGTTTTTAATTGCAAAGTATAGATCACTGCACTTCACCCAGTAGATTTTTTTTTTTTTGTTACAACATGGCTGTATTTTGTTGTAATTCAACTAGAATTGTAGTTTGTCAAGTACCATAGCCATGTCCTTTTGATAAATACCTAATTGTTCTACTAAGCTCTACTATAATTATTTACGAGAGCAAGAGCGCCTGCAAAGTACAACCATTTTTGATCACAACAATTAGATTTCTACTGTTTATGGACCAAATTTTCCTAGGAGGTACAGAAGGGGAAAATCCACTTACAGCTGAGGTATATCAAATGGCATTAGTTCAGGAGCTTACCTTTTATTGGAATAGCTTTGTCACTTCCTTTCAACATGCATTATCACTTTTACGTAGTTACAGGTTTACCATCTCTGGTTCCCTTCCTGGGCCTTAGGCCATTCCCAGCAGCCACTAACGATGGCCATTTACCAATAGTCACAAATGATGGACATGTTATTTCCACCAATTGTGGTAACCGCTGCTTCAAGATAAAAACTGTTTCAGGTGTTTTTACCACAAGAAAGGACTTGCAAGGTTAAATTAAATTTTAAATCTTTTTAATTACTAAATTTGACAGTTTCCATGTAATCTACTTACTTCTCAGGAAATCGCAACAGACACACCAAAACGAGAATAGAAAATGCATCATTTTGAGATAATTTTCCAGTCATTTATACCCATGAAATCCCAGTTAACAATACTGTGTCCGTAAAGCAGCAATAGAAACATGAAGGGAATCAGGTCCTTTCTTTCAAGTGAATGTCTGTCCAGCTAAACCAGCGCTACCTTTCCTGATGGGTTTAAATATTGTACAGATCACTCAGGTAATTGAAAACAGAATAAAAAACTGGTTTTGTGTGCAGTTATAGTTCAGCTAAGACTTCAGCATTGCAGTCATATTTTTCCTGCCCTTCGGTCATCTTTATTGCTCTGTAAAGAATGAAAACTTACAGGACACATCTGAACAGAGACCAAGCCAGAGTGTTATTTTGGATCGGTTGTACAGCTCTCTTCTAATACCATCCCTTAATTTATATAATTTTAGCTCCTCTTGTTCAGGCCACCAGAATTCAGAGCCTAATAACATGTGAAATAGGAATTACAAATGTGGTTAATAGGCAGTTTAGTCAGAAACCTTTTAGGGAATGTATTTTATTACTCCTAGGGAAAAAAAAACCAGTCTGCCTAATATTTCCTCCCTGTCTAAATGAATAGCATGGGATAATTAGACTAAATATCTTTCCCTCTTGCAATCACTCTGATTTATGGACTCTGCTGTTTACGTAGTTTGTATGATGAGAGAAAACTAAAATGCAGCAAGTATGACTTAGAACACATTTTTTTATAATGTGCATTCAACAAGTTTTCCTCGATCTTTGATACCGATGGCTGCTGAGCACGCACAGTTAACCACGGGCAGTAAGCGGAGGAACAAATTATTTATGTAGATGCCATTCTACCCAAGGAAATACTCTTTTACCTCTACGACGCAAAATGACAGGAAATGTCCAAATTCAGACCTATTTTTTCCCCTTCAGATTCGCACAGCTCAGTTGGCGGGGGGACAGGGTTGTACCCTCACACGCACAGAGTTACAGAGGTCTCAGCACTTCACAAATCTTAATGCCAGCCTGGAGAAATACCCGCGAAGGGGGACAGTTTGGGGAGGGAAGAGCTGGCTCTGCCTGCAACACCGGCTGGGCGCTGTGGGGCTGGGCGCCACGTCCTCCATGCCCGCCTTCGAGGGGACGGGGAGGTAGTTCAGCTCACCCGGAAAATGCAGAGCTTGTTGTGAGACTCTCTCTACCTTTAGGGAGAAAATTCAGGTGGGATTTTTAACATATAGCACGAGTACCTGCATTGGGTGTGGGTGCCCGGGCGTCGRCTGCGCTGTGAGGAGAGGCGGGGGCTGCCCCCTGCTGGGCACAGCCGGTTCCAGCCGGTTCCAGATGGTTCCAGCAGCCCCACCCCAGGGCACAGCCCAGCCCCTCAGCCTCGCCAGAGGTACCTCAGGGGAAGCGGGTTTAAGAACGGACGAAACTGCACTCGGCAGTGAGGATTGAGGAAAAAAATGTGAGAAACAGCCCCACGAGACCGGAGGGCAGAGGAGGAGGAGTGGGAGAGAGGACCCAGCCTTGCTTTCCTCCCCACTTCTGACACAGAAAGCACAAGACAGAAAACCGAGCGTGGCCAGATCAGAGCTGGCATGTCAAGGGTATGTCCCGTGGCGACAAGCAACGAGACACAGTTGCCAGCCACACAGACATCCTGACATGGTCAGCTGGTCCCAAAACCACAAAATCTCCACCCCCACAGGGCTGACCCTGGGAAGCGAGAGTCCTCGGGGTCTCCTAACGCCTCCCTGGGCTGGAGATGTGGGCAGGAACAAGCCCCTCGGTCCCTCCGTCAACAGCACAGGACCAAAACAGACGAGGAAATTTTCAACTRACACGTGAGCATCGCTGAAGGATGCCGAGCGTCAATTATTTCATCAAGATCAAAGATAAACCCTTATCTGCGCTAGTCTCAGCACCGCCCAGTAGCAGACCAGATCACTGTCTGAACGCTATCAAAAGCCATCTTCTCTCTATTGTTCCTTCTTCCTGCTAAGGCAGGGATATTAGCAGGGAAAAAGTCAAGTATATGGTCACATGGACCTTTCATCTGAGAAAAGGAAGAGCTTCAAAGGGCTGAGGGAAGCTACTTGGATAGTCTGAAGTAGTCACCTTTTTTTTTTTTCTTTTTTGTTGAGGCAACCACTCTTTTTTTAATCTGAAAATTTCTCCAAAACGACTTTAGAGCAGCATGTTTATTGCACACTGCTGGCACATACCGGCCTTTACATCAATCTCAATTTTCAATTTGCACTTGCAGAAACATTTTGCTGGATGCAGTAAAGCTATTACTTAACATAAGCACATATGGATTGTGGATGTTATATATGAATATTCCTGTAGTTTCCATTCTGTCAGAGTACCAACATAGCCTTTGTTGCCACAGTATTTAAACACATCTAGTACCCTTATAAAATACGGCTGCTGAGGGAGGTGATCCTTCCCCTCTGCTTAGCACTGGTGGGACTTCTGGAGTGCTGGGTCCAGTTTTGGGCTTCCCAGATGGACATGGACATACCAGAACGAGCCCGCGGGAGGCCACCATGGTGGCCAGGAGCTGGAGCACAAGGTGTGTGCCTCTCCCCAGAGGTGCTCAGTGAAAGGGTGAGACACAAATGGCAACACAGGAAATTCTGGGCAGATACAAGGAAAACTTTTTCACCGTGAGGACGATCCAACTGGATCAAACACAGGACAACGCTGAGGTTGGTAAGGGGTGACCGACGCACAGGGATGAACCCTGCACATCTGGTATAGTCTAGCCCAAGAGTCTGATCCACACAGCTCCCCGCTGGCACTCAGCCACTGGCGCATGCCACGGCCAACGGCAATGGCTTCCCCTGCAGATGATTGCAGGCCACTCCTATCCTGTTTACTTGTTATGAATTGTTTCAGCATGTTTTCCAAAGCCTGATTAAATTGTGGTAACAGCTCGTCTGTTCACAAGTGGCTTGTCAAGGTCCTCAGGTGCCTGACCCCTTTCCTCTGCTGTCACGCGCAGTCAGGCCCCGATGTGTAATCACTGGGCAGACCCGCTCTGGCGGACAGCTTAATTACAGCCACATGCTATTGGGGTCAATGCAGAATTTAGAGACTGAACTCCAGGTAACATATGGCATGATTTATGATTACAGAAATATACTGGTGCCTTCCTGCCTTTCTCCCTGTCTGCCCAGTTATGCACATGGCTGCAAACCACGTGCAGTGCATCAAGCCCAAACAGCCCTTTCCAAGCAGGCGAAGGATGGTGGCAGCTCTGCTTTGCCACATCAAGCCCTCAGTCTGGGGACAAGCTGGCCAGGCGCTCCCCACGGGATGCAGCAAGGGTGCACCTGAACTATGGGGATTGCTGGCCCTTCTTGATGGTCTGTGGCACCTTCGGACACCRAGTGGATATTTTCCTGTACAGAAACAAACAGCAATGTGCTAATGATGTAGCTTTGCTCTTCTAGCAAAGCCATCTCGGAGTATGCCGCCTTCAACATCTATTTCATTTTCCCCCTAATGTTATTTAATGGGATTTATGGAGACCAGGTTTAATCATTCGTCATTATTTTACCTTTTCTCCCCCCTTTCAAAGTTATTAGCAAAACAATTAAGATTAACATTTTAACAAAAATTTCTAGCTATAATTAATCTCTAGGAGGCAAAATCTTTTGTTTTGTTTAACATGTACATATAATTTATTTACTGTGATTAAATGAAGGAGCTTTGGAGTCCTCTTAGCTACAGGTTACCTCATCTGGATGTGAGGTGCTCTACCTGTCTGCGGAGAGCAGACCATCCCAAAGGAGCATATTTTACTTTGAAAACACTCATTCGGATGCCACCGAATGCCAAGATACAAGTAAGCAGTTTGCCTACAAACCTTTTTGCTTTTGATTTTACTTTGGGTTCTCCTTTTAACTGTTTGGTACCAGTACCCTGATCAGGAAAGCTGAGAAACTGTGCTGGGAGCCTTACCAAGAGAAACATGCTGCCTTTTGGGCATTAGAGCAGAGAACAGACTTTGCTCAGAAGAGCGCAACATCCCATCTGCAACACCCTCTAACTGCACTACGCACCAGACCATAAGATAACCATAAGCTAACCTAAGTCCTATTTGTTTCAGTGACCTTCAAATAAAGCCTGGTGTGCACATGTGCGTACCTGCATGCAGACCCGCAGAGCATGTGTGAGCACCTGAGCAAAAGGGAGGCTGTACCATGCTACGTATGGATCCTGACAACTAGGAAACTAGTAATATATACTGTTCTCTTAGTATACTGTGCGTAAGTTCAGTAGCAGCTCTTAATTAATGCATCATTATGAAAGGCTCAATAGCTACAATGTGCTTTTTTTTTTTTTTTTAAAATTGTTTTCAACATTAAAAGGCATCTAACATATGCTCTCCTTCTAGCCCTAGAGACCTGTTGGCCATTTAAGGCTGCCAGCAGTCCTGCCAGCGAGGTGCGGTGCCCTGGCACAGAAGGGTGACACTGTGTGCACCAACAGGCTAATGTTTCTGCAGGGAGCTGACGGATGGCGGTGCTGGGAGGCAGCTAAACAAGGGCAGAGGGGATCGTGGTTCAGCAAGACAGAAACTGAACCACAACGCCTGAGATTTACAGGTCCTCATGCTATTTGTGACATCTTGTTCCCTTGGAGAGAAGATTTCTTCCCATGCTGTGGAAGATTTGTCTTTCTAGATGGCACCACCCAGAGCAGAAGGCCTCCAAGAAGCAGTTTTTGCAGTTACGCATACTCAAAGCTTGATGTAAAAGAAAGCAAAACCAGAGCAATCGCTAGGACCTGTTACACAATGGTAAGAAGCAGCCTTCAACCCCAGCCAGTTCCTACTCCATCCTTCCATCCACTTCCTACAAACTTGGCCGCACACACTCGCTCCCCTTTTCTATCGGGCCATGCGACCACCTGGCCTGAACATCAGTGACTCCAGTCTGGCTGCCCAAGTGTGGAAGGTAGTTAACCAAGTCCGAGAACAACTTGCTTCTAGCATTCAGTATCGCAACTTCTTCCCTGCCACTTTGGTTTTTATTTGTCCATGGCTACAAATGCTAATAYTGAGCTAAGCTGCTCTGAGACACCACTTGCATGCTGCAGGAGAAAAGCATAGGAGGAAAATAAAACCTCCAGTCAATGTTTGGTAGGCTATTGGCAGCACAAAGCGAGAGTGCCCAAGTGACACATCCAAGCCCCAAAATACCCGGTGGAAAACTCCAGAATCTTTAGTGAGAAGCCAAAGGGATGCTGCAAAATGGCCATAACAACAGGCTTAAAAAAATAAAAAACAAGAGGAAGTGTGAAAGTCACAACAGAAAGAAAAGAATGCATTGCTTTAACATCAGTGTAAGGCAAGAACATACAAGAATGCTTGTAAAGAAGGCTTTAAAATGAGTTTCATAATCTGCTGTGATTGAAGGAAAAGCCTTATTCGAGACATCATTCATCTTGCACTTAATTGTAAGCACATGTTGGGGTTCCAGCCTGAAGCAAGGGGTTAATTCTCCAATTATTCCACAGGATTAGAACTACATTTTTTTCCCCCAGGAAATGTAGTGGTGTTGTGAAGCCCATCCAGACATGCTATTTCAGAATTAATACTAAATAAAATGTGAATTCTTTCCTTTGTCTAAATAGTTTGCTTTGGCTCAGCTAGGAGCAGCAATTAGCAAGACAGCCTCCCTGAACCTATTTGATCTGCTACAGAGTTTCCTGCTGTGTATCAGAAGAACCAACCCGATTTCACACAATCCATGGGGTTTATGTTGGCTGGATGTGCTATAATTAAAATGATCTTCTTTCCCCCCCCACCCCCGAGGGCTTCGTTTATATGCTTGTGGTTTTTTGTGGGGAGGCATGCACGTACCTAATCTAGCAGTTCTGTTGATTTACACTTCTGCTCTTTACTGGTTCCCTTTGTAGCATTCACTGTTTGTAGTTTGGTGCAGAAATTGGGACCCGTTATCATTTGTGTTATAGATCCATTTTATTAGCAGGAGTAGAGGAACAGTTCCCATGGAAACGTTTCCTTGTTTCATGGTGTGCTTTTCCTGGGATTTTCAAGGTTGTGTGGGGTGGGCTCTGGGGCTTTCTAAATGGGCACATGCAGCAGTCTGTGAACACTTCCCCTTCAGCAGAGGGAGAAAAATAACGTATTTTTAGATTGTGTATTTCCTCTCTTATGAAGTCTAACGCCTGTGAAAACAGAGCAGCTTGACAGCCCCATGCCACAGATTGATGTTCAGGCCCATTCCCACCACCCTGACAACAAACCAGATCCTATTTTGAAAGGCCACCTCAAAACTCAAGCGTTTTCCTTTCACTCTCTGACCTTTACGCTTAAGCCATAAGTGATGCTATGGTTTAACAGGGCTCAGCGCACTCATGTGAGCCAAGATGTCCTTGCGTCACTAGGGACTTTCAAAGCTTCTTGAAAAAAACATGCCATCAACCCCCTCCTGCTCTCCAGCTGAGGCGTTCAGGCCCAGGGAACACTACTGCTCATGAGCCAACCCAGTCCCCTGGCATTTACCAAGAGCAATGCTAAAAAAAAATATATATATATATATAAAATCACATGTGAAAATGTTAAAACACCTTCTTTCTCACACAGCCTTTCTCYGAGTCCTTTATGATTGCCATACGCACAGGTGAGTTGCATAGCAAATGGATTGTACCACTAGTCATGTAAACACTGCAGAAGATTCACCTGCAGCCTGGATCCTGGCAGGACAGGTCCCCATCCCCCTTTCCCTTTGTCCTCTTTCTTTCCAGAGTCTGAGGATGGGTTCCCAATGTTATTTTCCTTTACTTTTTCATCTTTCATTTTAATAAATAAATTATTTTTAAAATTTACTTCAACCTATTCACAGTAGTGGGGAAAAACCCACCAAAGAAACTTCAAACTTCAGGGCTGTGGCCACTGCATTGAAGAGATAATGATAACAAATTCTTATTCAAGTGGAGAGTAATTATCATGTTCTAACAAACATATTAAATAATGCATTATTATTATTTTGGCACTTCTTTGTGAACCAGGTGTTTAGGAAGCTGTTTCAGATGGAAGCATGTAATGAAGTCCCTGGGGTCCTTCCCCACCAGCCAGTAGCATGAGAAGAACCACAAATGCTTGGACAGGGCTGGAGCTACCCAGAGCCTGGCTCCAGCACAGCCAGCAAAGACCACATATCAATATCAGAAGATGCTATGGTTTTATTTATTTTTCATCATTCCCCATGAATATTTCTCAGTTTTCTAATTACTCCCATGGAAATGTTTGAGCTTTCTCAGTTAAGAAAGATTCAAGTAAGATTTATGTCTCTGGTCCATGTTACCTCTTAAGTTTTTAAAACATAGTAGTATTTTTATGTTAGACTATTTAAAACTTTATTTTCATTCACACTACCATTTTTGGGTTGTCTGACCCCCCACCAAAGTCAGCAGGAGTGCCCAGGAACATCCCATGTAGTCTCATGCTCTTTCAGCAATTACTAAGCCTTCCCTCCTCTGATCTTTTTGTGAAGTGGCCCCAGTATTTGGCTTTTCGTAACAACTAAAGTTTCTCTTCCACATATCGAAAATCTCAGCCACACCATGCTATTTCTGGGATAAAAAAACCCCAAGTGCCTGGATTCACCAAGGAGGAGGGGAGAGAGATTCTTTTTTTTTTTTTTTTTTTTTTTTTTTAAAAAAAAAAAAAAAAAAAAAAAGAAAAAAGAAAAGGTCATTACTAGCAAGAAGATGATTTGCTCTTTCCTCCTTTTGCAGTTTTTCCTTCCCCCTCGCTCCCAATACTGCATATATCAGATGTGAGTTGCCAGCTCTGGCAAACGCCATCTCACAATCGCTTTTGGGCCTGACTGCATCTGCTAGAAAGTACCGTAATCATGAGGCAGCCCAGCAAATGCCTGTTTGCTGGTTGATTAAGTAATGCAGAACCTCTATTTATTAAATCCAGGCAGAGCTGCTATTGAGTTGGCTGTTCTTACCTTCAGGTTTTTGGATGACCAGTCGCAGAGCTAGTTGCTGGCTTGACGACATTCATGGCTGAGGGTCCCTGTGTACACGGTTCACCTGAGCCTGAAAAACACAAGTGTGGAGATATAAGGAGGTCTTGGCATTATATACCTGGCAGCTGCATTTGCTACTCCGTTCTGCAGGAATTCACAAGGACAGTTCTCAAAGATTTTTCCCCCCCCGAAAGTGGGGAAAAAAGTGGCTGAGCCACTTTCTTCCGTATCAAACTGGTGAGATCAGTATAAAGAATTCACACCACCCTGGGACTTATTTCAAAAACGTATAAAGAATTAAACAAACCAGTGCACTGGCAAGAGTGGTATTTGTTGGGGATGTACCCGACAGCAACACAGAAAGCCTGTGGGGCATTTGGTGTTTGAGAGGTTGGGGCAGCACAAAGGAGTGCGGGGCCGATGCCGTTCCCATGCCGCAGAGGCTGTTTGGGCTGGCTGTGCTCAAAACATTAAAAAGGGCACACTGGCTTCATGACGTGTTCATAAACATGTCCATCAACTGCAACCTTTGGGGAACGGGCTCTACTGAAACCATTCGCTTGCTGAAAAACAAACTGCCATTCTTTACCTTCTAACCCTTCAGCAAAGCAGCTTTGCTCCACTCCAGAATGTAAAATCCACTCACTACATCTGCTACACGAGTGCTATTTAAAATTCACTCACACAGTGAATTTTATAGCTCATTCATGCTCAGCTCAGAAGCTGGGAATGGCCCTGTAACAACATGTGCAAATTTTCCACTGAAGCAGAATTATGCTAAAAACAACTGAATGAGGAGTCCATGAGGCTTGGCGCGATTACATTTTACTGAAAAACGCCTAAGTGTGCGGGCAGAGAATAAGATAGATGAGATGAAGGTCCGTAACTACTAAAGCAATTTTTATTCATTAGCGCAGAGACGTATCAGCAGGCTACAGGACCCCTCAAGAGCACTGACCCTCTTCTCCACACACTGCACACTTTCTCCTCTTAGTAAGCTGTATTTTTAGGAGCCCCCGCAAGACTTATTAGCTTCAAGATATTGATTGTACTAAGTATTTTTTTTTTTTCAGAAAATTTAGTGCAAGTTTTCTGCTCACCGGCACAAGCAGTAACAGGCAGCCCTTTTGCTGCACTTTCCCCCAACACACACAGCCCACAGGGGGACGAGGGAGCCCGGTCCCGGGGCAGAGATGCAGTGGGCACAGGAGGCCACCGACACACAGCAGGACACAACCAGCCTCCCCCAGTACCACAAACATGCCTGCGTCTCTTACCTGAGCAGAACAGCTCCAGGAGCTCCACGTTGCCCTGTCCTCACCTCAAAGCTGCACTCTGCAAGAAGAGGGGAGGAAGGGCCTTGCACAGGTGCCCTGGGGCTGCCCTTGCAGCACAGCTGTGGACTTAATGCGTTGCACCTGGGGCATGCAGCTGGTGGCAACCTGGAGCTGCCGCATGGCACCCCACTGCCTATAGATAATACATACAGTAGCTACCTCAGCATAAAAGATATAAGCAAGTCCACATATCTGGGATTTTTTAAGACACCTGGAGAGAAAGTGAACAAAAATCCACAACATGCAGCTAATTTCTCAATCAAGCAGGGAACATTTCAAACAGCTCCTTCAAAGCGAACTGCATGTGAGCCCAAGCACCTTGCGGCTTCGGTCATTAAAGGAGAGCAAACAATGGTGAGATTCTATAATTTATTACTGTTGCTAAGATGAACACAGATACTTGATACCCAATCGTATGCAGAACTGTAAAAAAATAGTTTTAATACAGTATCAAAATTTACACAAGTATAGTGTCAAAAGACCAGTGTCCCTCAAATCAGCCCCTGCACATATGTACTGCAGGCACAAGTACATGTTTTACATTTTTTCGTACATATATATAGATATATAGGAATACAACAATTGAAGTTTAACTATGCAAACAATATGTATGGGAGAAAACAACACGTAAAGATAACAGACAACTGTTTGGGCTGGGTAATACATAAGAAATTTTGCAAGAGTGCAATGCTTCAAAATGGAAGGCCGGATTCTGCATTTCCAACTCAAGGAGACAGAGTGAACAGGAGTTTTGCCCGAGAAAGCAACGCTGGATCAGAGGCCTTACGTCAAATGGTACCAAGTAAAAATAACAACAGAAACCAATATAATTACTGCTGCAAATTAACACACTTTTTCTGAAGACAGTTAGCAGATTTACATCATACTCCTATTTAACAAAAGATTGTACAGCAACCGAGCTACATTCCACTGCAAATAGCCCACGAATACAGCACGTTGCAAGCTCAGAGAAACAGAGGTTCTGACTTTGGCTCAAATCTTAGTAACCAAGAACAAACCAGAAACCCAGGAATTGTTGCATTCCTATTTTTATTTTTTTTTTTAAACTTTTATTAGGCTTTTTGATGCTATGGTAAAAAGTTAAGCAACAGCATTCAGTCACAAGCCTGTTGCACATTCATACATGAAACTATCATTGCTTTTAGATATACACAAAATACCTATCATTGCAATTCAATACACACAACTAGTATCATACACATAGATAAAAATAAACTAAGCACATCTAGGGCGCCGTCTGGTCAAATCTCAGGCAATCTGAACACGAGCTTTCTGCCTCATAATAATGAAAGACATGCTCTGAGTATAATAAAACCTTTTTCTTTGAAAGAATGCTACAGTGGCAAGAAAAGCTTTTTTATAATGCAGTGCAATCTTTTAGATCCTTATAGACTCTTGTTAAATAAACCAGCATGTCTCTAAATTAAACAGTAGAAATTAGCATTCTGACAATTGGAAAATACTTTCCAAAACAACCTCTGATGGAAATTCTGATTTGAGACCTGTATCAGTGATACCTAAGTATTCTGTTCATTAAAGGGCTGCGAACATCGTACACGTCTTCAGAAGATGTGCATCAAAGTGAATTGAAAAGAAAGCTATCTTTACTTTCATTTAGAAAGAAACTGTGTTTCACTACAARTACTGTAGTTATGCTACACTACTGGCTGGTTAGGAGACTTTATGGTCTTTTAGCACCTCCAAAGGCAAGTATTCTACCAAAGCAAAAAAATCATCTGGAAATTGCCTAAGCACCATTAACCAATATTTTACAGACTGAAGTGTGAGTTACTAAGAAGTGACTTTCTCAAAACTGTGGAGACCAAAGGCACAGTTTATCAATGTCTCTCCAGTCTGATGAAAAACCTCTGTTAAATCCAGTGGAAAATTCGTTCAGACTTACTAGAGATTCACTGTAACTAACCAAAATAAAACTTATTTTATGTAACTCCTGCAGAATCCCAATTATCTTTTAGTTAGGATGGAAATACCTCAGTGCTTCTAAATGTGGTGTGTTGAAGTGACGATGCGGCGGCAGCGTTTCACTAGCCAGTATACCGAAACAGCAGTATTCGGGAACACTGACAACACGGTTCCTCTGAAAGACCTCTGTGCAGAATCTCTACTAGTTTCCAACAAAGTCTCGTTGTGCATACAGACACCCCGTCGTCAGCTGGGAAGTCGCTGTGGACACAGTCAGTTCTTTCTCTCTTACCGGCAGTTCAAACTCTTTCTCTTCAGAGAGAGGACTGGCTCAGGGCCTTTTACATAGGTCCTTTATACTGATTTCCTGACAAATGTTGTCTAATTCCAGGGCACGACCCTGCAGCATCTCCAAGTTTCCTCCACACAACCTAAAGGAAGGGATGGAAAGAGATCTCATTATCACCAGTTAAGATGTACTGGTTCATATAGACATGCATCTGGAAACGCCACACGTTCATTAAGCAGACCATGCAGCACAGGTAAGGACACAGGGGAGGGACACACAACAGGAGAAGACAGTATTTCTCAAGGGATACAACATTCCTTCTGAACACAGAAAGCACATGCTTCTAGGTAACAATGATTAAAAACAGAGACAAATGAATAGCACGTGCATCGCCAGGATATTTTGTGCTTCAGATACAAGACTGAGGATATTTACAGGCCTCAACTGAAACTTTGTTCAACTATTTCCCAAACCACATCTCTTGCAGAATGCAATTCAGAAGCACAAAGCTCAGTCCAGAGGAGTCTAAAGATTTCTAGTTTAAAAAGCACAGAGCAGTTCTCCCCTTTTTCAAAGAATTTACTTGTTCTCTTCAAATCAAGCAAGGCATTAAAAGTGTTTGTTTTATTTCATTTGTTATTCCTTGAGATCAGAGGAATTGTGCATGTAGTCCCTGTTCTATATATGCTTGTGTGTTTTGTTGAACCAGAGCAAAATCTACAATTTAGTAGAAGTTAGAGATTTTTTTTCTTAGCGTGGACTATACATTATAAAGGTTTCCTTCCTCATACTCACATCTACTCCCATTCATGATTGCATAACATCCATGTTACAATTATGGAATTAAAAATGCAGAGAAGTTATAACAAAAAAAATTCAGGAAAGTATTTTATAATGATTTATAAAAAGATTGACCAATTATAAGCAGGAGGATCAGCAGCTTGTGTCGTATCACCAGGCATCTCTTCCAGGGGCCACCAGAAACAAGAGTGGTGATTACCACCATACTGTGTATTGCAATTTAAGATTACTTCTGTTTAATAATAATCAACTAGCAATCAACTAAAGTATAACTGCTACTAAACCACTTATTAATCTCTGGGGCAATAGCAATATGACTCTCGAGAAAGGCAAAAACTGTTTTCCATTGTCATTATTTATTATTTGTATTTTAACAGTGCCTAAAGCCCAGCAGTGAACAGAGGTTGCATTAGCTGGAACTGAATAAACACAAAGCAGCTGGATCCTGGAAAGCTAACACCCTGAAAAGACACCACCAGCCTGGGTTCCTACAGCTGATGAGCAAAGGCAGAACAACCCCAAGGTCCTACTGTTATTCTGGGCAAGCGATGGGAAAATAATCCAGTTCCTCTGAGCCTTTGCTGAAGAAAACCTGAGTATAAGCATGAAAAACAGAAACACTCCAAGACTGGAAGCAATAAGACTACAGTCTTACTACACAGGGCCAAACAAATTAAAGTCCTTTGAAGGGAACTGTCTTTAATACTAACGGGTGGGCATAACCCAAACCCTGCAAACTTTCCATGTGACCAGAATCTTGCAGCCTAAAATCAGAAGGAAAACGGGTGGAATCATGTTATCATCATAAAAATATGCATGTGTTTTAGCTATGTTTGCTGTATTGTGAAATACTGTGCCATGGTGAAAGCATGAAAAATGGGTTTTCAGTGAAACCTCCCAAATGAGCTGTCTACGGCTGAGCCATCGGAAACGGCGGAGGGCTGGATTTGATGAGACGGGTGTTTCTCTCCAACAGTTGGTTGCTGATGTTCCTAACTTCATATAACCTCTTGGATAGCTTTTGTGAGAAGGCACATTGTACCTACAATTTCAACAATTTTTCTGGTCAATAAACATTAGACAATATTTACCAAGCAGCTAATGCTGACACAATAATAAACTAAAAGGTGATGCTTCCCAAAGTCCTTTATTTCCAGGTGAACAAGTGACCCCTGACTGCTAGGAAGGGAYAAACACATACAAGACAGCCCTGGAAAGCCAACATTCTAAGCAGAATTGACAAGGTGGGGTCAAAAGGAATACTTATGCCATTTTTATGGGTGGGAAATGGAGAAACCTTTATCAGCAACCACTTTTGCTTCTGCATACAGAAGCAAATACAGAGACAGATACCTGGGTCTCGAAGGCATCACAGTAATTTTATTTGCCTCCTTTTCAGAAACACGGGGTGATATAGGCTAAATTTCCGCAGATTTATCACCAAACTCTCCTTTTGTGCTGGCATTTCTTTGCACAGTCGTGATAGCTGTACATATCGCTGTGTTCTGCGCACATATTTGTTTGGCCCTCTGCATTGTATGTGCATTTTGGATTTGCATATAGGGTTGTTTTCTTCTCAGTTCACTAGTTCAACACTAACTTGTCATAAGCAGCACTAATGGAATTACTTTGCGTTTACAAGCACTCAAGAGAAAATGCAATACTTATGCATTCCTGACTGTGTTTTAAATAGTTATGACAGAGTAAAAAGCCCAGTACCAATAACTTCACTCAAAATTTCAGCAGAAACCTTGACTGAATAAAGGACAGCTATGAGGTTCACGATACAGTCATGGCGATTCATTTCTAGCTTACTTCCAACACACTGGAGTGAAAGGACAGAGAAATCTTCTCCCTGGAAGCCAGGCAGAAACCTGCACCCTAAGTGCAGATGAGCTACGTCACCTGCCGGCTGTGGTAGCATTCGAGGCCCGTGGCACTTCATGTGCAGCATAAAATACTCATGGAGATCTCTGGGCTCCCTGACCCCTCTTGCGCAGCTACCCCACCAATCCCATATGGCATATCCCATCTTCCCTTTGGCTCCCAGCCCAAGTGAGCGTGCTGCAGCCCTGTGAACAAAACTTACCGGTAGCCAGAGGAAAATCATCAACAACAAACCTCCAGACTTAATCCAAACATTCCTGTGCTTTGAAATTACCTCCACGCTCACTAATGCATGATAAACTACCTCTAAACCCGCTGCTACGTATTGGTACGTTCTCCTAAGACAATGCGAGTATATAAATACAAAGCAAAAACATTCCCAAATATGTTGTTGATGAGGTGGTACCAATACCAATACCATATGCGCATCCTGAGGAGAGAATTCGCACATCCGTTATCTTGATAAAGTATCAACCTGATCATATAACACCATAAAGTTCATACAACATGACCTATACATCCAAATTGCATTTCAGTACCAGTTAAGACTATGCACCAAAATTATAGCACCCAAAATGAAACTTGTCATCATTCCACTGTTTTCAATGGCAAAATGATGCCGTGGCAAATGTTTCATGTAAAACACCCACAGCACATAAAGCTGCAGCAAAACAGCGAGCTATAAACTGGAAGGAACTGCAATGAGAATGCAAAAGAAAAGAAATATTATAATTAGTTCATCACACATCCACCGTACTTTTAACATAGACTAGATGAATATAAGAAAAAGTAAAACCAGAAAGGAAATAACCACCTATTTTAGAAGTATAATAATATATCAATAGTCAAATCAGACACAGATCATGAAAGTCAGAAGAAAAGGTAGCATTTCAATGCCAGCGGCAGAGCTTTGAATGGCTGGGGAACAAAGAGACAAGGCAGAATACAAGTATGTATTTGGGATTTACAAAAATGAATTGATAACGTCAAATTTAGTGTATTAGTATTTTAGAAGTAGCATGAGTTACATCACGAGAACTTTTATGGATTACTATTAAATATATATTAGTTAGAAACTGCTTTTTTATCCATAAATTGCAAAGCAATAGTGTAGGCAAGAAAATACATAGGTGCCATTGTACCGATGGGGAAACTGAGGCTGCCAGCCTTCATCATACTTGCCAAATTTTATTCTTATGAAGGATAAATTCAGGTCAGCTGAGTCATACAGTACTGTATCCCAGATTTTTCTGATCAATACTGACCAACATGTTAAAATTATAGTGTTCCTAATAAAACAGTAATCGCCTTACAGAAACAGTAATTTACTTAATTTCCATATAAAATCTTCAAGGACATATTGTCAGCATTTAAACAAAAAATACTTTGCATCTTCAGGTGTTTCCAGGCTCAATATGGAATATAAAATTAAACACCTTAACCTTACACTGCACATTTCTCCAGCCACAGCTTTTTCTGTCTCACCAAGGTAGTGGTAAGAGTCTTTAACAGCCTGCCGATTTATATTTTCTTGAGCTTCCCAGACAAGGGTATGTTTAAAAAAAAAAAAAAAAAAAAAAAAAAAAAAGAAGGGAAATTTTATTTTACAAATTTGTTTTGCAGCCACAAATAAGAGCAGTAGTATATTTAAGCTTTCACGGGGCCTTCCTGACTATGGGCATACATATATAACTGACCAATTGCATTTAAAGATAATTAGACTGATTACAGTGCTCTGGATTTCAGGGCAGGAGGAATCATTAAATCTTCTTGCCTGACGTCCTGGGTACCACAGAACACTTACTTTTCTGCAGCAACTCCTACACTTAGCCTCAGACCTTGTCTTCAATTAAAGCATACCTCAATTTAATTTGTAGATAGCACAGTGGAGTTTCCAGTAGGTGACACTGAACTCAGAATAGGAAAACCCAGTGCAAGTTTCGCAGGTAAGCCTGTGCCCTTGCTTATTCAGGCAGTCAGACTAGATAACGATCATCATTCCATAAATAAAAACCCTGGTCTGCAAAGCAAACCTATGTGGAATATGCACACCCCCATGCACAAGCATGCAGTTTGGTCATATACAACTTGCAAAAAGAAAGAAACACATCCTGCCATATGAAATAACTACTTGTATATCCCTAGCGATACCACTTGCACATAGGGAATAATCCCATAACCACTGGCAGGGTGGGGAAGATCGCCAAGGCCCAGGCATGGGGACACACACATGGCAATTTCTTCTTTCAACCACCCTGAGTGATGGATCAGGTCACGGAAGAGCCTTTATCAGACCAGCTGCCTGGCAAAGCTCGTCTCTCACCACTGTCTCCACCAGTGGGAGATTCACAGGCAAAATTTTTTTTTTAAAGTCTCTTCATTACTCAGGAAAAAAACAGCGCTATTTTTAGCAATGACCTCCCTCTGTTTTCTTATGGATCTGTCCCTTTAAAATACATTCCTGCTCTTTAAATTTCTTGCTGCGCAGAAGGGGATTGCACTAACAATGAGGTTTTGTAACAAGACTATTTCTTTTTTGCAGGAATTCCAAATTGCCAAATCTGTAAAGAAAAGCAGGCTCCTTACTTTGGCTTGTTCTTCCTTCTGCATCTGATTCTGCTAAGTGGGAGCTCTGCATTCACAGAAAGGCAGGATCAAACCCATATGCTTCAACTCTGGGAAACAGCAGGGTCTCCTCCCTGGCTGGGGATGGGGAAGGTTGGGCAGTCTGTTTAGCTGACAGCTCACTTTCCATTTCGAATATAAGAGTATCATTTATATCTATTTCTGCCTGCTGCAATACCTTTTAGCAAACTAAAAGCTGAGCTTTCACATCATATTGAACTAAATTCTCTGTATTTCTTATCAATCCATTTCAGCAACCAAGCTATCAGCCATTGTTCAAGTATTTCACTTAAACCAACCAGCTATTACAGGTTGTCAAAAGCACGTTGTTAAATGTTCCATTCAGGGAAGTGTCTTTGCCAATGGGTATTTTAAGAGAACTACAAAATGCTTTTTTTGATAATTATGCATGATCTCTTGACAAAATTACTTGGCATAGATTTATTTTCTAGGCAACAGCAGGTGAAATATATGGAAGATGCATGCAGGACCTTGACCACTGCTGAACTGGGCACTCCTCAGCAGCCAGGAACAGTGGTTCATTGTACCTCTCCTGTACGAGGGCGAGACCAGCGCACTCACGGGCAGAGTGCTGCTGATGGGGACGTGGTCAGGGGTGGCCGTTAGAGAGGGGACCTGCAATTGTGTGCACGTGGAGACGGGCTCAAGCACTCTGCTGCTGCTTCCCCTGTTCGGAAGCCAGAAAAACAGGTGAGGTGGCTGCGGTGAAGCCCTGAGCCTGGGTTTTATGTTACAGGAAGGGATCCGATTGCTGTTATTTGTGCACAGTTCACTTGCATAAACCTATTTCCTCAGGCTTCACAGAGGAGAAGTCAATGTCACCCAGCCATGTGGAAGATAATCACCTTGCGCGTAAACTCAGATGTCCAGGCAAGTCAACAGCACTACTGAGCTCTTACTGCGCACTGTGCATTTCCACGAAGCTCAAAAACAGAGCAAACGTCTACAAAAGTCCCTTCCAGTTTTCCCCTGAAGGAATGCAAACCTACCCCCTCCAAGTAACCAGTATGTCCCTGCAACGTCTGGATAGGTGGGGAATAACACCCACTTAACCAAATGAACAGTAAAGCAGTTTAGCTAATGAGTGAAGTACAGGAGAGAAGATGACCAGAAAACAATCATGTCAGAGCCAGCATTAGGAGACAGGAATACAAAGTCCATGCTCTTTGCGCAGCTCACCATCAGTTTTTAATCCTCTCCAGAGAAGCATGGACACAGCTGACACACACGCTGCAGTGGGACAAGTGAACTCAGCCAGCTGTTGATTCAGATCACCTGATAAACCATTGCATCTTGTAACAGCTTTCTAAGTTTCATTAATTGCAACAGTTTCACTATTGACATAGTTAAGAACTTGCAGATTTGCCCCTCTGATTGCTTGTGTCAATTGCTGTTTATCAATGCAACACAGGTCTTTGGAATTCAACCCTGACTTCAGAGTAAATCACATCTGCTCTCAAACAAGTTTCAACACTGACCTTGGGATCACGATGCATGGTCTTCAGCCCAAAGTTCTGCTATTTTTATTATGAATATACCATGCGCATTGGCTTTATCTTTGCATTAAAGTGTTTCTCTCTGCATGGGTTACAGGAATCCATTATATTCCACTGGAGAACAAATATGCATCCTAGATGAAGTAGAAAGACTTCCTTATTCAGAAAAACACCACTTTCAGCTTCAAAGAAAAACTGTACAAGTGTAAGTAATTTGGAGAGCCGCTACAGCTGGCATCACCCCCATTGTAAGGGCCGGATCCCTACCCGAGAAACACACAGTCCACAAATGCAATGAGTGACAAACAGAAAAACAATCCCGCTCATGACAGTAACATCCCAGTGGTGTCCACAGGAATGTTGCCAGGACAATACGACACGTGTTGAGTAACAGACATGACGTTTTGCATGGACTGTACCGGAGGAGCGTTACCTTCAGAGCATTTACCACTGAGTCAGACTGCTGAGAGGCTGAGCCATGTCCACTGACGCTAGCTGGCTCGTTTGCAGAGCAGTAACTCCCCTCCGCCCCTCCTGGCATCCTAATGGGATCCTTCGCAAAAAATTAAAAACTATTTAATAAAGAAAAGGGTTGGTAACTAATTAAAACAGATGTCAATTTTTTTATTTTTTATTTTTTTTAAAAAGCTGAGAAGCACTGAAGGCATGTTTCACTCCAAAGTCCCCTTCTTTCGGTGCCACAGTAACCAAGACCCACATGAGGTAGCTCAAGTGCCACTGTTGAGTGTCACCCAAACACTCTGGCCCTCAAGGGTGTCTATCTGGAAAATCAGGACATAGTAATAAAAGTTCCTATGTATGTATGTTGCCTCACAAAAGTGCTGCAAGGTTCAGAGAGATGATTTCAACTCGAGAGGAAGGTTTTGAGAATGTCTAATTTTATCCCAGTAATACTGGAGGTTGTTCCTTCAACAAAACTCACATTTTTAAATGTTGCTGCAAGGTTTGCAACACAAGCTCAGCCACAGCCGACCAGGGAAGAAGCCAGGAGCTCCGGGCTGCCAGCTCACTCCTTCCCTGCCTCTGGCTGCTCCGGTGCAAGGGCATGTCCCCCTGCTTGCCTGTGAGATGTCAATTTATACCCAACAGTGACAACCTCAGGGGCTTTTTCCTCCCAGTGAGCAGCTGGAAGGGTTCTTCAGGACACTGCCAAACAAATGCAAGCTACCTAAACTCTTACAGCTCAGTCACCTCGAACTTTGCAGGATGTAAAGCATCTCCTGGAGTGACTGCAGTGCCGAGGTAACCTAAGCAAGCAGCCTGCTTCAGAGGAGTGCTAAAAATACCCCTGCTGCATTCATGGACAGCAATGTGATAGCTGCAGCAACAGAGACGGCCCCAGTAGACGCTTCCGAGGTGCTTTCAACCTGACCTGCTCTTCACTGTCATTCTTCATGCAGAATTTTGTTTAAAAAAAATGAGAAATACAAAGAAGAAAAACATTTCAAAGATCGAGAGATGAAAAGTTCCTTTCTTACAGAGTAAGAAACGCTAGGAAGCATTAAGAAATAATGTAGCAGTAATTCCTGCCGGAATGTGTGGGAAATGCATTTCTGAAAGAAAAATAATGACAGTGGAAAGAGCCTCTGATCAGAATCAGTGCCCCGATGTGCACTAATTTGCCCTGCTGAGCAAGCACATAGAACGTTGCAGTCTTTTGGGGGGTGTCTATAATCTAAACAACAGGAAAGATGAAGGTGGGTGTGGGAGAAAAAGGCCACAGTGAGATGACATGAGGCTGAACTTCACAGATCCAGCCTGCCTGAAAATGTTCAATTGAAAAGTACCCCAGTCCAAAGCAAGTTTACGTGCTGTGCATGACTCCATCAGGACATGCCCAGGCCTTTGTAACCAATGCTGCATGGCTCACAGCAGTGCCAAAGGCGCATATCGCAGAGGGAACCCTTGCAACTACTGAACATGTTAGCCTCGATCCCAGCAATCGTCTGCAGGACTGAACCTCACATATTCAAAAAAACCCCTAAAAACAATTTTAAAAAATGAGAATGCTGCATATGCTAAGCCCACGGAAAAGGTACCTTGAGTCTGAATATGAAACCCCATTTGGTACACGAACTCTTCTTCCAGTGCCGCCCTCCTGCCAAGCAATGGATGCAGTGTAAACCGCAATAGTGAGCACTAATGGGTCTCATAACTAGGCTGACAATACCAGCACACACTTAGGGCAGCGTGCAGTGTATCATCCTACAATTCTCCGCAGCAATGACTATTATCAATTTGCTGTGATGTATGGAGGGAGGTTCAGGACTTATTTTTCTTTGGGAAGGATTTATAGATCTGTTAGTGACTAGGCAGACTTAATGCTATACTTTGGGAAAGGAAATGAAAGAGGAAGGAAAAGGGGTAATAAAGCAGATTGGAGCAATTCTGGTTTAGGATAAATTCCCTCAGTCAGCTTTGGTTTTTTTATAAGTCAAAGTATTCTGTTTCTTTACTGACTCCAAGGCCAGCAAAGATTTTGGTCAGTTTTGAATGGTAAAATATAAATATTGGTATTAAAAGGCTGGGAAAATTAGTACAGATTGTACATCTAAAGCCTCCTGAATATGAGAAAATCCAAAAGTCCTGCGAATTGCGCTGCTGTCAGAGTTCAGGCCTTCCTCCAGGCAGCTGTCCTCCACAGCCTCTTCTGTGCCATATGCAGCACATTTTTGTCTCCCTTCATGAGAATGAGGAACTTGTGAACACACTGCTTTAAGCAGACGGCATTCTCAACACGTGTTGGTAGGAGATGTTCCCCTGTGGACATCCTTCTCCCTCCTCGCTCCGTCGTTGATAAGATACATAAGCTTTTCTTAAAAAATAACGCAGATTTTGCAGCCCTGAAGCCACATCCTCCAGCCCAGGGACTTCCCATCTCAGGTGAGGCCACTCCACAGAGGCAGTACAGCTTCTGCCTTCTTTGGAAGAAGCTTATTCCAGCAGATGATGGGGACGGGACCAGCCTGAATGTGGGTCTCCTGTTCCTCAGCAAGTCCTGTGAGCCTGAAGACACTTCAGCACTACTGACTGCATTACGAGTTTCTGAGGCACTGAAGCAAAACAAGAGGAAAAGGCACTTTGCCAAAGTGGTGGTGTCTGAAAACAAGGTGCCTTAGGAAACTAGAAAAGTGTGTGTGTGGTACTTTTCAGACCTATCATCACAGCTGCTGCTTGCCAGTGGGGAGCATGGCAATGTTTAACCTTCCACCAAAACTTGACCTGAGTTTCCTTGCACTGAGTCCCTTCTCTGCCACTGCCCAACCCAGATTACAACTGGATCCTGAGCAGGACCTTGAGGACGGGAGGAAAAATCCTGTTCCCTTCCTCCTCTTCTCTAGCTCCACACACAGCACTTGCATTCAGCCACTCAAAGTAGGCACCCCATGTGTCCATGTTTTGGACAGATCTTTTCATTTACTATCCAGTAACAAAGTTGTGGAAGTGGAACCAAATCAGACAGAAGTGATGAAGTTGTGGCTCCACACTGCTGAAATCCGTATCAACTTTAAATATCTTGAGTCATTTTGAATAAACAGTGCTGCACATGTCAAAGTCTGAGAAAGAATTGGGTTTTTTGCTCATCCTACGCTGCTAACCTTCCCTACTGCCCCTGTCCAGCCCTTGTGCCCAAGCTAAAGCATAGTTTGCATGTTGCCTCCTCTGAGTCTAACGTGTACTGTGTGCAGATTACACTGCTGCAGAAAGCACATTGTCTGAAGCAGGTGAAAACCACATAATATCTCCTGTATGTTTTGCCACAAAGAGAACAGAGGGAACTGCAATCACTAAATGTGCGGATCCATTTTCTGTTGCAAGTAAATCTACAAAATATCTAATGCCAACGTGCGACTCTAGTGAATAGAAAGCAAAGGAAATCTGACTCAATCCCATAATATCACAGAACAAAAAATTAGATAAATGGAAATTTAGCATCTCCCTCACATTGACTGCAAAATGTTAAGGATACTCAGGCCATTCTCCCATAGTGCCGGAGGCAAACCCTGCACTGTACCCTAGTCACGGTCAGAATAAAGACCCCTGTGTAGAACAGGATACTCTTTGATGGAGAGAACTAATCATGAGCCTTTCTACTTGAGCCAGTAGAAAACATCATTTTTTCAATCCATGCTGTTGATAAGGGCAGTCACAAATGAAAACCACTGTAGCGCAAAGCACACTACATAGCTCAAGTCAGCGGCAGTTTATCTGCCAGCCCCTCCGGAGGAAGCATGCTGCTTGCTGCCTGACTCRCAACCTCCCCACGGCACGCAGGGATAGCTGAGGAGGAAAAAACACAGTCCATCTCTGCCCCAAGGACACTTGCAGTCACCTCACCAAAGCTTCTGAGAGAACACGATTTTCCTGTCCACGGGGCACTGCTCTATTCACTTACCATCGGAGACCTACCTCAGCAAACGCACAAGACCTCGTCCTCCAGCTGCCTTTTATCCCAGAGGCACATGGTTTCTGGGAAGTATATCCTTCCTGCTGGGTAGCTGCCACACCAGTTCTATCACTACCTAATTCTCAAAGCTTTTTTCTGATTTCCCCAGCTCTCAATTTCCCCGTTAGCTCAAAGAAAACACAGGCTGTGTTTGTCAGCTTGTTTCAAACAGGCAGGAGAAAGGAAAAACAGAAAGCAATAAGCTGCAGTATGTTGCTCTGCTGGATTAATAATGCACTAAACAAAACGGCAACAATTTTTTTTAGGGAACATTCCTGTCAATTAAAATACAGTTTTAAAATGCTGCAGTTACTCACCATAATTCCTGTTCTCAAAGACCTCAGTAGAAACCTCTACTTCTGCATATTGCTGCTGAAATCCACATATCCTTATAGCATATTTGAAGCATACTCAGATTTCTAAGTGGCCAAAACCATTGCTGGCTACATGCCTTCAGAAACAACCATTTGCAGCAGGCCCTTCATAAACCTCTTTTGCTAATGAACCTGTAAGAGAAAAAGGCTCTGGACTGTAGCACCTCCAAATCTTGGAGGCCACACATATAAAGACCACCACTATTTAAAATCTGGAAGATTAAGTAGACTCTACTAGAAAATCATGAGTACAAAGTAATTCCAGACTTTTGGAAATTACTCTGGAAAAATAATCATAGAATCATAGAATCATTAAGGTTGGAAAAGACCTCTAAGATCATTGAGTCCAACCGTCAACCCAACACCACCATGCCCACTAAACCATGTCCCTAAGTGCCTCATCTACACGTCTTTTAAATACCCCCAGGGATGGTGACTCAACCGCTTCCCTGGGCAGCCTGTTCCAATGCTTGACCACCCTTGCGGTGAAGAAATTTTTCCTAATATCCAATCTAAACCTCCCCTGGTGCAACTTGAGGCCTTTTCCTCTTGTCCTATCGCTTGTTACTTGGGAGAAGAGACCAACACCCACCTCGCTACAACCTCCTTTCAGGTAGTTGTAGAAAGCGGTAAGGTCTCCCCTCAGCCTCCTCTTCTCCAGACTAAACAGTCCCAGTTCCCTCAGCCGCTCCTCGTAAGACTTGCTCTCCAGACCCTTCACCAGTTTCATTGCCCTTCTCTGGACACGCTCCAGCACCTCAATGTCCTTCTTGTAGTGAGGGGCCCAAAACTGAACACAGTATTCTAGGTGTGGCCTCACCAATGCCTGTCTTTCTTCTCTCTGTCTGTCTGTCCTTCTCTCTGAACTGCAACTCTTTTTGTACACCAAGTTTTTCTTGAATTTGTATCTTTGTAACATCAAGCCCATAAGCTCTTGCCATTCAGCCTGCCCATGCCAACCAAGATGGAAGCGCTATGCTTAGGACACCCTGAGACAAAGACTCTGGTCAGAACTTCGGCTGTTGTAAATTGAAGTCACTCCATTAATGACCTATTAATTTAAACTGAGGATGAGAGCACATGAAAGAACAGGGTGGGTGGATGCTGTTGATTTACTTTCAGCAAATATTTGATGACATTATTAGGTAACATGGGTTTGTTCAATCAGTTTTAATTACAATTTGGTTGAAGGATTCCCTATTCTTCTACATGCTATGGACGGGAGGAGACAAACATTATTGGACTGTGAGTGACACAGATTTTACAAAAAAAAAACCAAACCAAAACTAACCAAACAGTTCCCATCTTCTAATTAGATTTATAACTAAAACCATGCCACGCAGAGGGAAAATAAAAAACACAGATCTCAGCAAAAAGGTTTTTGAAAGATTTGGAAATGGGTTGAAATAAAATGTGATAATCTAATGGAAGGGGGAAGAAAGAGGGAAATGGAAAGTGTTGGAAGTGCTTAAAAATAAACTAGTGTGTGCCTAAGGGTCACGCCTGCCATTTCACACTTAAATGTACCAGGACTGGAAAAGGCTAGCAAGGATGCAAAACCCAACAAAAGTGCCTGAAGCAACAGTGGAATTGAAAGAGAAACAACAAAAAGAGATAGAAAAGGACCAAAAGACTTGTAAAGGAAAGAATGAGGAAAYGGAGGCAGAAAAGCCCATGTGAGAGGGAGCAGAAGGGCTCCAGTTCAGCCCCGCACCACCCCTGCCTCATGGCTTTGGTGCTGCACGCTGTGGAAGTCGGGAGCTCAGCTCCCCGCACCCAGCCTCCGGCCCCACTGACCCATGCAGTTTGTTCGCTCAGAAAGCAGCATCCTGGCCATACTGCCTTTCCCCTTCATTGAAAGGTAAAGCTAAATTAAAAGGACAAAGAGTTAGAAAGGGGAAATGTCTGACAATTCTCCATCTCTGCCTCTTGCTCCCTCCTCCCATGAAACAAATAAAAACTGAAGCAATTTAAATTGGGTGGCTTGCCAAGTATATCTTTTGCAAATGCATTCACTGTCATTATATGACAGATGTCCACATTTCCATAACATTTCAGCTGAGCTTATCAGCCCTGAAATACTACCCCTATGAAAACTCAGGGATATCTTCAGCTAATTGACATGTGGATGTCAGATCCTGATCTCGCTTCCCCCAGCGTAAGGCACGGATAGCTGTTACGCGCCACATCAAGTCTGGGAGGACACTCCTGTTTTCAGTTAGCTGAAGTTACTCACTGACTTAACAGATCTGTCACAACCCAGGAAGCTGTAACTGGGATCTGAATCCATTGTTTGGTCCCTACATATTTTCTTAATTATTGCTGAGTATCTTCATTACAATATGCACAGACACTATGTTCTGGCTAGAGCACTGGCCACACTATCGTGTTTGGGTTTTTTTCATGTTAGCGGCAAAACTCAATCCACAGTGATGCTGTAATTTCATGTACATTTTGAGGCAGCAGAAGGCAGTGGCATTGCCAGAGCCCATGTGCTGCAGAGAGCTTTCCTGCCCCAGCCCCACGGGGGAACTACTCTAGCCTGAAATCCATCCAGCAAAACAGAAATGTTCTCGCTCAAATCCCTTTGCCTCTACTCACTGCTGTCACGCACCCTTACCTACACGAGCATTTGAGAAGCACCAGTGCAAGCTGCACACCCCTTGTCTCGGGCGCAGCCAGCACAATTTGGCATTCTCAACGGAAGACCCAGCTGCATACCATTAATCTTGGAAAGTATCTGCTTTCTTGCACAAAAATCCTATTTGTGGCCAGAAACTGAATGGGTCTGGATCTGTAACAAGCATATCTTGTTACATGCTATCTGAGAGAAGGAAAAAAAGAACAACAACAAAAAAAAGAAAAGCTCATTACAGCTCTCACCAACACAGCAAACCTACAACACATCTATGGCTTCTCATAACTCTTAAACCCACCACTATGCTATAAACTGCCACCAGAACAACCGTGCAGCACAGGAAGAGATATTAACAGGCTTAAATGAATATGCGCATTTTTATACTTTTTCTATTACCTGATCAAACTAAAATATTGACCCAGTGGTAGTACTGCATTTCCCCTGACAAAGAAGCCCTTCACTACAGCAGAGTGAACTAAAACTCTGATTCCATTTGAACAGCGATGGCAGCACTTAAAACCATTTTCTCTGGAAATGTTCTTGCCACTAAATATTAATAAAACCTTTACATTAGAGATCTGTGGGGTTTTGAAAAGAAAACTAATATGCATGGAGGGAGACAAGCAAAGCAAAAGAAATTGGAGAAGAAACACACCTAAGTGATAGATGAAAGGAGTGATTTATCTGAAGAGGGTGTCAACAAATGTGCCAGTGCATTTTCATGAGTGACACATAAGCAGAAAAGGAGGAAAAGAAAGTATATTGAAAGCAGAGAGGAAAAAGAAGAAAAGCATGGCAGGAGGAGAAAAAAAAGCCTCAGAAAGCAAGGCAAGGACTCTTCAGTAAAGACCTAGCAGAGGCGTCACACTCATGAGTGCGAGTCATCACCTCCCTCATACTAAGTGCAGTCCTGCAACTCCCAAACCCTCCCAGTGCTCCAGTACGCCACCAATGAGGTGCTAAACAAAAAGCAAAAGGCACTCTCTTACTGAAGCACTGGTGAAATTTTAAGGCATAACACTGAAACTGATTAAGAGCTGTGCCAAAAACCTTCATCAGTTGTGGAGCTCATCGTATATTTTCAGCTGATTTGTCAAAAGCACTTGGTTTGGCTTAACGCCCAACAAACTCCCATTCCTCCCATTAAATGGAATCGAACCAGTGCCAGGAGCTTATGCATTTCCCTCCTGCGTCCTTGTCTTTGTGATGGGGCCTGATCACCACTGATAGCACGTTCAGGGTGTTACTCACAGGAACAAACAACCCCAGAACGAACGCATGCAAATGTAATGCCAAGGTAATCGAATGCAAAGTCGGAATAAGCTTGGTGTCTACATTTCCTTCCTCTCCCCAAAGCAATGATTTTCTTCAGGAGGAAAGGTGAGTAAGATATGCCAGGCAACGTGAACCCTTGTCAGTCGTTATTTCTTATAATAAAGTATCCAGAGATATTAGGAGATTTTTCAGAACTCTACTACAGATCCTTGTGCCAACAAAACCAAACATAAGACAAATTCTGACCTCTGTATTTAAAAACAAAAAGCAGTTTGCAGGCTTGCTCACCTAGTTCTTCCCCTTCAAAACCTCACAATCAGCAGATTTTGTTACAATTACTTTTGCAACAGCTATGGGCTTAGGTGCTATTTTCACAAGCACTATTTTCTGGTTTTGGTACCCCGTCTAAGATATTTTCAATGAACTCAACGCCCACAATGTGGGTGTTCCAGCCTTTGGCAAGATCTGGTAATGCATTTCATGGGTCTCCACCTGAGCACCTCAAACTCCAGACAAATAAAACATATGGCCACTTCTAAAGATTTTGCCCACAAAGAATGTTCTGCACAATTTATCCCCCAGTGTTGTTCTAGACCCAAGACAAACCGCAATGGTATTTTGCAGGCAGGTTTGTTAACATTTGCCCTGAACACCGTTCTTGACAAGAAAATAATATTCTTTACCACTGAAGATCAACCTTTGTCTTTCCTATTGAAGACTGTATACATATTAACGGACAGACATTTAACCATTCTTGCTGTCCTTCTTTTCCAGATCAACAAATTAGGGTACAGAGAAGTTACATAAATTGCTCAAGGTCACCTAGCAAGTCAAGAGCTAAACAAGAGCTATAGAGGCCCTTCCAACTGTCATATTATAGGTGAGGGAAAAAATCACCACACTTCACTTAAAATCTGCCTTAAGAAAGGAAATTGTTAACCTGGGGCTGAGATCTTCTAGCTAATCTTGGCTTATACAAATGAATAAATCGGAGCCATTGGATTTTACTTCTTACTACATTTCACTGCTATCTTGGATTTTACATTCAAGTAACAGTGCTATGTTCAATAAAAAGCACTTTTCTTCTTCAGACCAATGTCTTCATTTAAAGAAGTTTTAACACATTTAACACATTTTAGTGTTTGATTTAAACAAAATGCAACTTCTTTTTTCTTCCAGTGGGCAACTTCCTTTGGAGACTTCATGGATTTTCCTAAGGATTACTTAAAGAAATATAATAGAAATATGCGCTGGTTTGTATGTGTATATATAAAAAAATACAAGTGTCTTTGATTCATTCTTAATGAACTTCAGAATTTTTCATTCTTAAAAACATATTGGGAAAACCTTCAACTTCATATTTGCTTATTTATTCAATTTAATTTGTCTTGCATTTACATATCTAATATATTCCTCAAAATATTAAAAATAATATAGCCCAGTTATTATTACTTAAAACATTTGCATTTTTAAAGCAAAATATTTTGGTTAACTCTAAAAGGTACTTGATATTTTAATAACCAGAAGCTCTTGGAATAAAACCAGAATGTAAAGGGTCAGTTCACTGTGATTTTCAACCCTTAAATTAATTAACTATAAATAGCAGCTTCCAGTGAATTTTTCTTAGCAAGGTATCAACACCTGCAAAGGAGAAAAATTAATGAAAGCATTGTCATAGTCTTAAATTAATACCCCACTCAATCACGAGCAAGATGAACAAACAGATGTGAGTGCTTTTGATTATCCAAATGATCAGCCTGAGTGTTCAAATGCAGTAACGTCAAATGTCAAGTAATACTGGTTTTATCTCAAGCACAAAGACTCGAGCATTGCTGTCTAGCTGCCGGCTACTGTTCCCACCAACGGAAGTCACCCACCTGGGGCAGCATGCGATTTTCCTCCTCCAGCTGTCTTACTCTTGCCTCCAGCTGCCTAACATAGGACAAGGTTGATTCTAAAAATCAAAAAGAAAAAAACTCGTATTATCCACAGTGATCTGCTTGGGTATACTAGTGTCAGAGCCTGTGCCACATTCTGACTTGTACTCACAGCAGATTGCCTTTCTCAAATGTCCATTAAACAGTCAGCTCTGCTCCTCTTAAGGGCAGTGCAGATAATGCTGATGCTAGAATTAATCCAATTCTTTGTTGCTTGTGATTCTAAATTGCTGCGCTTTAAGGTGGTCCCTTCTCAGACACAAGGTATCTTGGCGGAAAGGCAACACAGACTTGGGTTCTTCCAACCCATCCCCCAAGCTCTGTGAGCTTGTACTGTATTTTGGAAATACCACGAGAGTAATGCATTATCCCACCAAGTCACCACTGAAAAGCCCAGAAAGAGAAGATAGTCTTCTGCAGGAAGACGCAGTCAAAGAGGCCCCTCCACCGTGGAGGTCTGGTGGTGCACACGCAGCCTCCTCCCACAAGCCATGATCTCACCTGCGGGGAATACAGCAGCTTGCTGGCATGGAGGCTCAAGCCTCAGCCTCTGCTAGGAATCAGACGTGTTGTCACGGCTTGAGCCCGTGTTAGAAACTAGATGTGTGTCCCCAGGGCCCTAAGAGGGTTTGGAGCCTGCTTGATAGCACGACAGCCTGGGGCACAGCGCTGCTCACAGTGAGTACTCCTCATCCCACGCACGCCAGCGCAGTACCGTACTAGGACATGCTCTCACAGCGCTGCTTTGCTAAGCAGGCTCGGTTGAAGAGCAAAATCCTGCCCATGCTATTCACAAGTAACCTCACTGACCTTCATAAGATAATTTGGTTGATTATGGAGAATGAGTCACTCCTAGTCTGCTCTGTTCCCAAGAACTTTATGTAAGAAAAGTAGATCCATGACCCATCCCTAAAAGCATCCGAGAGCTTTCTTTAATGCATTTCTTGGGTCGCACAGAATTTCTGCTATCAAAGTCCTGTATCTAAGAGAAATACATGCCTGAGAAAGTAGCACTTGACTGTAAGAGAAAAGATACCTTCTCAGTCCAGAAACACTGCTGTGACTCTTGTACCTCCTTGTACGTAGATGAAGTCCACCATGTACTCACTCCTGATTCAATGATCCACTCAGCTTTCTCTGAGATGTCAATTCCAGTAACATACTGGTACTCATACTACCACATAACTAGTAAAATTAGCTCTCTGATGATTAATGGTACGGAATCTGTGGGTATCGGGGCAGTACTGTCAGTTGATATAACCCTGCAAAGCTGCATTGATGACAGAGCTGTTCACTGGTTTAAACTGACAGATGAATTTGTGCACCAGTTTCCTCTGATACCTAATCACCATGCCAGCCTGCCCATAAAATAAAGGTGATGGGAAATGAGGTGTCACTTACCGCTCTTATGCGACTGCAATAGGCTAAAATATGCACACACAGATAGTGCATGGGAATTTACACAACATGAAGTAATTTGTCAAAAATGATTAATACACAGCAAGGCACTGGATTAAAAATAGCATTGTACAATAAAAGGGACAGAGGTAATCTGAGGTTCTGCGTGCTCTGCTGCATAAGGATTTTCATAGTTAGTGATGGGTGCATCYCTAGAGAGTCGCTCAGTCTAGCTCAAATGAGCACTTAGAAGATGAACAGCTTATTAAATTAACTGTATACGACAGGGTTCCTCCCATCAAATCAGCTTCCTTCCCAGCAGCAGCACTTCTGGGAGGAGCCGCAGAAGCTCCCTCACCGTTATGGCCATTACCATAGGCAATAGCTCCCAGCACATCTCATTTCTTCTCTTTGTTGTTTTCTACATAAGACGGTTTATGTGGAGCCACCTTTTTGGAGGGACTGAAGTAGGTGCTTTCTTTGGCACTAGCTATCTCTAAATTCACTGSTTACAAGTCCACTGCTATGTTAGCTTGCGCTCAGACTTCATGCTCAAGTCTGACTTCCCAGCTGTGCCCACCAGCCCATTTCATGCAAGCTCCCTTCTGGATTCTCTTCAGCTCTGGGTCACTTGTAATTTTCTGGTTTACCATTTATTAGCTCCTCATGCAGTGTATAGCTCTTGGTAAAGTTTGCCTCTCAGTTTTATTTCTTCACTTCTGTGTAGGGAGTCCAGAGCTGAGATCTCTGCTGCTTCAAATCACACAACTCTGCTGTCAGTTCACAACTTCCCAATGCCAGTTCATACCAGCTGAGGATTCGGTCTGAAATCTCTGTGCCTGTTAACCCTTCTAAAGCGTGAAACTTTTATTAAATCTCCTTTTGTAATCTGATTAAAACGGAAAATTAGGTCATCTACCAAAGGCTCAATCTAGTAAATCCTTATTTATGTGAGTCTTCTTGACACAYAGACTAGATGCATATATATTTCAGTATCTGTTAATATATTTATGCTGTGATGCYAGAAGCTTAGAGGAAAAAATGAGCAGAAAAGCCAGTCAAGGACATAAGAGATGGAGGAATTGAAAATACACAAAGTGAAACACTGTCATCAGTGACACCAATAGCAAACTTAAAAAAAAAAAGTTGCATCTTAAAAGTATTTATGAGAAGGACTATACGATCCATGTGTTCTTAATCAGCCTGGAGACCAGCAAAGAGCTCTAAATAAAGAGCAAATCTTAAAACTACCGCCCAGAAGATGGTTACCCGATACCACTCCCATTGTCATTCCACGCAAATTTTCACAAGACGATTAAGCAATTTAAAACTGAAGCAGAATGAACTTACGATAGTAATGCTTCAGCTTCAGTATCTGAGCTGAAAATAAATGTCTCCCAAAGGGAAAGCAGTACAGAAACTTAGCATCACTTCCATAACATTACTGTTGTCTTGTAATAAAGCATTTAATAAGATGCTACAGTGTGTCAGGCAACCACTGCTCTGAAACATAACCTGCACGAACAAGATGATCCTTAGCTGATGTCATTAGTCATAAAACCTTTTTGTGTTTTATCCTTCCCCAAACAGATTTATCTAACATTGCTCATTTTCACAGAGCTGCTACTACACAGAAAAGCCCTCCCTTATTTGCAGAATCTTAAACTTGAGTTGTAGACTGCTTACAGATAAACTTCCAAACACAAATCTGCCGAGCTTCCCCTGCCCGGAACACAACCAGGGAAAAACAGCATCTGTATTAACACCACAAAAGCTCAACTACTATGTTTTGTGTAATAGCTCAGAAACTGTTAACTATATTGAGATCAAGTGCATACTCAAATAAAAACAGACAAACAACTAATTTGGGCCCACATCTAAACAAGATCTAACTGCAGAGACATGACACTGCAGTAGCCAAACTACCAGTTTCATCACCTGTGGGCTTCTTGGTTACATTATTTCCGCTCCCTCCCATCTTCCTTCGCTAGGCACTTCTACGGGAGTAACAATTTTGAACAATTCCCATTCTCAGGAATGGATTCCTACCAAATGAGCTTCCCTACTTGAGCTTCCCGTGCTCTTAGCATCATTGAAAATGTGATTACTGTGTGGTACTTCATTCCAGGGCTGAAACTAAAATTCTTTTCCAAATTATTAGAGAGACAGTAATATCTTGCTTTTAGGGAAATTCAGTGACAATCCACCCTTTCTCCACATCTGTCACTCTAACATGGTATTAGTGAACATCAGTATTTATGCAGCTGATCTCTTTTTCTTTTGACATCCACACTCTTGAAGCTAGTAGGTATTTTTGGGGTTATGTCAAACTTTATCAGACGCTTACGTTGCTGCCAAAGGCATATTTGTGCCTTGGCTTTATCCATTTTTGTGTGACTGCGCCTGATCTCAGTCTATCAAGTAATCCATAATGTTGTTTAAGCTAGATTATCCTCTGCTATTTTAGAATGGTTGAGGATGTCACGTTAAATTCTGATACTTTCCTGTTTTTTCTGGGTTTGTTTTTCTGCAGAGACTGGAGGGTTACAACTCACAGGCAACTGTGGGATTGCACTGGAGAACTTCTTCAAGACTGAGGTCCTCTACCCGCCTATTAGCTCCCTGCAAAGCAAATAGATCAGAACCCCACAGAAAGCAAAAAGTCAAAGGTTCAACCTACACTTCTACTTGTACAAATGAGCTTGAGTAACAAGCACAATACAGCAGGTGGAAGGGATTTTATCTAATGACCAGAGGAGTATTTGAGGTAAAGAAAGAGTAGGAGATGCAACACTTCTAGTACTGATATAAACTCAGAAAGTAATGCACAAGAAGTCCTTTAACTCAATGACTAAAATTCCATTTTTCTGCATTTTTAAAAAAAACTGATTCCAAATTATAATAGTTGTCTGCAAAAACTGAGCACGGGGATTCCACAGACCTCCTTTTGACTAATTTTAAAGGATAAACCCATCAATGCAAAAGATGCTACTTGCTTCATGGAAGTTAAGGAAAAAAAAAAAAGTATAGAATCTTTTAACTTTGGAGAAAACTGGTAATACAGTGGATGAGCACAGCAGACATCCCAGAGGAAGCAGAGCAAAATCCTCCAAGCTGAAAATACTTAGAAGGCTGGAGGTATTAGGAGAAAAGAGTAATACTGTTTGCCTTGATCCCTAGCCATTAACTTATGGCCAGCATGAAGAGAAGATGCTATGCTGGACAGAAGGCTGCTCTGAAGCAGCAGCAGCCGGTCCTTACATCCTCACGGCCAGAAAACGGAAAAACACGATTTCATCATAATGCAAACATCACCTTGGTTCTGTTAACATCAACATTTTCTGCTTCCACTGGCTCAGCTCTATTTGGTATTCATGTTCCTAAAGGAGGTCACCAGAATCTGGAGAGCTGTCACATCCCAATACACATATTTTAAACACTTACAGTATAAATGAGGGAAACTGCCAACAATTTACCTCAGCAAAGAATTTAGCATGTTATGTGTAGTGATACTTTGATGTATAGCAATGAAGGTTCAGTTAAGGTATATTCAACTTCAACGGGGAAAGTCATTTGTTATGCTGCTCTTCCTGCACTGTGTTGGCAGGAATATAATAATTGCATATCAACTCGGATTTTGGTCATTCAAATCCACACCCAGCATCCCGCAATGGAAACTAAATAATCTTTCAATAAATGGAAGATGAAAAACAAGGCTGTGCAAGGGCTACTTTAAACCCTCCTGTAATTAACTGACAGCTCCATACTTCTATGAAAGGGTTTCTATGCTGACTGGGGAGCAGATTCAATGACACGCAAAGTATCTCCTTGTCCTATAATTCCTAGTCATCTGATTTAATTACTTCAATATTAATATTCATGACTAAAACATGTTATTAGTGCAATCCATCCCCTTTCAGCTACCTTGTTTGAATATAAGAAAAAAAAAAAAATCACACTGTTGGATTTACACTAACGCAAATTTACACCACCCGCATCTCTAAATTGGTGAAGCTGCTCAGTGTTTACACTGGCAGCGTCCAGCCTCCCAGCGGCAGGATTAGACGACCTCTGAAGGTCATTTTTAGCCCTGTCTTCTATGATTTTCTGTTATGGTTGCACATCTTACATAACCCTTCTATTGAATAAGTGCTGGAGAACTTCTTATTAAAGTGCAGCCAAATTCCCCTGTAACGCAGCGACATTAGGATTAGCGCTATCATGTAGACAGAAAGATGTTTGCCTAAGGCAAAATTTTATTAAGCTCACCAGAACGTTTAGGAGCTATTTACCACTAAGGCACACATTCTCAGGAAGTTTTGGGACAGCGAACACCGTAGCATTAGCATTAAGATAGGATTTGCATTTCTCAATATTGCTGTTGTCTGAAATTCTCCCACCCCAAGCTGAGATTTCTTGTGATTACGTATCCAGCACTTCTTGATTTCTCCCTGTAATTAAAAATATAATTAACTAAGCTTAGCTAGTTCACTGAGTTTTTCAAAACTGAATCCTAGCAAAGGGAAAAGCTTACATATGCTAATTCAAACATCCAGAATGTAATGTTACCCCTGCCACTTAGTTTTATTTCTCAGGCAACATGTGCCACGTTTCCGCTTTTCAGCACTCATTACACAGACATGTGCTAATTACGTTATCTCTGTAATCAGACATTTTTACACAGATTTCATATAAAAATAGTGTTTTCTCAGTTGCAGCAGCTTTTAATCCCAAATTATCTATTTATTACAAGAAAAAAAATACTTCTCATTGTCTTGAGGCAGCCCTAGCCATGCCTTTAATGATTCATCAATGCTGCCTGACTCAGATTGCCCATGTGTTTGCATTTGTCTGGATTTAAGTGCCACTTTGACACTGTGGATTATGCAGTTGTAGCGAGCAGGTCTGAGCTGACCAGGCTGCCGTGCACACGCTTCCCCGTGGTGAGGCGCAGGCATCGATCTGCTGCGGCAGCACCCAGGGGTTTCACTCTTGCTTAGGTCATCCAAGGAATGCCCGAGGTCACCCAAATGCTGCCTGTGACACAATCTACTAAAAATAGGGTTGGCTTCCATTTAAGAACTTTACTGATTTACGTTGGCATTTGTTGGAGGTTTTGTTGCATGTTTAGCTTTAGGGTGCAACAAAATTTCCAGTGGAATTAATCTACAAAAAAGCTTAAAAAAAAAGTTTAAAAAACTCTCATAGAGGAAGAGGATTCGACTACAGGAGTACCTAAAAATGGTATCAGATGTCAGATGAAGTAAGCTGTTGTTTCCTACTTCTCTGAACCTATCCGTAACACTCTTGCTAACAGCTGGATAACACTGTCATGCCAATGGTCTGCTGTAACACTAACCTTGGTTTGTTTGGGTTTTTTTGGTGCTAGAGGTGACAATGGCAAAGCTTTTCTTGCTGGCCTGCTTGATATCCTGTTAGCTCCATTCAGCCTCTGCTAAATGCATTTGCCACGTTACTGATGAAAACTGAGAAAATCAAATCCATTATGCTATTGCTAAAACCTTTCCCACTGGCTGTTAGCTTGTTCTGGTATTGATTTTGTGTGTTTCATGATTGGTAAAATCCTCCACTTAGTTAACTGCTTGGGTTTGTCCCTATGCCACCGCATTCTCATTTGCTCATTAGGAGTGTCCCCCAACTGCCGGCACAGCCCCCAGACTGAAGCACAGCAGAAGGAGAGGAGGGTGTTCAGTAGGCTCCTGTGCAAAATGCAATGAAAGACTGGAAAAGGCAAGCCTAAGAATAGCTTTGCTTAGGGAAGGAAGGTAGATGAGGGCATTGGCTCGGAGAGATAAATAAGGGAGGGTTTCACTGCTGGTACATAGAAAGAAATCTACAAAAAGTCATTTTGACCTTACGCCAGTGCCTCCTGATCACATTGATTTGCATCTGTTAAGTGGTCCCTTGCTGAAAAGGCGCTGGGTCCCCTGCAAACACATGGGCAGTGTGAAACCATGCACGCCTTCATGGCCCCACACATCCACATAGCCGCCTCCAGCTTCTCCCAGTTCTGCTGTGCCCATGTTAAATGACCATTTGCGGTACAATGAAATGAAAAAAACAATAAATGAAAATACAAAGCTTCCCAGCAACAGCAGTATTAGGGCAAAAAGCAGAGGACCAGAGGGTCAAACTGACTGAGGTGCCAAATTACACGCACTAAAGGTCCCTTAACATCCCCACAACTCCCCACAGATACTCACGGCCACCTTTCTTATCACGTAGAATTGTATTTTTCAGGCTCAAATCATCAGATGTTGAAGAAACATAATGTAGAAAAGTTAGTTTGGTTGAGAATTTTAGTATTGGTACAGCAGGCTCTAGTTAATAATTATATTGGCTTCCACTTGGAAGTCTGCAATGTAGGCCAAAACTGAAAACTACATCTCCAGGAATTCTGAATCAGATCAAACCTATGAATCATTTTTATGCTCGTTTACTGCCTCGTTCGGAGGCAGTTATCCAACCTGTAAACTCCCTTTTCATGGGTTACTATTTGTGTGACTCAAAACCAAATTCAAATGATGCTCCTGAGAGAGCAGAAATAGAAGCTTTCACATTACTTAAGCCACTGAATAACAGCACACACATTTTTTCTTGCTACAACTACAACATAAATGCCAAAACTCAAAACAAAGATCAATAGCCACATGAATATGTGGAGGAACAACCAACCCACACTCTTCCTCCTTGGTAAGGCATCTCCTTGTTCGAGTGAAACCAACAGTTCAAATTCTGCGTTTTTGTGGGGCAAGTTTGGATGGAGAGGAAAAGGCTGGAAAGGATCCCATAGCTGCGTACACCATTAAATAAATTGGTCACCACGGACTGCAAGTACACAACAGCAGACTGCATCCTACTGTCTATAGGCCGCAGACCACGGCACACAGCAAGTTGTGTCAGGGCGTCCTTTCCTGACCCCTTATGTCTCTCCCTGCTCAGAGAGGCCTCCAGTGAGGTAGTCTCACCTGGGAGAACCTGGACAACCATCCGATCGCAGCTTCAAGAGATATTTGGGCAGCAGGCAGTGCCACAAAAGCAAGAGAGGCAGTAAGGCCACTCTCTCAGGCTCTGTTTCTAGCTCCTTGGCTCACTTCCGATCCTCCCGCCACTCCGTTTCCTGCAATAGAAGCATCCTGCAGTGAACTGCAGTGTGCAGACAGTGGCACGAAGCCTCGCGTAAGCCCTGCAGGAGAGCCAGCCCAGCGACAGCATCTCCCATGTGCAGAACAATGCTGGCACACCCGGTCTTCACGGGAAAAATATCACGTAATAATAACCCAAGAAAATAGTAGGATTTAATACAGCTATTATCTGAGACTCTGCAGTCTCAGGGGTATAGGAAAAGCTGCTGAGAGGGTCAGGAGTCTTTTACGTTCACTCTTAAACTTAGGTGTGCAAATTGACACCTGTCATGTCAAAGATCAGGAAAAAGGCAACAAACCACTTACAACGCTGTTTGGGAAACTTCTTAACTGCATTATACAGCCCTAATACAACCATTTTTTCAAACTTTCTGTGGTCTCCCTTACTTCTAAGTGTTCTAAACCATTTCTGTGATACAGCAATCCGGACGGCAGAAAGGCTTCCAGAATGCAGCATGCTGGACAAAAAGAGTAGCATTTACATTTAGCAAACACAGGAGGGATAATAACTGTCTCAACCAAATGAAGAAATCAATTCCTTAACCAATGTCAGAGAGGAGAAGGAAGAAGAAGGAAAAAGCAAACGGAATGCCAAGACGCTAAATTTAGATCAGCTCTTATTCCCACTCCGCAAGTATCCGCAGACAAAGAACCTTCACATTGAGTCACCATTGCAGCTYGCGCAATCTAAAACTCAGAATTAAAGCACACATCCCAAATACCAAGTAAAATTACAGTGGCAATCAGTTCTGTGCAAACACACCAAAATAGGTCAAGCTACATGAATTAACCAGGTAAATTAAGAGACTAATATCCCAGATRTTCTTACTGCTTACATCGTCTCCCACCTAAATGTGAAAGTAAAAATATGAGAAATTTTAAATGGTTCTGCCGTTTGATCTCAGTCAGCGCTCCAGCAACAGAACAGAAATTCTGCTACATCCGGCCATCTCACTCACACACACCTCTTGCAGATATCCATAAGAAACATTATGATCCTTCATTGAGAAAACCAAGTCAGTACACGGCCTGTATGCCATAGAGAAGAAATTCGAAGTATTTATAGAAAGCTTTCACTTTATTTGTAATAGAAGACCTCAGAGTCTTTTCACAATATTGTGGTTATGAAATAAACATATCCCAGTATTTTATGAATGATGAGGAGTTGATAAGGGACATCATTATTCAAATACACATACAAGATAAATGTATTTGATACATAGTGATGAACTGCAGAGATGTTTCTCTGCGATGCTTTAAGTCCTTACTTCAATTCTCAACCACAGAATGGAAAAGAAAAAGGAAAAAATTATTTGTGTTTATTGCCAGAGCTGTAAACATTTCCAAGAATGTCTTACTAGCTGTGTTAAAAGCTCTGCCAATATAAAATTTCATATTGGAATAATGAGTCGTACTTTCTAATGAGCACGAGATCTAATTTTGAATTTCAGACCTGTCCATCAGTCTCCACTCAGCTACACACCCCTGCCTCGGGCATGAGACATGCCAGGTAGCACTCGAAGGGAGGGCATCCGGGAGCCTGCGGCTACACACAGTGCCTGCCGCCGGGAGAGCTGGACCTCATCGCTAAGTGGAAAGAGAGGGCAAAGGGGGACACCCACGCCTCTCGCCTCTAGAAACAAAGGCATCATAACATCCAGCGTTTCCACATAGCTGTGGGCATCCTCTGGCCCAGGGCAGGCTGCCTGCGTGGCCGAGATGTCCGTCCGAGTGGCCACTCCCTGCAGCAATGAGCACTTGGCAGCAGGGCAGCATCTCCTCCCAGAGGCAGAGCATCAGCAGGTCACCACTGCAGCACCAGGACACGACGCCCACCCAAAAAGAAGTGGGGGAATGTGCTCCCCAAAATCCCCAGTGTATTATTACAGGATGGATATTTACTGGGAAACACAATAGGGAAAACTATGAAAACAGCAGGACTTGGAAGGAAAGAGAAGCTAGATTTATACAGTTATCCATCTCTATGGATGAGCAATAAGGAGCATTCCCGTGAGCAGTCAAGAGCAGAAGCTGGGGAACTGCCAGAGGAAGACAGGCTAATGTAGGCAAACACAGTGCAGATTCAAAATTATCAGGATGAAAGGGGTTTTAGGATTAATTTCTCTACACAGAGCGATTAAGACATAGGACAGTCTATTAAATGTAGTAAAAGATGTTGCAAGATTAAATATGTCCTCTAGACTGAAACCACCCTCTTGCTTCCCACAGCCCATTAGAGAGCCATCATATAACAACACCTTCCTGTCCCTACTGAGCCTGGTCACAACTGAAGCAGGAAAGATGACCATTTTGTAAAATTACTCCACCGGCAATCTCAGCACAGAACCTAATTCTGAGGAAAAATTAACTGTCCATTTCATGCTGGCAGCTACATGATAGCGGAGAAGGCTGCTGTCTGTATAGCATCCATCTCTTCCCTAAGACTTTTTTGGGCTGATTGTGGAAGGGAGTAATAAAAAGAAGTATTCAAATGACATGGCTTTTAAGCCAAAATCTGTCAGTGCTAGTATGTCACTATCTGTAGGTATTCCATCTCCAATAGTCTGTCTCTCAGGCCACATAACATGAGAGCCTGGGCTGCTTCCTCCTCAGCTAGAGCRTCCATGTCTCCAGACAAAATCCCTGGAAGGGGAAAGCCCCAAGAGGGATCTCGGGGATCGGTAATCAGTCTAAATATCCAGCTCCGGCTGAAATCAGCACCTTACTAAACTACTTCAGCACTTTGGAAAACTCTGCAGATGTCTCCTGCATGTTCTAGATACTTCGAACAAACCTGACCTCAGGGGCATAAAGACACCTGTACCAGAGCAGACCAGGCACCCACCTAATGCAGGATCCTTCACGTCTTTATTTCCTTAATTTCTGGAGATCTGACCCACTATCTCTGGGGTCCTGAAATGATGCTGAGATTATGCCATTATTCCAGTGAGACTCTCAGCAGCCATCGCTTCTCCAGAACCACAGCCAGGGCAGTGACTGCCAGGCAGAGGGGACTCAGGTGCTGCATGCCGAACCCTGCCACATTGCGTTTTTAAGCATCCAAGCTCTCCCAGGGACAGGGTTTAGGCACCTTTTACACATTTCCCCATTCACGTCGTCAGACATATGATTCTCTCTACCCTGAGCCCACATTTTTCCCTGCCCCCACATTTTTCCCTGCCCCGTTGCCTTTCCTGCCTTCCCTGAGATCTCTATGGCTCTATCCTATACTGCTGCTGGGCCTTAGAACTAATCAAAGACTGCATTTTATTTTGTGAAAGTACACAGATACAAACCCACATCATTAAGTGATTCAGAACAGTAACACTTGTGAGAGGCATAAAACATGGGAACCTATGTTTTATCAGGGCTTCAGAGGAAACCAAATGCACCACATAAACACAGTTTTCTGGTTTCTCAGTCCCTTTTCACAGTTATTTCACTGCAATCATAATATGCTGCTATGATATTAACATGATTCTGATTAAGACACTAATAATTAAAAAGTAATCTCAAACACAGGTAACAAAGCACAGCACATATCATTACTGATAGGCTGCACTATACACATTTATCTGCTTTAAAGCTATCAACTTAACGACTGTGTAACGATATACCTCCCAGACCCAGCAAATGGCGGCTGAGCCCCTTGTGCTCTCTTTCCCTTTCTGCTAGCCGTGTATCTGCAATGTCTTTGTAGCAAAACCAGCCGAGATTTCCTAAGTCAGCACGTTCAATCACCAGCTGCCCACTTCCCAGTCAGCATAACCGATTTCTCCAGTGATCCCGGATAGGTTGCACAGGTCCCGGGACAGCAGATGTGGCAGTTCCCTTAGGATGCTACTGCCTGTCCTGCTGGCAGCCCCTCCACTGATGTGGCTTTTTACCAGTATTAGTGAAGCTAATCCCTGGGCTTTAATACGATGTGATCATCTTCCTAATCGAAGAGGTTAATGAAGTGCTTTCACTTAACTACACCTCCAAAACATTTAGGGGAAAGATTCAAATATATCTCCAAGCAGTCCGAAATAAAGGACAGTAAATTTTCCGCAGAACTGCCTGTACACCTTTGTCGCTAACATTGCCATTGACCACCCAGCAAGGCCATTTCTGAATCTGCACTTCTCACTCTGAGCTGTCTCTTAAACATACGAAATGATGCCACACTGCTGTTGGCTGCCCCTGCACCTTCTCCTTTTACGTTCCAAGTACCATTTAATTCAACAGGGATGAAATCAGTCAAATATAGGAAGTAATCTAGAACCTGAAAGTAGTAAATAAACAGTTGCAATAATTCTGCAAGTTTTTAAATCACCTGCATTCATCTGCAGGGATATAGTACTTTGTTCAGTTGCACAAGGGGCTTCGATATCCAGACAAAGCTTAGAATGATTCACGGAGCAGTCAAACTTGAGAGCTCTCACAGCTGCTTATCTACATCATCGGAACAAAACAAATATTTTAAACAAGGTCTCCTCTGCTTATTTCCTGGTTACTTCACTAATGGGAAAGCAATTTACGTATTTCCTCTCCCTAAACATATAAATAATTGAGAAAGGCTTTTGGGTACAAAGGCTGTTGGAAACTGTCATGTCCTTCAYGCTGAGATTTACACAGAGCAATTCATTACTAAGCCTTCTGCCCCGGCACAAGGAGAGGGGCTGCGCAATCTCCCGAGGCCCCTTTCTCACCCCATTCAGCATCGGGTCCCTCTTACGCTACACGGGGCACACAGAATAATGAGACAGACCTCAAAAATCAAGACTGCACGTTTGTGCGCACACGTGCACGTGAGGTGAGACTCTTTTTATTCACTACCTGCCTTAGAGTTATTAGGATGTCATTCTGGCCGCATTCTGAAGGCTTTTTTAATAGGATTAGAAGGACTAAAAATTTGCTCCTTCAGCAGGCAAAAAGACAGAAGAGAGATTTTTGCTCCTTAGCTGAGCATTTCCTGAGCAGGTGGTACGGTACAGTCACAGTTATCATGTCTATCTGATTAATACTAATACTAAAACTGAAATATAATAATGTTGTGAAATATAATAAATTCTAGAAAAATAAAAAATACCAACATTTTACTCTCCCAGCAGCTGCAAACTAGGACTGTATCTCCTGAGACTTTCCAGAATGAAGACAAAAAGACATAATTATTCCCAGAGTTCTGGGCAATAAAAGACATACGTGACTATAACTACAAACTGAAGGAAAACTACAAGTAAAACAGTCGGGGGGGAATTACAAATCAGATTATATTACATACATATGACCACTGCAATTCATGTTAAAAAGACAACAAAACCAGACTACCTACTATTTTATTACACAGGGATGAGCTCAGATACTATAGTGCTGAGGGCAAGGAAGGTAGAATAAGTGTATAAATGAGCTGTCAGGGTAGCTGCTGTAACAAAATGCAGACAGCATCCTGAAATTTCTGAAGAAAATTGAGAAATATAGACAGCCTCAGCGGTTTAAGGCTAGAAAAATGCCATTAAAACAATGCAGTCTGGCTTCCTGCCCTGCGGAGACAAAGGAATTTTGAGAATAATTCCAGGAATGCCTGGTTTCCTTTTCGCTGCTGGAAGTGGATACRGTCAAGTCTGTGGGCTTTTTCCTCTACAGAAAATTTTGGCAAAAACGGAARAACAATTGGACCAAAATTAAGTTTATGAACAACATTTTTCATGTGACTTAGGACATAAACGTAAGATCTGTAGTAATAAGTTATTGCAGGAGGGTTATATTCTCCATTTCTGTGGTTTTTGTGAAGCCTGACAACCAGTTCCAATCCATCTGCATTACTTCCTGCCATTCATAGGGACAAACCTGCTTTCACGTTCACCTACGGAAACAGCAGGAGAAAACCTATATCACTTACCCTCCGTTGCTTCATTTACATCATGCTGTACACAAGAAGGAAACCCGTCCACCCCAGCTGGCAAACCACCTGCCAGAGGACATCCCGCGACGCTTCCTCTATCCACCTGTACCAGAATAGGTACCGTAGCACTAAGATTTGTCATGCTACAGTTAAGTGTTACCAAAGTCCCTAAATACAGGGAGAAATCTTACACAGAAGATGACCCCCAGCAACCCACTGGTATTTTCTAGATGGTAACAACTATCTGGCCTCCACCGGAGTTTACCAGAGAACTGTCCTTAGCTCCTCTCTGGCAGAAACTGGGGCTTACAGTTCAGGGGCAGGCTTTGCGCAGGGCTTGTGCCACTGGCCATGGAGAAGGCAAAGTTTTGCAAAAGACTGTTGCTCACAAACGCAACAGAAACTTCCAGTCTTAACGAAGACTAAAAGAAACATCTCAAAGCATGGGACTGGAGAGTATAAGGAATCTCCTTTCCTCCCATTCTTCTAATAGCAGCAATTACGACATACTGACTCCAGAAACAGTTGATACACAAAACAACTTCTTCCTGGAAACGTGCCAGGAGCTCAGGAAAATTATAAGCTTGCCTTTCCTGTAGCATAAACACATTTCAATGAGGCTCCGCAACAACAACAGCAGCAGCAGAATTATCAGGCAGAGCAGCCGCTAAACGCTACATGCCTCTCTGCTGACAGCCGCCAGCACAGCCAGGCCAGCCTGCACTTTCTAAGGAAAATGGCATTTTTTCAGACAGCTGAGATAACCTTTTCTTGAGTACTCAGGATCCAATGCTGGCACGAACTGAACTCTTCCAGGGGAATGGCAAGTTCCATCATTTCTCATCAGACAAACAGAATTTGGTAGACCAAAGCACTTGGGCAGCAAATGGAGCTAGAAGAGTAGTAATGGGAACTGCCTGCTTTGGTTTTTGGTTTTGKTTTGGTTTGCTTTTTGGTTGTTTTTTTGGTTTGGGGGGGGGTGGGGTCTTGGTTTTTTTCCCCCACTGTTACAAACAGGCAGAAGAAAAAAAGGCATTTAACACATCTCTAAACCACTTCATAGGCTGGGAAGCGGTAGTGAGTTGACTTTTTTCCACCTCGGTCTCCTCCTGTTCCCACACCTGCTTGTTACAAGCACGTCTGTGGATAAAGTCCTTCCACTTCAATGACTCACAATATTCCTAGATTTCATTTTCACTCTTTGTTAAGGGTATGCTTGCAGGGGCAGTCGACACAGTTGGCTGAGTTTTGCTGAGAGTATTTGTTATATCATGACCAGAGGCCTGGCTCCACAGACAGCACGCAGGAACAATTTACACCGTATAGGACAGCAAAAAAAGTGCTACAGTCGCAGAATACGTGTGGTGACTAGAAGGAGGGTATTAAAAGGCCACAGGTTTTTTCTGGTTTGAATTAAGTACTTCCTTTAGTAAATGATACAAGGATGCTATGAAGGGGTAACTTCACTGAACAGAGCGCTGAGCTGGCATTTGATACTGGAGATGGGCAGAAGGATTTGGTTTCTGTATTCCCCACAAAGGGAATTATTACCTGCTCTTACGACAGGCAGAGAGAGCTCTTGATATCACTGTTTTGGTTTGGTTTTCTATAAACTAACTCAAATCGCTTTAAGAGGCAAACTCTGGATTTCTCAGTAATACCCAGACTCCCAGGAACCCTGACTCCAAGGGCTGCTTCCCATGATCACAGAGAAAGGAAAAGCCCAAGTTTCAACAACAGTGCTATACCAGACTTACCCAGGTTTATGACTTTGGTAACTGTCCTGGTTTCAGCTGGGATAGAGTTAATTTTTTTTTCCTAGTAGTTGGTATAGTGCTATGTTTTGGATTTAGTATGAGAAGAATGTTGATAACACACTGATGTTTTTAGTTGTTGCTAAGTAGCCTACTAGTCAAGGACTTTTCAGCTTCCCAAGCTCTGCCAGGTGCACAGGAAGCTGGGAGGGAGCATAGTCAGGACAGCTAGCCCAACTGGCCAATGGGGTATTCCATACCATGTGACGTCATGCTCAGTATATAAAGCTGGGGGAAGAAGAAGGAAGGGGGGGACGTTCGGAGTGATGGCGTTTGTCTTCCCAAGTAACCATTACGCGTGATGGAGCCCTGCTTTCCTAGCGATGGCCGAACACCTGCCTGCCGATGGGAAGTAGTGAATGAATTCCTTGTTTTGCTTTGCTTGCGTGCGCGGCTTTTGCTTTACCTATTAAACTGTCTTTATCTCAACCCATGAGTTTTCTCACTTTTACCCTTCCGATTCTCTCCCCCATCCCACCTGGGGGGAGTGAGCGAGCGGCTGCGTGGTGCTTAGTTGCTGGCTGGGGTTAAACCACGACAGTAACTATGCTGGAGTCTGTAAGTAAAAAGAATTAGAGTCGCCTGGGCAACATTTTAATGAAACATTTATCACTGTCACCTAAACATCAAGAGTGTTATCTAAACGTCACCTAAACATGACTGAATAACGTTGCAGCTGAGGGCACCATTTTCAGCTGAACGGAGAAGAGGCACAACATGCAGCAACATCGCTTCCTCTAAGACTCATCTGCCCCTGAGCCTCTCCTGGTTTTCAGCTCACACAAAACTTCAAGCACGGACACCAAACACGGGGATGATCCTGTGACCAGGACACTGCTCCAGGGCAATAAATGATCAAAGACCACCCTTTATTTCAGACCGGTCACTGAACAGACACCAGCTTTCATTACAAGAAATACCAGTAACGACAAGAGCCTTTTGTCAACTTCCAGATTTGTTCATTGATTACCATCCTTACAGAGGACATTTTATATTTTGATGAAAATGCTTATACTTGTGTTAAGCCCAAACATGCAAGTCATTGCTCTGTCTTAGAAGAATACAAGATTAAAGGGTCAGGTCTCAAAAGGATTGGATCTTTTGGTCAGAAAAAGATTACAGGATAGACTCACACTTGGATTTGAAGTTTTCAGAATGGAAAAGAGAAAGAGAGGGAGGCAGAGTCGGAGAAAGGAAACTTGACCTCAGTTTGAACTAACAAGTGAGACAAATCTCTTATTGTGGAAGTCAGAGGAATGCAGACCTGTTTGGAAAAGTAAAATCAGAGGAAGTAAGTAATAATCAGTAAACTTATTTTCAGAAAATCACCTTATCTATACTGCCTTATTCTTAACATGAACACGATGTTTCCTATGTTATGGTAAAGAATTCCCTGTAAACTTAAAAAGAAGTGATTTTTTTTTTCTAGACAGTTTTCTTCAAGTCATCCATTACCTCCAGTGAAAGTCTACAATCCCTTGAGCATCAAAGCATTTGCCACTGAACATGTTAAATGTTGGCAATAGCCAATTTTGTTTCAGAAGCGCTCACTATGCAATGTCAATTCCTACTTTTCTCTACTAGCTCTTGTCAAAGCCCAAATAATATCCACTGCTGGTGCCACCTAACCAGTTTCTTTCCTCAGCTGGCAACTAAGTACATTTCAGAACTGTAAAATAAATACATTGAAATAAGTTAAAAGTATTTTTTTGTTGAAAGCTCTTACGACTGCACATTTGTTAAGTACCATACTTACTGCAACAATAGTTGCAGTACTGCCAAAAGTGACATTTTACTCTTTTTTATTAAAAATATTTGTGTTAGCACATAAGATATTTAACAACTCTAGTCAACAGTGTCAAAAACAGAAGTCGGCGACTCTTCTATCATAACTAAGTTCTCAAGATAGAAACTTTCTCACATAGAAAGCTGAAAAAAGGATATACTCTGCAACTGCACAATATGTTTATAGTAAGCATTAACCAGATCTAATCTCTGGCATTTCGATCAATCTCATCTGCAAACCATTTTTCCCCACTTCTATATAAATGTTCACACATATAAGTAAAACTACCAGCAGAACTGACTGTTCTAACTGAAAACAAACTCTGTTTCTCTCCAAAGCACATCAGCAAATGTTCTTGCTCAACACTATAGTAGTACAGTAACCACAAGCGAACATGCCATAAGGCTACCTGGAGTGACTGTGCCTAGAGCTGACATTTGGACATGTAGAAATGTCCATTTCTATAAATTTTGTAGAGGTGCCTCAGTCCATAATCGCCAGGTGTTCAGATCCTACCTATCTCACAGGGATTTCCTAGGAACAGGACAAGCCATCATAAACACATACTGCTTTAAGATCCAGATCAGTTTTCCTAAACTTTAATCAGAGACACATCACTGTTTAAAAGTTTAACACACTGACCTAGGACTAATGCAGGACACTTGTGATTTGACTTTCAATTTTAAAAATACTCATGAAGTCACAAGATGCTTTTCCCACAAAGGCAAGACTAAAATTCAGCCCATGCTTAACCTATTTACCTAGTCTTTTATCTTCATGTTGTAAGAACATTCAATCAAATCTGCTGATTCAGATAAATGTCTTTACAGGAAAAAGGATATTTGTCCTTTGGATTCAGGTTTGCAAAATATCACGGAAAACACAAGTTTTCACAAATTAAGTAGTAAGCGCTGATGTTCTGGGGAAATGTCTTTGCAAGTTATTATTTACTGCTTGGGGATCATATTTGAGGAAATTTCACATGTCACAGAAAAGCTTTGTAAAAAAGCACTGTAAAAAAATAATTTCCCATACTGTATATTGTGACTTTTCTCAAATTAAATTCCTTTCCCTATTGAAATAACGGATCAAACCCATACAGCCTACAGTTCATTTAGTGCATTGAACAGATCGCATGTCAAGCCAAAGCCACTTTGATCCTAAAAAAAAAAGAAAAAAGAAAAAAAAAAAAAGACAAAAAAAAAGACTGTTGAATCAGCAGTGTCATACACTAGATTAAATTTGCCACTAATCCAATCAGATACATCACTTACTTTGCCCTACATGTTAAGCACACAACCCCCCAGTCTATTAAAGGCCACGTATTTCATTAAATAGTGCTGGTTCATAATTCCCAGTTAATGTCTCAGCACAAATTAAAAGGGAGTTTAAATTCTACTTCCCCTTGCTGATGTGTATCTTTGTGATCAGCTCCTTTGCCACCCCTGGCAGGGTGTATTGCCACTAATAGCTTCTGTTTTTACAGTGCAGTAAAATGGGTCATATAACCTTGGAGATGACTGATATTGGAGCAGACACGAACTAAGACGCAGCGTAACTGGGCACAAACCACGAGTCTGGCCAAGCCCGCTGCTCAGCTGGGTGCAGATGATGCCAGGGCAGAAAGGAAGGAGCTAGCCTGTGTTACAACACACAACCAGGTGAAGACAGCACAACCGGCAAAGGGGTGTGTGACCTGCTCAAAGTTTAGTTGTACTCCTAGGCAGAGCTACATGGATAGATAGTATATTTATATACTTTTGATATTTTTATTTTTTATGTATATTGATACATATGTTTCAGGCGGGCTGTTGCACCCCCTCTCCGCAACTCGGCAGAAGTTCAGCTGCACACTTGCTGCTCTCTGTGGCAATACTGCCCGTAACTCGATGGGTTGCATAAGACCCAGGAGAGGCATGACTCTTCATTTGCAGAATTTACATATTAGCCAATTTAAATACCCAAAGTGGGGACCAAAACTAAGGACAAATTTGGACTCCCCCTCACCCCTTGCCCAGTTGTAAAAAAAGCTTCAGAGTGTGAGTTGCAGCCTCAGAGCAGGGCTAGGGCAGCTCTCCCAGGACAGTCTCCTTTCCTTTGCCAGCAACCTGGAATCAGTATTATTGGATTGGTATATATTTTCATCATGCTGAGAGTCATTTCCCAAACACTAGTCTTTACCTGCTAATTGTTAAGTTTACATTTTCACCAGTAATTGGCTTTCACCTGCTGCTCTTGCTGCTACAGACTTTAAGAGACCTTAAACACTTCTTCTCAAGAACTCAGTCTAACCAAGCATGGTGAGCTGCTTCACACTATAATTAAGTCTTCCTGGCCCTGTGAACCACAATATAAAAGTTAATGAAGCGTAAAAGAAATTAGGGATGTTGTTACTCAAAACACCCAAATTTTACAAGTCATATTTCTTAACTGTAAGATTATTTCACGTCTGTCATTCATTTGTTCTAGCTTCGCTGTGAAAAGACTGCAGAAAAATTATGTTTATTTGAAATGTCACCTTTAGCTATCTTCATACCAAGTTTAAGCTCAATAAGCTCATACTACATTAAACTGAAAATCTGTTGAATGAAAGGTAAGTTTGACTGAACTGCAGTTTTCATAATGTAATAGCACATAATCAAAGGTAAGATTGCTATCCCCACCAGAACTCTCTCTAGTAAAAAATCTGTTTCATGGTAACAGGATAGGTCAATTACTGTTTTCCCCCAATAAAATTACTTTTATATAGTTTTTGCTTATTACATTAGAATAAATGATGTATGCACATTTTTAAATACGATTTCTCTCTTCATGAAGGCAATCATAATTAGCAAACTCGTAAGTCCTTTCTCAGTTTTTAGTCTGTGTTTACTTGAAGAAACTCTCGCTAAGGATCACAACAAAGTCTTCAGATTTTATCCCATTCTCACTACTGTCATTGTCTGACAATTTCTGAGACTGAGAATTAATAAATAAGTATTTTCCTTACACTGCAACTTCCTTACATCTTCATATCATCCGTCAACATAACTATTAGCTTGAACACTTAGAGATACGCCAACAAAAATAGCTGAAAGCCCATGGAAGACAGTAAGAGTGGACTTACGCCTCCATGTCCTCAAAATTTTGCTTCCTATCTTCTCGTCAAACATGTCTTTTATATTTGACATGTTTATCAGCTGGATAAATATGCACATTGTCAGATTTCACACTCAGAAGCATCATTGTGACCCTGGGGCAGATATTCACATTGTATATTTTTGCAGCTGGAGAACCCATAGAAGACAAACATGCTTTGAAAAAGGCAGCAAGATCAAGGCCATATGAATGAAGATGTAAGATTAAGGTTTATTTATGCAAAACAAACTTTTTTTAAATAATAAAAAAAAGAACAAAAATAACGTCCAAATGAAGTTAGACCCTGTTGCAAAGAAAAGTCAGAGGACAAGTTTCGAAAGAGTCAAAAAAGTCCATTTTAAAGTGTGCCACTTAGGGCCTTTTTCAAAGCGCTAGCATACACACAGAAACTTTCGAATGCTTATATAGCTGTATTTAACCTCTAAAAAATATGTACCATTTAATATTAGTATGCTGCAGAACTTGTATTTGCTGTGAGAATAGCTCTACTGCCAATTCCCATGAATTAATTCAGCATTTTACAAAAGTATTGGGGGATGAAATATTTGCCACTGAATACAAACAGAGATTTCATCAGAGTATTTTGAAGATCTGCACAAGATGTTTTATGCCAACCTCAGTCCCACAACATGCAGCTTACGAAGAGGGGCAGTGCGTACAAGAGCGCTTACGGGTAAGTAACACCCATCTCCACACCAGTATTTCCATCCCAGTGTTTTCACAGCACTTCCATTTTCAACCAACAGTTTTCTCTCGAATGCAGACTTTCCACATAGCTGTAAATTTAGGACATTCAAGGGTGGATGAATGTTTTTAGTAAAACTAACATAATCTGAGCCAAGATCGATTTAAAGATCTACTTTGCATGCCTTTTAATTCTGAAGGCTTAATTTTGCTGCTAGTTTGTCAAATTAATACTAGCCTAAGAAGGGCCTGTATTTGGCCGTAACGTGGTTTGTCGCTTCTTTTACCTGTCTGACCTGTCATTTGTACTTTTGCCATTTTGACTGTTTCTCTGCATTCCCCTTTGCAGCCAGCCATGGACCCAAGAGTTGTTTCGCAGGGACTGAAGCTCTGCCCAACTCAGAAGTTTTAGCCTGAAAACTGCGTCACTGAGCATCGGGCATGTGCAGCGTTCAAACACCAATGTCCGTGAGCTTTGCAGGGGTATTTTCAGCGATTGTCCTCACAGGTATCTGCTCCTACCATGCCTGTTTTGTTATGGGAGCAAGTAATAACCATTCCAAATGGGAGTTACAAGAACTCATTGCACTTGGTGTTATATAGTGTGGAAGGAATAAAAGGAGAATAAAGTCACTTTACCGCAGTTCGAGGAGTTGGTAGTATCTGCCCAGCCCCACCGCATGTCCCTCTATCCCACACACATCATGTAGGTTGGCTGAGCCGTAGGCATGGGGACCAGAACAGATCCTCTCCTTTAAATGCTCCTTTCAAAATGGGAATTGCCCCTATTTATCCCTGGGGCCTCTTCCCACCTCCAGAGAGAAAATGTCTAGTTCCTCAGCTCATTTCAAAGATTATTCACTCACTGATTTACCTCCATGGGAAGAAAGTACTTATGGCATTTTGTTTTAAAGGCTTCTAATTCTGGAAGTGTCATAAATGTAATGAACATTAATGATATATATGTTCATGACGTATATTTCCTGTAATAAAACAGTTCAAACAAATAATGTCCCCATCACAAAGAGCCACAATGGAAAGCTGTACGGGTAAGATCATTAATGTGCAGGGGCTGAGTGAAAATTTGGTCCTGATTTGTTTACTTGAATTATTCAATGCAAGCGGGTGTGAAGAGAAGCAATTTTCCCTTAAAATACAGGACAAGCGCCGTATTCTTTATTCTCTCTCTGGCTTCTGTGTCAGAAAATCAGAAAAGCTTTCTAGCTTCCCTTTTAGGGAAAAAAAAACATAAAAGCTTCTTTAAATTACAGTAGATGTGAAGTCAGTGACTGAAATGATGGGAGACTGTCCACAAAGCCGTCCTAGAGGACGTGCTGTCAGTTAAGGACTTGGTTGCAGCTGCACCAAAGTTGTCAACAATCTGAAAACACGTCTTGCCCACAGCCACTGGGCCTCCGACAAACGGGAACGCAGTGGAGCCGCAGCTCTTCCTGAGGGTCTGGACCTGACACATTCGCCCTTGAAGCACCAAGTGATGCTTTTTAAGAGAGACATACGTACGCCTACCACAGTGTGCCTCTACCACCTACACGTGCCTATGGTTTCAAGTTAGATTTAAAACAGATTTAGACGCCCATAGCAGGATTTAGGTGGAACTCAGACTACTATATCCAAAACTGTACTCTTTTCTTTAAATGCACCAACTTGAGCTCCCCGAATAGACAGAATGCTAAGAAGTGAATTCCACCAGCACAGAACAACTGTTTTACACAGCAGCACGTTTTGTGTAGTCCTGCTGCAGCACATCCACTGCTTTTCTCTGTCGTTCTTTCCACTATCAGAACACTTGCATTCAGCTCAGTAAAAGCATAACAATTTGATTTTCACTTCAAGTTATGTAGATACCATACAAATATGTACATGTATTTGCATTTTCCTATACAACTACTGCATTAATAATTGCTCCAGGCACTATAAGAGGAACTCTAGCTTGTGACAAGAAGCACAGCCCCACTGAAGCGACATGGGAGACGGCCCCAAAAACAGACCATAAACTGCCGCCGGCATCAGGAAACATGGGTGCTAATCCCGGGTTGAGACACGGCTTTCTTCATAAATCACAGGACCTCTTCATTTCTCTCTTTCCCTCTTTCAGAGGCAACCACTTCAGTAAAAGGGACTGCCTTGTACTATGTGTTTGCATACTGCCTATTCCAGCCAAACCATACTGTCTGGTTTGATATATAGACACTGAGCAAACCACATGCCATCAAGGCAAATTCCCCAAGAAAGAGCCCACTGCAACTAGCCAAAATTGAACAGCCTGGCCTTGGCTGGCAGCCAAGCAGTGTCCCAGCTGAAGCTAACAGTAACTCTTCCACTTCTGTAATGATTACTCTAATGGGTATATTTATAGTGTAAATGCTGTATATACCCACTGCAAATGCTGACAACCACTGTAAATCCACTGTAAATGCTGACAGTGATTTATCGTTTAATAAATTATGAGTCTGATTTTCAAAGGCAGCCAAGTGCCAGCTCTGTTCCCATTGAAGCCACTAGGAAAAAAATCTGTCTTGATTTCAGTAGAGTCAGATGAAGACTCAAGACTTTTAAAAATTCTTAATTATATGCAGATGTAAAAGCTCACTGAAACAAAATGAGTATATAAACATGTAAACTGCTTAAACAAGTCTTTAAATTTACATCAGACCAAATTTTGCGGTTTGCAGGTATTTCACATCAAAGCCATAACAGATGTGAAAGCCAAAAGGAGCAAGAGAGAGAGAACTGAGATTCATGACTCTTCTGTTTCTTAAATCCAGATATAACGCATAATGACTGAGTCTTAACCTTGGCCTGAAGTATAATACATGACAGTACAATGTTTCTTACAGAAAAGGTAGCTGTATCTTGTGGCAGTAACATGTAAAATTTAAATGACATGAATAATTAAGAAGAGATTAATAGATACCTCAAATAAATAACAGGTTTCATGAAAATAGCATCACATACATGTTTTAAAACCCTTAACTGAAAGTGTAGTAAACAGTAAAGCACCTGCAGGAAGTAATTTTTACTTTCACAAAACAGTCTATCAGTTTATAATACGTTTACAGCAGTAGCTACCATATATCCAGAGTTTCAATATAGGGTTTTCTTAAGGGCAACTTAAGTAGCTGGTTTTTATTAAATGTAAGCAAGGATCAAATCTGCTACCTTTACTCATGCCGAGCTCATTTTACTCAGGACCTGAGCCTGCACGTATGTTCAAAGTTGGCATTAAGAGTACAAAGGTTTAGCCATGTATCACAGCTCCCAGGACAAAGCCCATTCCCTCAAGATATCCCAATTTATTCCAAAAGTATCTGCCATCCAATCGCTAGCACATGTAATCCTCGGTACCTAGATATTTAGGTACATCCAAGAAGCTAGATCCCATAACATCTGAGTTAACAAAAAACGTATTTCCAAAAGAAGTGCCGGTGAGAAGAGGAGCCTCTGTCAGGCTCCTGAACCCTTTCAGCACTTAAAAGAGCAGAAATCAGCAGCTGCAATTCACAGAGAACTAACAGGACTTCCTTGCCCTCGAGGCAAAGGTAACAGTCATAAGAATCTAATAAATAATTATTACTAAAATAACTTCTTTCATGAGGTTCTATAAAGGTATTACGTAAATGAGGGACACTTAAAATGCAGTGAAACACTTGCTCATTCAGAGTTATTCGGGTGGAATAGCTCTCAGCAACTGCTGTCTGCTGTAAATCATGACAACAGGCTACATTACAAAATATAGCGGGGAAGGGATGACATTGGAAACCAGCCACAGCTTGCAAGTGCACAAGGTGGACAGACATCTCTGCATTTCAGAAATCATTCTTCAGACCAGAATACTGAGCCCTCAGCAGTCGGAGCATTTCCCATCTGTAACTGCGTTCTCAGCTGAGTCTTATCGGTGAAAAGCCTGAAAAGCAATAGTATTGCCGATATGCCATTCAATCGCCCTCCCCTACTGTTGCCCCATCCAAAGATGAATTCAGAAAAGCCACTTCTGAGGAGCTCATACAACCTAAAGAGCAGTTAATGGAATGGTGAAACTTCCCTGCCAGGACACCAGAGACCTCACACAGCGCATTTCACCTTAGTGTAAATGTTTCAATGCTTGAGTTATAAACCTCCAGAAATAGGACTTCAAGATTATAATTTTCACATCCCCTTGCCTAAGGTGTTACTCTAAAAAGAAACTGCTAAAGAGAGATCTATTACCTGAGGTAAGATTAAAAATAAGGTTTCAGGGCAAGTAAGTTCAATGCGAAATGTATATATATTTAAGAGACCCACTTATTCCATGCGGTTACATTTCTCCCTGATCTTCCTTTTCTTTTCATGCAATTATATTTAGAATTAATAGGATTTAGAATTATATTTAGAATTACATAGTCAAAACTGTAGAGCTGTGTCCATCTTTTTAAGATGCTTTCTAAACCAATTTTCTCAAAGACTTCTCAGCCATCTGAACTACATATGGATTTTTTTTCCCATTTTGCAGTTTTACAGATATTTGGATTTAAAAAAAATAATGCTTAAACAAAACTAAGCTTAAAAAAAGTACCTGCTAATAACAACCATTTGCTTAATGGTAGTTGTACAGACACTGCAGTAAGAGATTGCTTACATCTGCAAACAGAAACCATTTATAAAAATTAGTCTTATAAACCACCACACATAAATCGATGGGAAATCAATGCCCATGGTTTCTATTAGGAAGTAGTAATGAATTATTACTTATCCAAGAAGTAAAATAAGCTCTTCCCCCCACGCCCCACCCATAGAACTCTGAAGGCCAGATCCAAAGCCCTCAACAGTCAGTGAAGCTCCTCACTGACTTCTGCGGGCTTTGGATGACACCCTTCGCCTGTCCTTAATCTTGTCAACAAATTCTATCATACCCTTCAGAGAAAATCCTGTAGTTGTTTTAAGTATGTCTAATCCATAAGGACAAAGCTTTAATGAGTTTCTAAATTTATATCTTAAGAAGTAAAATAAAACAAAATAAAAAACCCCTGTGACCTAGAATCTACTCCAAAGCATTGCTCATCTTTTTATGGGCTCCGTACACTATCCTGCAGTGAAGTCTCTAGATTAGATTTCTCTCACGTACATGAGCTAATAGGCAGAAAACAGGAAAGAATTCTCGTGCTACACAGAAATATGGTTTTCACCATATCCCTCAAAAGGCAGCAAAGGGGCCACGCTCTGCATACCCACTGTCACCCCAGAGAAGCTACCACCTCATCTGCCTGCAGGTGTACGTCAGTGAAAAGCTACATGCGTTAATCGTGGTTATACGACTTGACATACAACTTGCTAACGGCGCGTGCACACGTGTGTGTGTATATAAATGCATGTGTTAATAGAGAGATATAGAAAATGTATATGTATTTAAAGAAGAGATAATGTAAAATTTACATGCAAACAAAATCTTCACTACGATCACTTTCCAGCACAGGGGCAAAGGCAGATTTCACCTTTCAATGAATAAACAATTTCTTACTCATTTAGGCAAGCGTAGGAACGGCTTACCATTCGCCAGAGCGTCATAAGGGTAACCGCAAAGCAACGGTATTGACAGCCTGGGGGGACTGTGAAATGTTCGTCACCGGGGGTTTGAAGAAAAAGTTAGAGAAACATTTGTCAGGGAGGGTTGAGATGGAGCTGACTCTGCCTTGGGCAGGCAGGTGAGTTGGCTGACCCCGTAGAGTCCCTCCCATATGAGTTTTCTGTGAGAGTGTGTGTCTGACAGCATGACATCATTTCTAGATGAGAGATACTAGTTTTAGTAAAAACGAGAAGTCAAATAAATGAGGGATGGAGTAGGCCCCTGGGAACAGTAACAGACTTCTCCTTGATTCTCACTGTCCATCCCTTAGGTGGTTTAATAAAGGGCAGGATATTGTGCATCGTAAAATGGAAGAGATAAAATTCATAAGAACTTCTTGTGTTCCACTGAGTTTGTTTATAATTTGGCAGTTCTGTAATTTAAAAGAATTGAACAGTACTTTCCATGCAGACTTTTATCAGCCTGAGAACAATAACATCCTAGTCCGTTACCTAGGGTTTATTACACTTCTAACAAAATGACAAATGAAAGCAAACACCAACCTTTCACTTGTTCCTATTCAAGAATTTAAATTCCTTCAAATGACCTGATTCTGTACCCTACAGGAAACTGCAAGTCAAAATCATTTACTTAGTCCCTTTTTATTTAATTTTGCATTTAAATGTATTCATTTTAAGGTAAATAAAATCAACCAAAGCTGGTAAGCAGCTAGGGGAGTGGAAGACGAGTGGGTGAATTCATGAGAAAAGGGAGGGAATTTACTCTGTTTAGTCATGCATGCAGAATGTACAGAAAAAGATATGAAAATATATAAACAATAAACAATGTATTTATCACCACACTGATCATTATAGCTGCCTGGTGCAGCGCTCGTTGCATCCCTTTTTTCTCTTATTGTTTTTCTAGTGTATATAGTCTGGGGAGAGGACAATATTCCTTTGTGTTTTCACATTGCTAGGCACATTTGGGATGCTGCTGCAATCTAGCCCAGTGAACCTACAAGGCTACTGTAAGATGCAGCAGGGAGGGCCAAGAGAGAAAGCAGCAGAAGGGCAGCAACCAACATCTGCTGCAGCAGAGGAAAGTACAAACCAACTTATTTAGTCTTCTCTGATCTTGAACCGATTTGGGTATTGCTCTTAAGGCTTGACCCAGAATAAGTCGTGACTACATCAGAAAAAGAGGTCCAGGATAGCAGAGGGCACAGGTCAAGAAGATGTAACTTTTGACTCCTAATGGTGATAAAATAGTCCCTATTGATGGTTTGACTCTCTCCCACCTGGTGCCAGGCAGAATCCTAGAAAAAGACCTGCCTTTTGTAAAAATAGGTGGGGTCATAGACAAGCTATAGAGGGGAGCTGCCAGGCACACAACAATGCAGAGTGCTCCCCATCACATCGCTGGAGAGGGAGCAGGTAAAACCCCAAACCAAACACCTCTTGTACTGTGCACCTCTTCCTTTTTGGTCCTGCGGCTTCTTCCCTGCTTGATCCTGCTGAATATGTAATAAGTAATGCCTTTTCTCTCATTTGCAGATACTAGTAGAGGGCTTCTCCCTTGTTTCATGTTTATATCTACTCAACCTCTCTCCTAACTGTTCAGCCGCATTTTCATATAGAAGTTTGTGTATATCTTTAGAATTCAATCCGTATGGTGTTATTTCTGCACATATAGCCTAAACAAAGTTTCTACTTGCAAATTCCCTTAATTATAACCATCCACTCACACTAAAGTAAGCTACAGTATTTAATGCTCACAGACTTCAAAATCACAGCATCCTCAGGATGAGCTCACTTCAAGTGCAAGCCAAATGATGCATACTAGCTGTATCTATACTGTAAATACAGGCAGACTCTTCACGGAAGGATCCCCACCAAACAAGCACGTCTCTGTGCACTGAAGTGATCTATTAAAAAAGAAAGTAATGCAAACAATTGATGGAACAGGACTTAAGTATGAAACGAAGCTTCAGCATAAAAGGGTAAATACAGCCTTCAAGTGGACAAATCAACTTGCTGTTTCAGCAACACAGGAATTACCACACTGATCTGAAGTCAGACTACTGTCTCAGTGATTAGTTCAATACGCTGCAGAGCAACAGGCAAACACCCCACCACAGGCTGACGCAGGTTAATTTGTCCCTCTTAGTAGGGAACACACCCTGTTCTTTAGTAGACAGGAGTAAACAGAATCTTGAAATGTAATTCTTGTGGAACACAGTTTGTTCCAGTCAATTATGATGGCCCTGAACATTCCCAATATCCACATTTCAGTCTTTTTTCAATTCTAAATACCTTTTAAGTATCAACCACCTCTTTTGGTTGTAAATTTTATTTATATATTTAAAACAACATGTTTGTTTCTTTCATTGATTTTGAATTTTCTGCTGTTGTATTTCATAGAGTATCTCCTACATTTTCTAGAAGTAAACTAAAGCTTCAATCTGTCTTCTGCAGTTACTCATTGTTTATGTATTTTCAATTTTTTTCTCCTCCTCTTCTCCTCAGAGATTAAAGTGTCTTTTCCAATTGTCCTTCACCAATTAATTCTTTTTTGTCCCTAAGATAGGGATGACCAGAACTTATTATTTACAATAAAGTTTATACAAAATCTACATGCAACACCATGTTCTCTGTAGCGTTCACAACCCCACGTAACCTAGCATCATCTTTGCTTTTTCTAACCAATGCTGCACATGCATAGGACCTCCTTTCAGCTGTAACGCCCAGGTTCAATACCAGTATTGATAACGCCATCATTTTAGCACTGGAAAAAATGCCTTAGTTATTTTACATCCCTATTAAAGTTATCCTAGCTGGACAGTACAGTGGTCATATTGGGGCCACAAACAGTGGGCCGTGTGCTCTTTAGCCTCACAAATCCAAGTAACAGGAAACGACTCACACCACCAAGGAAAGAATTATATAAAAATGGAAGAGGGTTGCTAGCACTAGCAAGACAGATAACAAGACAGAATATCTTTTTTTAAAATATTTAGGTTGATACAATGTGGTGACTTCACATCAAATTCTAGCGGAACTGGACAAATCTATGATATTCAAGTAAGTTGATCTTGAATAGGTTTGTTTTGCTAAGGAACGCATCTTGAGTAAGTTTGTTTTGCCAGGCATGACTCACATATTAAGCAAACACTATCCACAATGTGTTTTTACTCCCGAAGACATTTGAATCTTCTTCTAAAAAAGTGATGGAAGGACAAATGTTTGAGACCTCCTTTGGGGAAAATCTTTGTTCAATTGCTACTTTAACTGGGATTTTTTTCCTGTACTCACTCACACCTTGGTTGTGAATTCTGCAGATGCTCCCTTCGTTCTCTTTCAAATGTCACTCTCTTCTCATGTCCCAACCATTTATTTAAAGGCAGTTTTTCTTAGTTGGTAAAAGGGCATTTGAAGGCATAGCAGTACTCTAACATTTTCAGTTCCAGTCCTATACTGTGTCAATTTAATCTCATCACTTGCCTCAAAGTCCTTTTGTTCTTCTTGTTTAGGAACCTACAGACATATGGCAGTAGTCAGCTAGAGGCAGAAAGAAGTGACATGTGTCATGAGCTTAGAGCAAGCTAAGAAAAATTAACAAGCAAAAGGTAAGGTTTTTCACTAGAGGTAAGTGTTAAATATAGAACTAAAGTGTCCCAAATACAATAGCAGCACTTTCTGCATGGGTGCAGACACTATAAATATCTGATTTTCAGATGGCAGACTATGGTCGACTCCAGGCGAGGAGTAGTATTTCTCCTCAGTTGAAATGCCAGTGCTTTCTGTAATTTCACAGTGAAGTTCACAAAAGGCAACCGATCACTAGGAGCACATGCCAGCAAGGAATCAAGCAGCTCCCATTCACCTGCAAGGTCAATACTTTGTCAATAGCTGTGAATTTGTAGGTATTTATTTCTCTGGTTGCTCCTGCACTGGTATAGCAAGAGCCAGTGACCCTGAGGAACATACACAGGTGCCAGCTGGGAGACCTGCTCTTGCAGTTCACAGGCCAGCCTTATATTAGCGGCTAGCAAAATGTAGAACGATGAAATTAAAGGAAAGGAGATTTAGTCTATATAGATATGAAGGTATTTGCCTCCTTTTCTTTAACCTAACATGTTCCAAGATAAGAGTAAGGACCATCCCGCCAGCAAAGGTATATAAAAGTTCATGTACCCATACCTGTTAGACATACTTTCAGGTACAAATCAAATGCAGAGTAATACAGATGCTGTTTTAAGTAAGAGATGGGTCCTGCTGTTTAGCCCCACTACAGCAGCTGCATCATGCCCTCACCTGTTTTGAAGTTAACAGGTAACTGGTCTTCCCATCCAGACCCCTATGAAGTCTGAGCTGCAGTTGAGAGAGAGGCTCTAATATAAGCAACACAGCTAGCCCACTAACTGTAAAATGCTGGATATTCTATTTTAACCCAGTACTGATGCTTCTTCGCTGAAGTTTTCCTTTATCATTCCCAGGAAATACTGAAAAATCTGTCATCTTTTAGTAAGCTTTAGTTTTAAACCTTTAAGGAACAAAACTGAAAATTAATGGTGTTAACGTATAAGTGCAATAAAAATAGCRGCTGATAAAAATCCCTGTAAAAATGAAATACAGCTTATTCTTCTTGCAACTTTACATGCAGCTTGCATTTCTTCCTAAAGCTTCTGAAAAGGCCAGGAGAGACTATTTATCAGAAAACCATCAAGCTAGAATTTCAAGTCAGGCTAAAAAGACCCCAGCTGAGCTGCTTACTTATAAATAAAAGAATCTATGAAGTATGGCATGGAGCTTGATTTCCTTAGCTTTGAACCCCAAAGCTGACTGGTCAAACCCAGCAAATTCTATCCGCAGTTTAATTCACCTTATTTTTAAAGTTCCGCTGCAGCATCAATCACCTTTGGATTTGCTATCAGGCCTTCCTTATGCATCAGACTATAAAATACACACATGGCCTTGCTTAAGCTGTCAGCTCATTAAGGAGAGTGCATTCAAAGCTACAGAACTATCGAGACACCCAAAAAACTATACTTTTTGCATAGGCTTCTATAGAGGAGGCAGAAAAGCGAGAGTTTGGGGCACACCAGGTGCCATGGTAATGGAATGAAGCAGTTGGGGAAAAAAAAAAAAGCATTGGAAATTTAACAAGATCCATGTTACATATATGGGATTCCTGAAAAAATGTTCAGCACTGGTCTGCTCTCGGAGGTTAAGGCAGTTATGCTTTTGCCTACAGTGACAGAAGAGTTATGGATACATAATGCAACCAGATCTACTGTGTATAACACAGCTTTAGTGAAGTCTGTATCATGAATTACATAAAATATACTGGCTGAGCTTACCAGTTAAAATTGACTTTTTTATTTTATTAAGCAGTAAAGTCAGGAAGGAAGATGTAAAAGAAAAACTTATGCATCACTGGGATGGCCACTATCCAAATCTTTGCAGCTTTCAGAAAAGCTGTCATTATTTGATGTAATGTATGAAATGGCCTGGAGATCTGAAAATCTAAGCCAAATTCTCAATCAGTCAGAAGTCTGTTGCACTATGCCACCTTACATTAGCTAAGGATTTGGCATCTCATCCCTTAAAATTTTAAGCTTTTATTTGGTGATTTGGATCACCAACACAAACTGGTACCCATTCCCTATGGCTGCAGGGGGCTGCTTGGATGAAGTCATGTTCGCAAGGTCCTCCTCTTACTACTGCTGAAGGAAATGAGAGATTTAATTTTCACAGCTCTTTAGTCAGGAATCATTTTCTTCCCTCCTCATTACAGTGTCTTTGCATTTGTTAAAACTCTTTTGCAAAGAAAAGAGAAAGAAAGTGAAAGCAGTAAGATGTATTAAGTTGTATTAATAAGTACACAAAAAAAATCTCTGTTTTCCAGCTATTACTAAATAAGATTAAACTAGCTCCTGTAATCAGACCCACCTCTTATCGGAGAAAGGAGAAGTGAAGAAATGGCAGTGAGATAAGAATTAGCCTCAAGAAAAGCATCATCATTATTCCCTTCCCACTCCACAACCTTAAACATATTCAGTCTTACTTGATTTCATCAAGATACTGCCTAGCCAAGTGAAAATATTCCAAAAATAGTGTCAGCACCAAGACTACTTGCACTGCAGCATATTCCTGGACACTTTCCTTCTGATCTATCCCTTCTGACACGACATCCAGACCATCACTAAAGCTTAGTATCAGACTGTGGCATTCAGTATCTGACGTTGCAGCAATTACCGAGTTACTGTGATTGAACGCCTCTCCCTGAGTAATCCCCACAGACTGGTACTCCGCATGAGAATTTGACTTTTGAAGAGAACACTGATCTTCTACACTCTGACACAGGACGTGTTTCCAGGTCCTGCACATTCAGCATAACTCAAAGCAGCTCTGATATGAATTTCAACCGGCAGATTAAAGTTCTGGTGTTCTGCAACCTCTATTTACCTTTGAAACAGCTACTATTTATGTCTTCTATCTAGACAAAAATCACCCTCAGCACATCCCAGTGCTTCCTAGCTTTCTCCATTTTTCTTGGCTCTAGCACAGTATCTTCAAAACTTGACACCAAATCTGCTCATTGTTTTAACCACTCATTGCATTATGTGTAAAGAATACTGCCTATAAACTGTATTTTGCACTTCTTCACTATCCTTCTGCCCTTCAGCGGCTTTTATGATTTCTGCTGACGCTGCCTACCTGGGAAACCTCAGCTCTGGGAAAGGATTTTGTTTTTCTCTAAGGAAAAGAATATGCAAGAAAAAAACCCAACTCCATCAAATCAACTGCCTTACTTGTTAGTCAGGCAAACGTTTTGGGGCGCTTCATGTACAAGAGCTCTATTTCTGTTCCCTCCAGATTAAGAACCAAAGCTTCCACTACAGCATGTGTCAGCCTTGGCGGGTGCAGAGGTAGTATGACTTCATGCACACTAACGGAGTTGTTCCGAATTTGGTTTGGATGTCCAATACAAGACAGACATTCATTCCTTCTTTACCACATTTTTGCCATTCCTTTGTAATTCAACTGGGAAAAGCTAAACTGAAGCATATAGCGCAAAGTGGACACATGATACAAAGTGCAATATATCCTCAGGTAGGCATCAAATCCAAATTCTGCCTTGGGATGCAAGCATAAAGCTTCTGCAAGTATCTAAGAGAGAGAGAACTTTGTCAAGATTTAATCGAGATCACAAAGTAGAACTGTAATGCTCAAGTTGTCTGAATTGCCAGAACCAAAAGCTGGAACGATACCTGTGCCTTTTGGAAATACAACACTTCATATGATCCAGTCAACCTCCTTTCCCTGCTCTCACAGGCATCTAAAGACCAGGCTATTAGTCCTTCATTGTTTTCTATTCCAAAGTTTTATCTTGTTTCAAGATCGTCTCTCATTCCTTGCTGTCTGACAACACTTCTAGCTTTTTAGAAGTTTTAATTCTACTAATTATTTATATTCCCAAAAGTAACATTTTTGATGYATGTGCTGTTCTTGGCCAAAGGCTTTTTTACCCCTTTTTCTACCCACGTGGCCTGTGGAACCATTTTTGCTTTGCTAAAATGTCCAAAGAAGGGACACTTCTACCAGCACTGAAATACACAGCATCTTTCTTATCTTATATAAAGATTAAGCCCAACCTGCCATCTGTTCAATCTGCCACATCTCACACTTCCTGCAAAAGAGAGCTAGTTTGATCATCACCCATCTAGACTTTGATAGAGTGATCATAGGATCCTGCCTAAAGCATAGTAACAAATTTTAGTGTCTCTTCTGTTAGCAACCATAAGGTATTTTAAACTTATGATGAGATTCAGAATTATGCAAAATTTCCCCTATTATTCATAGTAATAGTAAATAATAAAACCTTTTATTATTATTATTATTATTACTTATGTTGTAAAGAAAGTGAGCAGTACACCATGGTGACAGAAGAGAAACTGAAGTAGTATTTGCAAAAGGAAACAGTAAAACATATTCTACCATTGAGAGCAAAGCCAAGGCTGAGTGGTTCTGAAATAGTTCATGCCTTCAGCATCCTGAATGATAAGGCAGAACACCTATAGGAAACGTGGGAAGTCTATACCAGGGGGAACAGCAAACAGATCTCAGATTTGGCCCAGTTTGTTCTGCTATGTCCAGACAGTACCATACAGTACCAGTACAGCCAAGTTAGGATCATTTCTGAGAGCTAGTAAAGAGCCCACTGAGGTTTGGCTGCTGAGGAAGACAAATAAAACTATTTTTGACCTAAGATACATTTCTCCAATATAAAAAGATTTTTCCATAACAGAAGTTTGATGGCTTCACATTCCAGAAGTCAATAATTTGAAATCATTGTTTTACGACTACACTGAGCATAAAGCTCAGTCCTTGAAAACAAATCCATGTCTGGGCAACATCAACATTCATTCACTTTTTACAGTTTTTCCAAGGATGAAGACTGAGATGCCAAGAGGCCTTTAAGGAAACTGTCTCTTTCCTATCTACAGTTGTTCATCAGACAGTCAAGCCAGATGTAATTATGAAAGTCCAAACACTGATCATTCTGATAAATCCAAGATGACAGATAACAAAATAGGGAGATGTAGAAAGAATAACCATGACTGATTTTTACCAAACAGAATATTCACTGGTTTGTTGCACTGCAGGGCTTGGTATCTGTAATGTATAGCAATCAATTGTGAGCAGCTCCGAGTCAGAGGGCACCGCAGTTGTTCTCACATAATCAGAGTATGTGGGATTGCAGAGTCACCTGGTAGTTATTTACTTTACCAGTCACGAAAGGCAGAAATCTGGCTTATGTTTTTTAAAATTCTTTAGCACTGTATTTTCTGAAGATGTGTAGGGAAACAGCATTTCCAAGAGAGAAAACAGGTCAGAGAAGGGAGTTTTTCCCCAGAATGGAAATGATCTCTTCTTGACATCGTCCTGGACCATTTCTACTTATAATTAAATCTATTTTATCTTCCAAAAATATAACACTGAAAAGCGGCAGGGACAAGGGGCAAAAAGATGATATAAGACAAAAGATCGTTGTGGTAAAGAGAATAAATAGGTGCTGTGATGAGAGAAGAGAAAGTGAATCTGCTTCAGGACTCGAAGCAGACAGGCATACAGGCTGTGTGTGCTTAGAAGCACATTGCAGCATCATACAGCAGTTTCTGACAGGAAGCAAATGATAATACATTCCACCACTGATGTTTGCAGAGAGCCTTGGAAAAACTTTAAAGCTCTTGGTCTTTGGGACTTCAAATAACAAGCAGAAAGAATCTCAGCTTAATATTTCAACCTTTACCCTCACAGTATTTATGACTGACTCAAAAGATAATGTTTTTCCATCTCTAACACACCTGTGTTCTTTCCAGAGGTTAAAAATCCAGGTAACGACCCAGACTGACCTTGCTCAGCTTACAAATGCTGAGAAGAACCTTGCTTGCAAAAGTACAGCTTCTTTTCTTTTAAATAAATAAAGGATTAAATAAAACACTGAGTCTTTGCTTTTGTTAGCTAAGACACTGCTGAGCTCTTCTGCCACTCTGGAACTGCACAACAACCTACGTATAAAGGAGGATTATGAAACAACCTCTGAACAAAGCAAAGTCATCGGCTCACCTGACCTCTGTAGGGTAAGGACCAAAACCACTAAGCACCTGCAAAATTTCACCTAACTCCAACATTTAGGTGTTACTGAGACTGTCAGAGCATATATCCTATGTTGCCTAACTCCACGGATTTATGAAGTGCGGTCGACACTGATGCTTCCACCAGTAGACATGTACAACCCCGAAGCCGCTGAGCTGTTCAGCAGCTGAGCTGCTCTTCACTCCAGCAAGACTCTCAAATATGCACTGCTCACCTACAGGATCCAATGCACATCATCAGCTCATTCTATATATTCAAGATTACCAAAATGAGACTTCCAGTACAGGCTAGCTGTATACATTTATGTAGCTCTGAGTTCAAGGAACCCACTCAGGAAGCAGCATGGGTATTTTCAAATCCCCACAGTGCCAGAGTCAAACCCAAGCCTCGTTTGCACCAGGAGAAGCCCCTAAACTCTGTACCATTGGATGTTTGCCCTCCAGAGAGTTAATATCCGTATCACAGCTGATAATTTTCTTTAAGAGAGGATGCCACTAACATACCTCTCCCCTCTGCATCCTCTGCTGGATGGATTCTCCTGTTAGTTTTCTAGTTTTTGCTAATCCCATGTGCATAAACAGGTTATTCTCCCCAGAAGTTAAAGGGTCGATCCAGGTACATAACTTAGAGCTGAAAATTCCCCTAGTTGAGCAAGCCCTGATGTGAGCATTTCACCATGACTGGTCTCCCACTGCCTGGGGTTTCAAACTGAGGCCTGTCAGCTGAGATCAGCCCAGGAACTGCCATGGGTAACAAAGGACCATGCAGAGAGGGATGATCTATACACTTAAGTCCATCCCCTGAGAGCTTTAAAGAATAAGACCAGTAATTTGATAAGGAACCAGAATAAGGTGAACTACAAACATCTTTTGCAGCATGAACTGCTGCTAGATTAGGTTTGTAAAACATCTCATGGGGAGAAGGGGGGTATTGTTGTGAAAAGCACAATTTTAAATTCTCTCATATTTTATTTTTGAGTTTGTTTTTTTTTAAAATGATGTTTATCAATCATGTAAGATTCCAGGGGGTACAAACAAGTGATAACATGAATAATCCACTGAAAATTAATTCTGCATGTTGGTTCTACAGTTTTAAAGGTCATAAATCATCAATCACCAGCACAGGACCACAGCATCTATTTCATGCATGAAGCAGCACTTTATCATGGTAAATTGAGCTGTGTCTTATTAAACTGACTGCAGTCTCTGGCCAGCTAGTAGAACCTGAATAGGTTTTCACATTATATTCCTCAGAGCTCAAAATAAATCAAAAAGTCTCAGCTTCATGTATCTACGTGATTTTTAGAAAATGACTTAACCATTTCAACTACTGAACTACTCGGCAAGTGTGCGGTTAGTCCGAGGACTGAAAGTTCAAGGAAAATCACTCCTCAGCGCCCATGGCTCTGGCATAACAATCATATTAAAGACTAAAAAGTTAATTTAGTCTCCATGCAGTCAAATAGGTTTTGTTTATTCATTTTTTGGCTTGGGTTGGGGTATTTTTTGTGTGTCAGTGAATTAGTCTATACCAACAGAAAAGCACAGAATCACAGGCAAACAATATAGCTATACACTGTTCCTCTAAAAATCAATGGCAATACTTCTACAAGAGGATCAAACCATGTATGATCAATTTCTCATGCAAATTCATTTCTTCTTCCCACCAAACATGAAATTAAAGCAATTTAAGCATTTTGCAAATCCCTCTGTCCCTTCTCTCCATGGTTTACTAGCCATTCTTTTCTGGACGAAAAGAAATTTTCTCCTCTGTTTATGTTCTAAAGGATGTATAACGTGCAGCCGGCTGTGCCAAGGTTTTATTCCAGCCCCACCTGTTTCCTTCACGATATACATATTGATTTTTCATACTTTAACTATTGTGGGAAGCAAAGATTTAGGGAAAGAGTTGACTATCAAGTATGAAACTTATGTTCCCGTGAAAATAAAATCAAAAGAGAATTCTTGTGTGACCAGTTCTTTGCAGCAAGATAAATTTCCTCTCTCCTTCTGACATTCCATTTTTCTTAAAAATCAAAATGGGGTTGAACAGGCTGGAAGTACTGTTTGGAACTACCCATGTCATCTGCTAACCTACAGCACCCCAAGTGTTGCGAGGTCAATTGTTGCTCCTGGCAATTGTAATTCTTCTTCCTGCTTCAAGGACTCTGCTGTTTGGCAAGAAAACAAGCCCAACAGTCCTGGTTCAGTATTTTCTTGATTCTACTTTGAATGTCTCTCCTGTGTGTGTATAAGAAATAACATAGGATATACTCGTATATGGATTTCTCTTCTTTTTTACATCTTTAGCAAAGGGGGTGACCAAAAAAGCATATTACGCTCTTTTCATTCAACATACTTAAGGACCAGAACATCTAATGTTAAGATATGTTCAATGAATTCACAGAGTTCTGCCGATTTACCCCCAAGATTCTGGGCTTACTCTTTCAACATGCCTGTTACTGTGATGAACACAGGGTCACAGCACTGGGATCTGAAATGCTCATCACACTGACAGTCAGAAGCTACCAAAGCATACCCAAGGCAACTCTCTTGGCTTTTTTTAATCTGAGATATTAACAAAAACAAAGTTTTCAAAAGAAAAGTCCCTGATAAATTTAGAAACACCTTTTTCATCTATATGGAGTTATAAAGCTTTGCACCTACCAGAAATTTCTGTTCGCCTGCCTTTTTACTCTGCACTGCTAGGTAAGTCCCGCTCACATGGCTTCTTCATATGCCTATTCACAGGCCAACTGTTCAGAAACAGGAGTCAATGTGAGTATTTCCACTGACTTTAACCTCACCTAAAGCCATGACAGGAATAACTGCAGCACAGCAGAACCTCATCTAAAGACTGCACAATCCTGTACTTCTCTCCACAGCTTCAACAGCAACCATCACATTTCCCCATCTAGTTCTATTTTCCTGAAAAGCAGTGAAATACTTCATGCAATTCCTTAAGAGGAAAAAGCTCTAAACCACACAGCCAAAATCACATTCACAGTAATTGTGACTTTTAATATATCAGTGACTAAAATCTGCATTTCCTCAAGGAGAAGTCATCTTATCAGTCTACCATTATCTATTTAGCAAGCAAACACTGCTGGCCCTTAGCTGTCACCAAAGCAATGTCAAAAGGGAACAGGCAAAAAATTATTCCAATCTCCAGAAATGTAATCACAGTTCATGACATAACAGCTTGAGTGCTACTCACATATAGTTCTTCTTTTGAAGCATTAGACATAGCCTGGTGCACAGCAAGGATGTCTCATAGACCTTCATAATATTAATTTATTGCAGACAGCAGGTCTAATTTCCTGCCCTCAGTACAGTAATAGATTGGCAACACTCTTGTACTAATTCTACTTTCTCTCTTATTGTTGAATCTCTGACATTCTGTATATTTGAATACTGAGCTTATTTGTATAGCTACAATACAACCTATACGTCACCACACCGTGTACCTTCTTGCGCTTGACCTATACTTTTGAAACAGATTTAGAATTTCCCACAAATAGGTTCACGTCCTACCTGGAGTTTTGTACAATGGCATATATACTTCATAGAAGGAAGGGAGTGTGTGGGGTGTGTGAATGTAGCCCACATCTATATATTTTCCTGAGAAGCATGTATTACCTTACAATGAAACTGGAAATATAAAAATCCTCTCTGATAAACATTTTAACTTTTCACCAAGTACCCTGGCAGTGGGATGGCAGTCCCTAGCCACCTGCATTGGATTACTCTGCACTCTCTCTGCCTTAGACAGGGGTTACACTTTTTTGAAACAGAAAGGCAATTTCATGTTAGCTCTGTGCAATTTAAAAAAAAACAAAAACAAAAAACCAAAAAACCCCCCAAAAACAAACAAAAAAAAAACCAAAAMCAAAAACAAAACCACACCAAAAAACCCAAATCTATTTCTCTTCTCAGTGACCTTCCAGGAAAGTTTTCAATCCCAGTACCTTTGGTTCATGTTAAATTTATCAGAATTACCATTTAGACAAACTGAGAGATTACAGGCACCTAAGGCTATAGTTAGAAATAGTCATAAGGCTAAAACTAAGCATTACAAATTATTCAAGAAAGCTTTTTTCAAACCTTCTACCTTTGTAAGACTATTTAGCTAAGTTTCTTGGTAATCTTGAAAACAAAAAACCTCATAATGATTGACCAAAAATTTGTAGTTTAACAAGTTAGTTATATGGTGCCTTATATCTATGCAACATAAAATTAAATGATTATCAAGCAATGCATGGCAGCCTTTGTAACGGAAGTTAATTCACTGCTTTTACTTTAATTAAGCTGATATGATAACAGGTATACAGACAGATAGTCCTATTTGTGCAGTTGAGTGAACACTTTCTATTTGATTTAAAATGAGACAAGTGCCCCCTAAATTAATAAATGCCACCATGTATGGACACACATAAAATGAATCATCAGATTCTTCCCCCATTCAGTTAATCTGAGATTTTTTTCCAAGTGCTAAAGCACAGGCACCTATAGGAACTTCATACTGCCATAAACTTCATGCTGCCATATTAATCATACAGCACTCTGTCATTTAAACAGCTGCTAGACAAGGACCAACACGAGGAACCAGGAGGAATTCCTACATCCCTGTCTCACTCTGAATAATACATCACCCACTATCAAAAATAAATCAAGGAAAAACAAACATTTTAGAAGAGTCTCATCTTTTTAGTCACTGGCAGGTTTGCAGTGATACATCTCAGTATTGGTATGGGTGAAAGTCGGCCTTCATGGGAACAGGCACAGTGCTGTTGAAACTACAAAAATTACGTCAGGTCTGGATATGATCCCAAGTTTATCTGACAAGCTGCATTATACAGAGGTAGAAAACCCATGCACTAATCTTTTACCAAGAAGCAAAAGAAATCAAGCCTATTTCTTACGACACTGCACCCAATATATAAAAGGCAACAAAATAAAACCCAAATAGAAAACATTAAGTGCTGCATTAAAGCAGCACTCAGAGGATGACATTGTGTTTTACAAGGACAGATACTACTCTCACACCCAACACTCAGCTGGGTTTGTGTTGTGTAAGAAAACAAGGCCAGACTATTCTTCTTTTTGAGGATTCTGGTCAACAATATCTATGACTTTGATCTACATCACGTTTCTTTTGCAATGCCCAAAGCATAGTTTCCAAACCCAGATTTAATTAAAGTTTACTTATCAACATGGTCTGAACTTTAAGTGTGCAGCAGACTCCCTGAACCACATGATTTCTTGTACTGCCAAGTTTAATGAAAAATACTTTGCCCTTTAAAAGACCAAGTCCTCAAATCAGCAAATGCTGCTTTTGTACTTAAAATGAGGAACACACAGAAAAGCTTACGGAAGACAATAGCATCACTTTAGCACATTAGGTTAGAGCTGTTTGTAAATGACCACAATTCAGGGCCAAAGATATTGAAACGGCAACTTCAATGCATTAAGAAGACTGCAACCAAACCTATCTACGAAGCTATTTTTTTATTTCAGAGTAACGTGCATTGTCCCTGGCCTGATGGATCATTCTGATTATGCTTACATGCACATCACTAAGCTTTTAAGCAGCTCTACAATGCTGAAAGAGCAATGTAGTGAAAGCCATCTGGATCTTCCACTGAAAATCTTTATTAGAACCTTCCGTACTGCTGGACTCAACCTCTTTTGCCACTTTGGCCACATTGCTGAATCTGTCCAATTTCACCACTGAATCTTCAGTCAAACCCCACCAGATTAAAGCAGGTGCAATGGATTTTACACTTTGAAGACAGATGGCTGACAAATTAATTTTTAAGAATATATACTGTTGCAGCAACAAATTATAAAAAGAGAAGAACTTAGCTATTTAATAGCAAAACTGAGAATCCAAATAATTGGATTACCTCCGTTCTTGTCTGCAGATAGTCTACACTGCGTTTATATAAGGCAGCCAGAGACCAGCTCTGCCCCATATAACTGATAGAGAAACTAGCACTGTAGTTTTTAATCTCATGATAGACTTTTAGTTGGTCTTCCAATGTAATTGCTTTTTCAACAGCAATAATAATCAAAGGACTCATAGTAATGACTTTCACAAATCGTTAAGATTAATTTAGTAAAAAGTGGACACAAAACATATTTTGCTTTCTCCTTTTTAAACAGGAAAGCTCAGATTTAGTAGCAGATTCATCAACTAACACAGACTTTTCACCGATGTCATGGCAGCAGTTGTTTGAAAAATTAAATATTTAATAATGAAAGACTTCTGCCTTCCACTAGGCAGGGGAAGAATCCTGCTTTACAGAAAGCTCTGGTAGAAGAGTAGAGGGTATATAAAAAGAAATTTACATTTCTACACTATTTGCTGGTAGGATTGCTAAAGTAGCTGCAGTCGTACTTCTCCACTCTCAATCACAAGAGAAGACTTGTAGTAGGCACCTTCAAATGCTCAAGACACCAAAAGCCGTGGGGAGCTCAGAGATGCTACAGAAGTAAAAATCCTGAGCCCCCACCATGAGTCAGTCAGGATCAGCACTACCACAATGGCAGCTACACCATGGCTGGCAGATACTGTAACAAATCTCCTATTTTCCATCTGATAGCAGAATGAGGGGGGAAGGATAACAAACTGGTATCTGCAACTGACTAAAAAACTGCATAGTCATTAACAAAACCCTTCAATTATTATATTTATCACCCACAAAAAAGTGATATACAAGTGGTCATTACCTACGTCATTTTCTACCATTTCAAGTTCAGAAATGCTGGAGCTCTGGTTGCCCCTATAATCTAATTCTGCTCTCCCACACCTCTATTTTCTGCAAGCAGGGATACTGTTAAAAAGCAAATTCATCATAATCCAGCTTTGTGTAACTGGATTATGACATTTTCCCTTCTTTGGAGTCCTTCACTTTGACATTTTCCTTTCTTCAGAGTCCATCACTTTACAACCTATACACTCCTTAATATAACTCTGCATCTGTCTAACCTCATCTAGTTTCTTTTTCTCAAAAAAACCCTCAGAAACTACAAATTCTGTTCTGAGCAACTTTATCGTCTGTGCTCACTAGGGTGCGACTCAAACTTTCAGCATCAAACACAGCCTGCTCCCATTACAGCTACAACACTACTTTCACATCTGAGTGATGTTGCCCTAGAGATGGCAATCAGCTTCGGAACCCAGTTTCAGGAGCGAGGAGAAAGGAGATCCTGTTCAATTCATCCTTCTCTTCCTTTTCCGCTTCCAGCAATTGTGCACTTGCTACTCCATCTGTAACCCCTCTGGGGAAGAGAGCTCTCTGCCTCCATGCTCCAGCCCCCCAGGCGTGACTGGTGGAGCTGCTCGCTCTCTYCTTTCCTGGAGACTGAAGATGCTTCATCCCTTGTAGTGTTTTACAAGGTGTATGGGTTGTCAAGAGCTCTGTACTTGGTTCAGTGTTTCCAGTGAAGCAGAGAGGGAGCCTGACACGCTTCCCCTCCTACTAAAAGCTGCAGAGGCAGCTCCTACCGCATCTTCAGTGTGGGCAGGAGCCCAGCCCTGGGGTGATCAATGAAGGCAGCACCCCAGGGAGAGAAAGGCTATAGCGATTTTTTGACTGTCTTCGAACCTGGACTGAGAGTCTCCATGTCAAATATCAATCTTATTGAAAGCAGACAGTGGAAGAATAGAACTTCTTGAAAGAAAAGTTGCCAGATTTCCTTCAGATCAGAACATTATGGGCAAAAAAGGGATTGCTGCCTGCTTCCCCTGGAATAAATTTCTAAGTCCCAGCTCATATTTCCATGACACCACTTAAAAAAAAAAAAAAAAAACCTGCTTCTAAAAGTCTGTGAACTCAGTGGGAACGTGCAAGTGTATAAAGTCAGCCACCTGCATAAACAAAAGCAGTATCAAACCCTAAATGATTTCATCAGCTAGATCAGTATCTCCAACATGACAACACGGCGAGTCATTTTGTTTTCAGAAGAAGCAAGATTACAGCACACATATCTGCACACACATGCATTTCTATAGCACGGTACACAAGAGTCTAAAACAGGCAAGCAGTCATTTATTCTAAGTAGCAAGAGGTGCTTCAGGTGTTGGTTTAATACAACCACATTCCTAGAAGACATATGCCTATTGTGTTGGTTTAATACAACCATATTCCTAGAATACATGCCCATATTCCTAGAAGACATGCTAGGATATTTTCTGGCAGTTTGTCTTTCAAAGTCTGCCCAATTCCATCCTTATGTGCACTCAAGCTGCTGGCTCCTGGATAACATAGCTGCTGGGAAGCAACAGGGCAGCACAAGACCCCGTCATCAGTCTGGCACCAGTCCTACACCTCAGAGCATTTCCAAGAGTGGCATGTAATACGGGTGATGCTTATCACGTACCCATATCTTGGCGACTTTACTTCAGGAGGACCACATTAATCAGAACGATCAAGAAGAGTAGTTTTAGATCTGCATCATTCCCTGAGAGAAATATTTTTGCTCATTTCTAAAGAAGTTTATCTGACAGGCCAATTAGTCTCCTGCTAATCGCCTCTCATGCTGGATAACAGTCTAGCAATGTACAAAAGTATTCTGGTTATGCTATTCCTCTAACTTTTCCAGCTATGCCAAAGTCTTCAGTCTCAGAAACATTTTCAGTTTCCCTTCATTGTATATAGATGAATGTGTTGCTATTTTACATTTTTTAATGCATGTTCATGACTCAAGCTTCACATGGCTCAGGCAGAAGAAACACCATCACTTGGAAAGTGTGTTCGCTAGACTTAACACAAAACATGAGACGTAACCAGTTACCATGTGATTATTCTGGACACTGTATTAGAGGATTCCGTGTCTACCAACTGTCAGTGATATCCCAAGAGTTCAGATGAAAAATAAAATCACTATTTTGACCCTTTCAAAATATCTGGGAAATGTTTTGATAAACTATTTTATTTTTTATGCAATTATCACTATTCTATTTCTTACTAGTCTCTTTGAATTTCTAACTACTTACTGTTCATTTTTCTTATTCGGGGTTCACAGTTTAATTTCTTGACCTACATCCGTAAAAGTTTGCAATGACAAAAACATGATAATCCCATGCTGTAGTTATAAAATTGGTTAAATACATTAGGAGTGTTTTTACAGGAGAAAATTATATAGCTCTGCAGAAGATTTTACAAGCAAAGATATTTAGACAAGTGCTACATCAGAAGTAGCACCATATGTTCCCAAACTTCAGCATGAAAGACAAAATGCCTGTAAAATGAAAAGCAATGGATTTTTCCCAAAAGCTACTGCCCTGAGAACTTAAAAATATGCACTTATTTCAAGTACCAAATAGTCAGACCAATCTAATTAGGAAGGAGATAATTAAAAGACTAACAGGTTGCTACATCACGCTCAGGACACACAACCTGGTGTTTGCTCTAATTTATAAGTAAGATTAAAATAGTAACAGTACCCATGTTTCTTTAATCTCTGCACAGGTTTGACACACTAAATTGCACTCAGATCACATTTCATCATAAGAAGTGCCATTAAAAACTCACTGCTTAGCATGGGAAGAAGCTGTAATTGCAGTAACTTTCTACTCGTAACAAGAATTGTTACTGTAGTCCTGTCATCACGTATCACTGACTGGAAATGTTTAGGCTGTCATTTTTGAATGTCAAAGCCTGATTCCCCACTGAGTGTACATTACTAYGAAGCTTTAAAATCCTGGACTGAATTCTGATCAGTGCCATTCATAAACATTTTTAGAAATTACTCTGCTACAGTTACTTTGTACAGGAAACCTCCATCTTTTGGCAGACAGTGAGAACCTTTACCCAGTCTTCCCTCAAACACAGCCACTGCTTCACGTGACTTTAAGTAAACATTTCAGACTGCAGTACTTGACAGATAGCAGCAGCAACCACCAACCTGCTAGAAATGAGCCTACTGGCATTCAGCCAAAAAACCTCAAAATACACTAGTTCACCAAGTTCCTATCTTCCACATCTGGCAAGTCACACAGATGTTCAGACTGAGACTCATGGAGATTTAGATCTGCTAAGTACCACTTCTCCTGTTCCCTGGCCTATTCACAAGATGCCACATTATTGACTGATACTAAGGGCCAAATGACCATCTTGCCAAAATATTGTGTTCTCATTTTTTTTAGCATGTAAGAGCTTTCATTTTCAAATTTTATTCTGATGAAAGATGAATACTCCTTTTGATTGTATCAGTTAGCAACATGAAGTCCCCAGCTGATAGCTGACCATGGCTCCGATTCGTATCAGCGTCTTGATTTCCCAAATGAAGACAACTACAGTTACACAACTATACCGCAACATTAAAAACAGGCCACAAGAAACAAGACAGAAAAAATATAGCTTCCTCTAGTAAAGCTATTACAGCACTTCATTTTTACTCAAAGTTTGCATTCATTGTAAATCACTTTCTCTATGTGCAAAGACACTTTTAAGCACCCCTGTAAATGCAAAAGGTACATTAACAACTTCTAATATGCCTGCTGCACACACACACACAAAATATAATTAAAAATAGCTTTGTTCCCCACTGGCTTGGTTAGCATAATTCCGGAAATTCAGGAAGGAAGGAAACATTGCCTTAAAAGTTGATTTTGAAAGGAAACACATTGAAAGTGTTTGTATCAAGCTAATTGTTCATAAAGGTGTTTTCTAGGCATGTGAGTAACCTCAGCCCCAATTTTTACACCACACTCGAAACAGACTTATCTAAGAAAAAAGCTGTTAGAAAAGTGGTATGATGCAATGGCATAATCAGTAGCTAAGACTCAGGAAACCTGGATTTAAGGTTTAGTTGGTGGCTGATTAATCCTGTCTTGTCCTTTGTTTAGCCCATTGTTCTTCATGCACAAGATGACGATCACAATATTTGCTTCCTTGGTAAATTGTTTTGAGAACTACTGATAAAAAGTTCTAAGTAATAACTGGGCACTACTAAGAGGTGTAAGAATTTACTCAGGTTAACAGCACAGCCATAGCTCCCTATGCACACCAAGGTCTCAACTTCACAAAGCCATTTTTTTCTGACTTTGTGCAACTGGTATCTTGGCTGCATTCACACATGTAAATCAATGCATGTTCCACACATTGATGCTATCTTGGTCAACACATGAGAGATCTCCAGGGCTAGAACTGCCATGAGTTAATCCATCAATCCATCTCCAGCTGAAAAGCCAAGGGTCTCTAGTCAGAGCTGCTTTATCTCCTAACAGTCAAGTAAGGCTGGTCCGCAAGCCTCTGCAGGCTCAAAGTCTGCAGTTAGAAGCTGGAGCAAGGAGAGGACTTTCTGATGGCTTTTCACAGCAACCAAATGAGTAAAGAAAAACAGCAATGTCCACCCCTCCTCTAGCTCCCCTGGCTGGTACCACAGTCCCCACCTCTGTGATCACAGACTTGCTTTGGACTTTTCAGAAGCTCACAGGACTCACTGAAACACAGAAGCAAGTGTATGCAGCACAAACCAGAGCAAAAGTTTTTGGCCCAACAGATTGGGCCTGAAAAGGACAGACATACTGCAATGGCAATTTCCAGAAGATGCCTAAATGGCATTAGTCTGATGACCAATATGTTAGAGATTTTCAGTCATTCCCTCTGCCAGATGTTCATGAATTCAACAAAATTTAAACATACCACAGACACACAAAATAGATATCACYGAACGTTTATTTTGGCAGCTTTCAAGTCTGATATATACTTGGGTTTGGGTTTTTCAGAGTTCAGCTTTGTGTTTTTGAGGGTTAAGTTTTCCGCACAACACACAATTAAAAACATGTGTTCACAAAACCAGAGCGAGATAACAGGATACAAGATCTGATGACCGCACTGCAGTGATGCCATACCAGAAGGTGAAGGGAGCCATCTGAGCAATGAGGAGCGCACCTTGGCTTTGAGGAGGGCAGAGGATGCTCAGATCTCTCTGGGAGTACTCCCCACCCTATGGGAACAGGTATAAGCAAACTTGCATGCAATGAAATCGATACCAAGCCTTATCTGACTAGCTATCACTAAAATCTCACACCTCCACACAGTCAGCCTCTAGCCCAGCTGACTGGTTTGCAGCTACCAGGCCACCTCTTGCATGGAGTGGAGGATAAGCACCAACAGAGTTGAAAGCAGACAGGCCCACAGATGACAGCTTAGTCAGCATCATGCCAAGCCAAGATCTACAATCTCATCCATCCCTGGACCTCCACAGATTTGCAGCTGGCTTGAGCCCTGAATTAGAAACACATTTGGATTGCTAAAGGGACAGTGTTTACATGCAGAATAGAACCAGGCCTGCAATCCATAGGTCAAAGAGCTACTTCTGATTTACACCATTRAAATAGAGAAATCTGTTTGTTGAAATATGTTTCTTTACGTATGCAACAAATGTCTCTGGATGTGGCTAAAATTGAGAATGTTCTCAGCTTTATCCTCTCCAGATTCCTGATCAGACTTCTGGAGCAGTGAAGAAACTGTCTCTCAAAGAACCTTTCCCACTGTATTTCACCAGATATAACGGGACACAAATTCAGTACTTAGTAAGTGCTGTATCAACAGTCATGCTAGCTAGATGAGTAAACCAACTGTCTGGTTTATTCATCATCTAACTAGCACGACTATTCACACTCCTGAGGCACCTGAATACTATGCTGATGGGTAAAAACACACAGTGGGGCTCAGTGTTTGGAATTAAGATGCTCCTGGTTCCCTGGGAAACAGCATTTTCTAACAAACAGAATACAAACGTTATCTGGATTTTTCTCACTCTTGGCAGTGAAAATCTACTAATCACTTTCATCTTCCATTACAGATCCTTTCCCACAAGTTTCAAGAGCCTCTTGCTTCCTATGCACCATGATGTATTTCTGAGCAGCACTGCAAGAACAAATCAATTAAAATCTAACAAAATTTTGGGGGTACTAAAAGCACTTAATTAAAAATGTTAAATTTGAGAGCAAATGTCACTTGACTGCATCTTCGCAGTCAACACCCTGTTTCTCCTGTAACAAGGACAATGAACATCCAAAAATCTCACATTAGGTTTAATTGACATGTAGAATTGATATCTAACATCAATTAACTGAAAAATACATCTGCTAAGTGCACCTCTACCAAACACAAAGCAGAAAGAGCCAAGGTTTGCTACATTTAAAGTATAGATCTTTTCATATTGATAAATTCAACAGATATTTTGCTCTCAAAGCAAACAGAAATTATTTCTCATTCAAACGTTCTTCAATCCTTCTAATCCTTCAAATATCCATTTTCCAAACTGATATCAGAATCAACTCTGTTGATTTTGTAAGTTTAAAAAAAATAAAATAAAACCACCATCAAGCAACATAGGTGGAACAGAGTATGTTGCCCAGGAAACTGACTCTCAGCTTCAGTGCCCGACGTACACGTTTCCAGGTGGCAGCTGATAAGCGTTGACTTGTCATTTAAGTACAATACACTTTGTTTAATTTGGATTGTTGTAGAGTTATCATGAAAGAGGGTCAAGCAAGTCCTTTTGTGCTACATCTCTTTTTGGACTTCCCCAAGTATCTTTTCAGTATTCCATGGGTCTACGACTGGATGTAATTGCAGTAGTGTGATCAATACAAGGAGTTAGCGCTATCCAACTCACTCTTGACAAAACCAGGATGATGGAGTGACTTGAGAGGATAAAACTCTGAGATCCAAGATAGTCTGATCAGTCACTTCCATGCTGTCAGGCAATCCAGCAAATTATTTTTATCAGCCTGAATACAACTTTTTCAGTACACACTAAAAGGCTAAGAAATCTTTCCACTTTATTACTTCTATACAGAAGGTAAAATATGCAAATACCAAYGCCTTAATGCTGAAATTAGGATTTCTTTTAGTATGCTCAGGATGCTTTTTGTCCTCCTAGTTCTCCAAAATATTTGCACATGCTATGGTTGCAAGCGGTCAAAATGTAGCATTCAGCATTATTGATTGGAGTGTAGATCAGGTGTCAAGTTCCAACAACAAGGAATAAATCACCTGTACCTGGAGGAGACACAGATTCTGGTATCTTCTGCTGTTTAGTTAAGACTGCAGAGCCTTTGGTCTTGGTGGTTGGAGAGCTGGTTAGGAAAAAAAACATTGTTGGAACGCTTTGCTTTCATGTTTTCTTTATGGACCTAATGACATTGCAAAAACTTAAAATTCAAAATTTCACTTCAGGTTACAAAAAATCCTAAAATGGACGCAAGCAAGCAAGATGAATGACAATAACAGACAAGCGACTTCATTCAGAGCACTGCAAGAGCATGGATATTTAAGCATCTTGCTTCTGCCTGGGCATCCAATTTCCGTGCAAGTCAGGTGCCCAATGAGGAGTGAAGTGCTCAACTACTTTGAAGGACCTAAGCCAGTTTTCAGATTCTACCTCATAGCATTCATATGCTCGTGCTTGATGTATTCAGCTGCCTTCAGTGAAATGTTCTTTTTCTCTCTCATAATCAAACACTATTTTTAGAGACCCATCTTAATGTCATCAGTAGTGTTTTCAGACCACAAAAATCGTAAGATGGATTTTTAACATCGTTAAGATTTGTTTGTAAAACAAAAATAGACTCAAAAACCAAGAAGGGATGTGGATCACCAATCAATGCTTTTCTCCAGGCTTATCTGAACTTCGCATAAATGTGAGCCACCTAGTGATGAATCAGCCTTGTAACCTTTGTAAAAAGCATATATATTTTTTCAAAAATTTGAAAAAATTTACAAGTACATGTTCCAAAAGCCTACACCAAATGTTGATCAAGGCAATTTTCACAATTCACAGGAACTTGTGAGATGCAGTGAAAGAAATCTAGTGAGTTTTGAGGCCAAACATTTGAAGGAGGTATCTCACTATTGATCAAACTAGAGAAGTTTGATACTACAGGCATAAAAGCTCTGGAATAATTTGGGTAACCTTGAGGAAGTACCAAAATGGAGGCCTTTAGAAGACATTCAATATTGTTGCTGACCACATGTCTCACTGTGCTCTTTCAGCTACAACATATCTCTCACTCTTGCYAGTGCTGTGTTTGATTAGTCTAAATAACCACTTAAATTATTATATGGCCTTTTACAAATCAGTATGACAAACCTTGTTACCATTTTTCCCCCTCTGTAACCTGACATAGTATTTGTAATAATTCAGTGCAAAGTTCACACAAATCATGCAAATAAAAAATAAAGGGTTGAAGAAACACGTACTTGCTGAAGTATATGGGTGTAAAACTCCTGGTTCCTTCCTCTCCCCAAGAATGTACAGAAAAAAAATGCAAATATGCCAGAAGTTTTACAGCAGAACTGACAAGTTGAACTAAGACTATTTGTTATTCACAGCCTTCACGTAACTGTTCATCTTTTAAGACAGCCTAGCTCAAGATAGCAGCTTTCTGATTCACAATCAATAAATTTGCAAACATTTTCATGCTGTGTACAAAATGCTCACGGACAGATCTCAAATCACGATCCTGACTCCTTTTTATGTATCTTGCAGAATTAAAAGTACTAAAAAAAAAGATTTAGAAAACACTAAATGTGCACAGACTAGTATCATTAGTGTATTTATTTTCTTAAAGAAGACTTTACTAGATATCCCTCCCTCTGCCATGTTATACTTGTATAATTAATTTCCTCCAAAACGGATTACTGTTATTACTAGTATATCTCACTGTCTTTCAGTCCCACTGTCCCAAGGCCTCTTCCAGGCTAATCCTTCCTTTTTCTCATTTTGTTTGGTATCTTTCCGTTATGATACTGTCTGAAAATCCCATCAGAAGTGATCAGATTTCAAAAGAAGAAATAGCACAAAAAGGGGAAAGAGAGAAGGGTGGATTTTTCTCCTTGTTTACTTAAATATGGTTTTAGATTTCTTGATTGTGAATGCCCCAAAGATTATAGAAGATTCTTAATTTGTGTATATAAAGGAACCAAAGAACATTACTAAAACCCTTCACAGTACTTCAAGTTTGCACTAACGGTGAAGACCATATTATTAAGTCCTTGAGGAATATTACAAGCCACAGCTGGAGAACGAGCGTGTGGAAAAATTGCATCCACATACAAAGGAACAATAACCAAAAGAACCACCTTATAGAAATTAGAAATTGCCACACTGGATTAGACCAATGCAATTAGTATTTTACACCACCCCACCCCCCCCCCCCCCAAACCGGCACCAGGACCCGCTGTTTTAGATAGAGGTACACAAAAATTTTTGCCATTAACAGCAATGGAACAACACACCAGAGTGGAATTCACCCTCAGTTTCTATTACTTAGAAGCTGATCTTCACCTTAGACCAAATGAATCAGATCTCTTCTCCCAAACACCAAGGATTCCCATATTATCTTTCATTTTGTATTATCCAAAGGAACGTATGATACTTCTCAGGACTTTAACCCTTGTTGGGCTCTGTGCCATTTCACAGCAATGAGGGTCTAGCTAAACCTGCTAGTGTGGCTTAAGAGTTTAGTTACAACTGAGCATCCTATTAAAATACTTCTCCAAATTCCATGGTACAGTGCTCTATCCCTTTTTCTTTACTAAGGCTTAGTGCCACAGTTATCTTCAGACAGACAAGAACACTGATGGTTACACAGTGGACTCTTCTACAGATTCAAGTATAAGGTCGTGGTAAAACCGATCATACCACAAGCACTGTATAATTTGGTTTTAATCTTTTCACAAGTATGGATGTGGTATATTAAGATATACTTCCTTCTGCATTAAGCAAAATTTAAAGCTGTGTTTCAGTCCTAGCTGATTCTCTTAACAGAGCCCACCCTTTAACTACTCAAGAAGCACATGCAGACAAGATTTATATCAAGATCATGACTTGAAGATAATTCTCAATGCTCTCTCAGTAACTATATATTTGTGTATACGACAGTAAGACCTAAGATAAGCTGTGCTTCAGTTTACTAATTAAGACATGACTTACTAGCTCAGAAGCCAATGAATTTTCATTGCTAGAGTCATTTTCTTATGTACACAAAGCTTTATTACACCTCATTAAATACCCTATAATTTGAAATGCCTCACTGTCCTTGACACCCATCAATGTCTACGCACTTTCTGTGTGAATGGTAGTACAAAATTTTAACCCGATGCTACACTGACTGCTATGCTCTTCCCTAATTGTTAACCCATTCATATCCAACCCCTGCACAATCTGCAGCAACTCTCCATTATTAACTTCCTAATAAAATAAAAAAACTCAAAAAAAAAAAAAAAGATTCCATTAATAGATAGAACGGAAGAGACAGGATACCCTTTGATTAACACACATAATACACCCTACAAGGCCAAAGTTCTTAAGCAAGCAGCACTTACCAAGAGTTATTATAATACTCTAAGTCTGCATTATAACTGCCAGAGATCAGAGAATTTGACAATTTAATCACTGTAATATTTCTAAAAACATATTTAGTATTATAAAATCATAACACTGTAACTCAGAAAGCTGTGCAAAGGACTATGTTGCATGAGGTCCTGTCCTCAGGTTAAAGGTATTCTCTCCAAGCAAGGACTCAGACAAGGCTTTAATGTGAGGACTCCGCTCTGGCACTAAAAAAATAAAATAAAATAAAAATCTGCCCACATATTTCAGGCAGACAACACTAGCAGTCGTGCAAGCTCCTGATGAGCTCTCAGAGATAACAGCAAATGTCTTGCATCTTGACCCAATCACCATGAAAAATAAGTAAGCTTTTCTATTGTCTTCAGTACATACCGAAACAAACTCCCACTCACTACTCAGAAAATACATTTTTTTAAAAAACATACAATGAAATAAACAAAACAAAACAAAAAATCGGTATGTCAGATCCATCCCAGGTGTAACACTCGTAAAGGCAGGGGATGCGCACAAGTGCTGGCTTGCAGAGTGTTTGTCAAGACACCGTCAATAATGGCACTGTGATTTATTGTTAGCCTTTCACTTCTGGAGGTCTGTGGTCAAATGTCAGTGAAGTTCCAACAGACACTCAAAACAAGAGATATGGCCACACATCTGAAATTAATCAGCCAGCCAGCATAGCTGCTAACCTCCACTTCATACTGGTTAAACGCTTGGAAGATAAGGGCACCATTCACAGGTCTGAAGGGAGAGTTCCTGAATGGGCTGTATCGGCACTTCTGTGTAACTGTGGTACGCCACATGAACTGGGGGAAATGAGTAACTGACTCATTGGCAGAAGCTGTACAGTCATCACCAATTCCCTCCCACCTTATTAAGAGACACACCCATCACGGACTAATATAGACCTTGTTCTAAAAGATACGTGGTATACTGGTGATGGTTTGAAGATAACATATCTATATTCCCTGCTCTGATTCTTGCAGTGAAAGTGTCATTGCTTCCATCAAAGAAAGACTGAATTAGCATCAAGTCCTTAATGCAAAACAAAGTCATCTGTGTAGCAGGATATGCAACCTAAGGGAAAAAGGAAAAAGTATAAAACTTCAAAGTAGTGACTTCACAGAAAGTGCTGTGTGTCACACATGGCTGTGGTGTATTCATAATCCTGTAACAAGAGAGGTTGTTCAGCTGAATCCTTCCTATACTTCCCACCGTAACATGTAGTGCCACTGCCTATCTAGTGTCACAGACAGGGATAGAAGCCAACCTCTACAGTCAGCACCAGTCTGTTTGCCACTTTGATCATCCACTGAACTTTTCAGTAACCAGACTGCTGGAACATCCATATAACTGTTTGAAACTCGGCAAGTTTCGTTATAAGGAGAGGCATCAGTCTTCCCAGTAACATATCTATAGTTTTGCTGAAAGGATGATCCACCTAATACTAAAACATTCAAACCAAAACTGGTTTTGTCAGTGAAGTTAAGGATATGTCAGCGTAAACTTCTCCCAAAAGCCCTACAATATGAGTTTCTAGTAGGTTCATTGTTTTGATATTACAAGCCACATTTTCAACTTGATAAATTGCCCCATAAAAATGAGTTTGGTAATAAATGCAGCATGCTCTAGTCACATATGTATTCACATATCATGCCCCGGTTCTCTTACAGTGTGTAAGAGCTAAAACTAATTTACAAGTTTGACATAGAACCTATGGAATTCAATTGAAAGACTCAGACTGACATAAAGTTTCCACACTTAAAATAATAAACTTCCAAAATAAATAGTAGATTACTTCATAATGGCAAGCAAAAAACTCTATCAATCCTCTAGCCTTTGTTTATACAACAGGTTACTCTCAAGAGTAAGTAATGCTGTATCAGGCTCCCAACAGCAGATGTACAGTGGCAGGTGCCATCAGGAAAGCTCAAGTCACACACAAAGTATTGTACACCGCTATTAATGACAGGCAAATTATTTCCATTTCAGCTTTAAGAAACATAACACGTAAGCAAACCTACATAGAAACATGACATTGTTTCACTATTTGGCCAGCAGGATGTGAGCTATTTCCAGAGAGGATATCAGTTAACTCCGTAACATCATTATAAGTTTTTTCTCTCTGAATTCATACTGCAGTTTCCTCTTCTTACTCAGCTCAGTATTTTCTGATTTTATTTTCCTTATAAGAAGCACATTTATAGCAGAAACTGTTCAAAATTTAAGCTGAGTCTCCATTTAGCCTACAAACACCTTTGCTCAAGGAGAGGTGCTGTTGCATTTGTTCTGTAAGAATCCTCACACCTCCAGCAGGACATATAGTGCTAGTCAGCAGTTTTACTTCTCTTCATTAATAACCTCGGCAGGAAGCGAAAAGCACATATGAAAGCCTTCCGATACTTTCCTTTCACACAAAAGTCAAAGCTCAGAGTAAAACAAAGGACTTCTTAAAATAGAAAGTTTACAATAAATTGCTTAGAATAAAAAACACCACTTAGATTGCAAAGGCTGAAAGCACATTAATTTATATAGAGGCACTTATACCCCACATATTTGTGTCAGAGTTAAACTGTCATGTATTATTCTAGGTTGCATAAATGTTCTCTTTAAAATGTTTTTACTGCTGGTATTTTCTCTTCTAATTTCAGCAATCTTTCTATCCCAAATACCTCTGTGCTCATTACCCAGAATGTTTAGGTGTAATCACAGCAAAAGATTGTTATCATGTTTTATTTGGTTACAGCCTTTAAAATGAAATACATATGTTTTCAATTAACAAACATCAAGCCAAATTTAGCTCTCGCATCCCATTTTCTGTTACTCCAAAGGCTGGGGACACCCATTTCAGAAAAATACATAGGAGAACCCTGAACTAATTTTTTTTTTTTTTTAAAGCTTTATGAATCTTATAAATGAAAGCTGACATGTCATACAAGAAAAAATACCAAGATCAAACCTTTGAGCATAGAAAATGGGAAGAATTATGAAAAGAAATGTTATCACCTCATCCTTTATTCTTTCAGCTGTGCCTATGGACCAAAGACAGCTTCAGACTGAAGTAACTTCCCACATACCTCATGACAGCTTAAAATATGCATGAAGCCCAAATGATTAATGCATATACCATATCCTGTAAAGCAGACTACAGCTACACATCATATTTCTGATAGCATTGTAATATTATATTGCAACTGCTTTAACTTTAGCTTAAGAGTTTGTCAGAAACCTGCAAATACTCTAACTCCATTCCCCACATCTTTACATACAGTCAAAGTTCTGGTGTAGATAACTGTACACTACTGAATACATTGCTTCCCTGTGGTCACGCAAGTGCTGACAAGACCAGAACTCCGGGTAAACGGGAGCTGTTAGCAGCGTATAGAAGCTCTCATTTCAACAGGAATAGCTAGGCTGTTTGCAAACATGCTTTCCAATTAGGAACAGCAATTTCAGGTAGACAGTATAGCACTTTTTAGAATGAGGTTTGACATGTGGAGGAATACCTTCTCCTCTCAGGCCCGATTCAGAGCCAAGACCAAGGAAGATGGGACAGGCCTGTACTGAGTCTGGTAAGTTCTGATTACATAGTTAAAATATATTATTTTATTCTTTTATTTACAAAGGAGTCAAGAGATGTTAGTCTCTGCTATTCGTCATTTAGGATCACAAACACTTCACTCTTGCTGCTCAAATGACAGCCCACAAGTACTGCAATAAGATTACAAGTGCCCTGCAAAATAATCACACAGATGTGCAATCAAACATCTACTAGCTTGATATACTCCAAATTTTAAAACAAACTAGCATCCACCAACATGATATAGTATACTTACTACATGATTTTGGGATAAGAATCGAAAATAGCATCCTTTTGTATTGCTCATCAGAGTTTAGGGCCAGGTTTCCATGCCACTTTCTAACTCATGTTTTCACAATTTCATCATTCCTTACAACAGATGCAAAAGATCAGGATTTTCATTACAGCTCAATGGACAGTTCCCCATCTGTACTCGATTGGCAGGTTCATGTATACAGGTATACGCAGAACATGCAAATTAAGATTTACACACTACTTTCACAACAATAGTAATGGTCAGCACTTTTACCACTTCCATATTAACTGTTCTTCTCCACAACTTTACAGTAGCTGACAAAAATCAAAACACAAAAAACCCAGAACGATTCAGCCTTGCTGTGAAGACCAAGTATTTTTCCTGAAGTTTAAGGCCTCTTCCTCAGAGCAAAGCTGTCAAGAGTTTTACCATTGACCAAGGTCAGACGAATGTCAGAATTAAACCTCATGCTTGCATCAAATTATATAAATATGAAAGAAGATTTAACAACTTACTGGTGAGAGAAGTCCTCTGCAAAAATGATTATATAAAGTGTAGGACCGGCAAAGCTCTGATTAAAGTCAATAAGCAGACTGCCATATCACCAGCTGCCCTCTCCAGCATCTTGTGGCCTGAGTCCAAATTGTAGGTAGTTGAAATACTCTGCATAAAGGACGCCAGTCAACTGAGGTTTAAAGTAACAACTGCTTTCATTGCACTGTGAATAATATGGCCAAGTTCTTAACAAGACTATTTGGACAAAAAAATATCACAAAGCCCACCGTGTGGGGAGCAGAAAAAGCATATCTTTGTCTGTGCGTGAGTTTTAAAAATATATACTTAAAACCTTAGATCACCTTTCTACATAACCAGTGACTGGATTGATGAACATCATGAGTGCAAGTAAGAAGCCACTTTTAGAAAGTCTGTTTCCATACTTCATGCTACTTAGAGCCAAGTCGATTTTAAACAGAAAGAACTGAATGGAGAAAGAAATACAGTATTTAATGGAAGTTTTGTAAGACCAACTTTTATAACTTATGTATTAAACATCTTCACACAGTTGTCATACAGTCATCTTATTAATCATTTTAAAATCACTAAAAAGAGAAGTCTCTACACTTACCACTTCGGGGTTTGTCAGCCCTGTCAAGTATACGCATTTCACTGAAAGTAATCTGGATTTACCCCTACAGAGCAGGTTATCTTAACTGAAGGCATTCTGTAAGTTAATCACGATAGGTAAATGGACAGATGTGAGACAGCAATGTGATAAATGATGAGGACAGCACCCGGCACAGAGCTTGCTATCTCCTCCATCTCACAAGCAGATCCAACAACAAGTGGTCAGTTCCACCGATGTCAACACAACTTCTCACAGCTGCTTATAAAATGGAAACACATGAACTCCATCCAAGACAATTTACTAAAGCAAAATCCTCACTTTCTTCAGTGCTTGACTTCAAATCTAAGTGTAAAGGTCCGAGAAATGGGTTTTCAACTATGACACTAATTTCCTTCATGAAAACATCTCAAGGCACACAGAAGAAACAAAATGGAATAGACTATAAAAATTCTGCTAAGTCTATAAAAAGTTATTTCTACAGCATAGTAGGATGTTTGAACTTTGTTATTAATAATTTCATTTACTGTATTTCATTCATTTCAATATTGTTGTAACCACTTGTCTTTCAAAATAACAAAATATTTAAATTGTGACTATCTTAAAAAAAAAAGTAATTAATTTCAATCAGTGAGGATACACAGCTCTTAAAAGCTAGGCATGTTTATTGGTTATCTTTCTAAAACGCAGCAATAACACCACCAAAAAAACAACCTTAAGATCTTCCTTAATTTTTAATTTGTTATAAACACATGCAAACTCAAGGCTTTGAAAAGCTTTAGGAGCCATCAGATTCATTTATATTGAGCCTAGCTCTTCATCTGGGGTCTTTTCCAAAGTTTATGGAAAAGGATATTAGAAGCCTTCCATCAATAAACAGGAAACTTCACAATCTTTAAAGCTACAGACAGGGTAGGTTAGGAACGTGGCAATGAAATTGGAGACATTCTCCTCCATTCTGCTCACTCAAATATAGGCAGGACAAGAAACATATGCAATTCCTCTCTGATGTAAACAGAAATCTACCAGGGGACAAACAGTTTACATCTACCAACCACAGAGCAGTATCAAGGCCAAGAGCTGCTTCTTGATACCTTACACCAACACTCAAGATGCACTTTTCCTCTACTTTTTTAATCCACCCATCTCCTGCTGGATGGACAAACAGGTATATTCTGGTTAATTCACTTGCTAAAGGAATAATGCTTACACCAGACTTGTTACCTCTCATTTCACATAAAATATTATTCCTTTTCCAGAAATAGTTGAAACAGCACTGAAACTACCTTAGTAATTTTCAAAGTGAGTTTTCACTAAATGTATTGACCCACCATTCATTCCATTGTATATACTTCTGTGGTGAGGTGACAGGTCATCTGTTACTTGTCTCCTGAGGGTACCTTCTCTGCTGCCTCCGCTGAGATGTTTGAGGTGCTCTGGGCTCCCTCCATAGTGTTGTTTGAGATGCTCGGGGCTCGTACCCCTCACTTTGTGGAGATGTTCTGTACTTCCACTTGGCGTGTGCTTTTGAAGATGATCTGGGCTGCCACTGCTGTGCTTTTGATGCTCAGGGCTACTACCAGGCCTCTGCTTTTGAAAGTGTTCAGGGCTACTACTCAAAACATGCTTTGGGATAGTTTCTGGACTGCTGCTGCTGTGCTTTTGTTGTTCAGGTGCTTTGACAATGGTTTTGTGATGTTCCGGACTCGGTCCTTTCAGGTGATGATCAGGACTGCCAGAACTCCTAGGCTTCTGGAGGTGCTCTGGGCTGATACTCCTGTGTTTCTGATGCTCAGGGCTTCCTTCACCCCGAGTTTTCTGAAGATGTTCTGGACTAGTACTTGGATGATGTTTATGATGGTCTGGACTGTCTGTACTTCCCGTGCTAGAAGTACTACTCCCATCACCGACATCTCTTATGTAAGTACTCGTTGCGGTTAACTGGCACAGGCTGATTTGGCTGTCGATAGAGCTCCGGCTGCCTGCTCCACCACTTTTCTCCTCATCCAGCAACACGCACAATTCTTTCAACTCCAGGTTTTCCTTAACCACTTCTTCTTGTCTCACTTCCAATTCTTTCAGCTTCTGTAAGTATAAGGCAACCTCCTTGTGCATAACACTAGCACTGTATCTGCCCAGTCTCTGCCATTCACGGGACACCTTCTTGCCCTTCTGCCTGTCATCATCCAGAAAGCAGCAAAGGTCTCTCAGTTCTTGGTTATCTTCCTGCAGCTTTTGGTTGATATCCTTCAAAAGAAAGATAATCATGACAGAGAAGTGCCTACAAGAATTAACATTATACCATTACTGTTATATAAGCCAGTGAACAGCACTGCTATAAACCCATCATCTAAGCACTCAAGTGAAGCATAAATAATTGCATGTGTAGATCTGGCATACTGTAACAGCATCATGCTTCAAACAAACAAAGCTGCTGTCCAGTAAAAAGTGACTATAACGTGGAGCTAATCTTGAAGGGTTCAAAGACTAACTTCTGATACAGCATAAAAGTTTGAGGTGCTTAATTAATTTTCATGCTAAATATCAGAGTAATTTAGTTCCCAAACTGGGCAAAGAGCATAAGTGCTCTCATGATGATCTCACTCCCTTGAGAAATATTCACCTGCAAGTTATTGCTGAACAAAACTGCAAGGTATATCAGAAATTGTAATCTCACTTAAATAATTAATTATTAACAATTACACTCTCTATTCCCTAAAGCATATTCACGTATAAAGATGAACTTTTTAGAGATTTAAAATATTTGGGGTTTTTTTGATTTTGTTTCAGATTTGCATAAAAGAACCTTGTCAGTCATCACAATCAGAATTGCTTCAACCGCTCTGAAATGATCTGCTTTAATAGATTTTTCAGTCCTAACAAAATGAAGCACATGATTCCATACCCTTCTTTAAGTGAGGAACAGTCTGAAGCAAAAATGTTCAAGCCATTACTATAGCAGAACACTGTGCCAAAGAAAACCTTTTCAGTATTTTATCTTCCTAGTTTTACTAAACTGGCTTGCAACCATATTTATCTTTCTCCCATCTAAATATTCATTCCTTCTTGTGTATGATATTAGAAGTAGAGATTAGCCACAATTGTTAAAAATTTAGCCTTATGGAAAGACCATTTTAGCACTGTTTCTTAAGAAAAGGAAGCTTTTGTAACTCCACTGGATTTGTGTGCATGCATGCATGTGTTTGTCTGATCTTTGCCTCAAAATAACTTTGAACTTGACCAATTTCAGCCCATATTTGACAAAGGAGAAATCTCAGTGAGGCTACAAAGTATCCTTAAAAATCTGTGCCGGTGAGAGATATTTAAAATGACCCCATGGTGGAATAAAAAAGTTTGAGTGGAAGCCCACAATTCAACAGTCAGAAGCAGTAGGCAGCCATCCACCAAAACCAGGCGCGGCTGGTCATTGTTACTCATGGACCAGTTATTTCACACGGGACAAAGGAGGTAGGTATCCAGACACCAATGCAGGGCTCAAAACCTCATTCTCCCAAATTCCTTTTAAAAGTTCCAGCTGAGGCATCTGAACAAAAGGCGGAAGTTAAACATCACTTAAGGAGTTCAGAATTGAGAGAGGAATTTGTCACTCCTTCCTACACATCTTGGTGTGTTTTGTTACTCATCTGGATGATGCATAAATCCATATGATGTCACAACACCTTTGCACATAACTGGGAGAAAGATACTATTGTTGTAATTTAACTTACATTTAAAATGTAAGCTTTATTTTTACTAAAGTACTATCATTGATGGGTCTTTTTTACCTCCAGACACCATATATTGTCACAAGGAGGAAGGGGACACACACACGCTCTCATACTTTGCAGAACAGGAAAACTTGGGAGACAGGAACAGTCTTCCCCCACATGCTATTTATTTTATGCCATGCTATTATCAAAGACACTTTCTCAATAATTTAGTTGTTTAAAGCCATTCTACAAGTCAAGAACTCTCTTCTAATGTAATCTCACATAATAATTCAAAAGCCCACACTGCATCTCTGTCTCTCCTCTCTTTCCCGCCAACCTCACCTCACTGAAGGAATTTCCTAAAAACAACATCCTTTCTCAAAGCAACAAGACAGAAAGTGTTTTGTAGTCATGCCTACTTTAAGATAACTTTCTAGGTCTATAATACACGTGTACATGCTACATCAGTGTAATTATCTGTAAGTAGTCACACTATCTTCCCGATCCTTGGAACTAGGAAAGAAACATTAGGGACTATGCTTCTCATCCAACAAAAGAGTTAAATTAAGAAGGGGTAAGTCATTACAGACTTGGTCTGCCTCTCACTGTAGTCTGCAGAAGTATACAATCAAAAATGGTTTGATCAGAGATGCATTATCAGACGTCTTTTTCGGACAATAAACTAGGGATTGGTTCTGATCATCCTGAAACTGAGCCCAGGGGTTTGCCATCAGCTGCCATACGCTGCACTGCATCCTGGAAATGACCAGCTCTCTCCAGCAGTGTACCAGACTGCCTGGCAAATGAGTAAGTCATCTTAAAATAGTGACAGAAAACAGCATAAGCTACACAAAACCTTTTGAATGTCTACAGCTTTGCACRCTATTCTTTCACCTGCACTTCAGACAGGATCATTTAACCTTACCAAAAACCAATGAAGTCTAACACAAAAGTGACAAGTCTTAAGTGTTTTCATCAACCCAAAGCATACTGGGGCAGAGCGTACAACAGCTGTGCTCCACAGCCTGCCTAATAGTTGGTCATCTCTTAACTGGACACTCGATTTTTAAGCGGGATCAAACGCTATTCACTCCAGTCCTTGTTCACTTTTCATGCGATTCTTGGTAACGGCTCCTCCCAGACCATCCACCTGATGAGATCGCTCCCGGCGGGACGGCGAGGGGGACGCAGAGACACCGCAGAAACTTCAGGGGTCCCACCCTGCCCACCCCGCTACCTTCAAGCCGCGGATCTCGCCGAGGTGGAGCTGGAGGCGGCGGTTCACCTCGCGGATGAGGTTGCTGTGGTCCAGCATCGCGCTCATCTTCTCGGCCTCGGCGCGGCGGAGACTGCGGATCAGCTCCTCCTTGCTCCACTTGAGCAGCTCCTCATCCGACACCTTGGACAAGTCCTCGGCCGGCGCCGCCCCGCAACTTTCCGCCGCCACTTTCGACATGGTGGCGGCCCAGGGGCACCCCACCGCCAAGGAGCTACAGCCCTCCCGGGGCACCCCGCCGCCGCGGCCGCAGCCGCCCCGCGGTGCGCAGGGGAAAGGGCAAGCCCGGAGCCCGCGGGCAGCTCCTGCGGGAGGGCGGGGGTGCCCCCCGCTCCAGCGCTCGCCGCGGCTGGGTCGGGCTGGCGGTTACGAGGGAAATACTTCTGGCCCCAGGCAGCGGATCCTGGAAAAAAGGAGGAAGAGGAGGAGGAAAGGGTGTGGAGGAAGCCGGGCCACAGTCTGGGGAGCAAACTTCCCCCGTCGAGAAGGGGGGGGGGGGAAAAAAAGGAAAAAAAAAAAAAGTAAAATCCGTGGATCGAGATAAAGACAGTTTAGTAAAACAGAAAAGGAAGGGAAAATAATGATGATAAAAAAAAAAAAAAGACCAAGACAAAGGAAACCCCAACAAGCCCGGCTCTTTCAACAGGTCAGCGGTAGCAGCGTGCGCCTCGTCCTGCCTGCTGCGCCAGGGCTGCCCGGCCCTGGAAGCGGTGCCTCTCACGGTAACCGACGCCCCTGGGCTGAGGGATGCAGGCGCGCCGAGCGGGGAGGATGCGAAGTCCCGAGCCAACGCACCATGGCGGAGGGAGGCCCGGCCCGGGCCGGGCGGCCCGGCTCCGCCGCAGCGGGAGGAGCGGTGCGGAGGAGCGGGGCGGGCGGGCG